>JBBBVM010000404.1:0-600000 GCA_037355625.1 Petunia x hybrida | reverse complement strand
ATATGACAATCTTTTTGGGACAGACAAATAAAGAAAGTATGACAAACAAAATGGGACAGAGGGAGTACTATATTTCTTTCATGCGTTGTAGTGGTAGAGAACGCGGGTTTTTAGTTTATATAACTAATTAAGTAGTACTCCCTCCGTTCCAATTTATGTGACACTATTTCCTTTATGTTTGTCCCAAAATAAGTGGCACATTTCCTTATTTGACAACCATTTATGCATCATCTCTATTTTATCCTTGTTGGGCCCTACATACTTTTAAACCTACCAACAACTTTTTTATTACTCAAATCTTCCCTCTAAAATTGATACTTAACAAGGTCAAATTCTATTTTCTTAAATTCCGTGTCCGGTCAAATGGTGCCACATAAATTGGGATGGAGGGAGTATGCAATTAGATTCTTATATATAGTATTGAATAGTACTATTGATTAATTAATTTTTCAGAGGTATACATGTGTCGGACGAGCTACTAATTGTCTTGTCAGATTGCTTGTTAATAGTTGAATTAAAATCTCTAGGTATATCCTTAATTGATAAGGTGTGCATGCACGTCGATAGATCGTAAGATTTAGAAGGGTTTGATTAATGATTTTTGGAAAAGACTACACGGCCGGTTCACAATTAACAGGTACGTAGACCTTAATCCTTCTCTTATCATCGTCTTTTCCATCATCAGCCAATCAGGCTTTAATTTTATATTTATATTGGGTTTCGTGGTTCATAGAGCGGATTTATTTTAGCCATGAATGAGCAGCTGGAAAATCTATACTTGCAGAATATTGAAGCAAAAGCCAACATTGATGGACTTCTTGTCTCCTTTTTACTCTCTTAAGTAGCACAAATTAACTAAATTTCCTCCATGGTTGAAACCAATATGGATTATTACAAGTTACGATACTTGGCGAAATGTTGTCAATTAGGGGTATCATAAAGAGAATGACTCCTACATTTTTGACCTCTCTTTCAATTCCATATGAAAATTTGACTCCAGTAGTGCAGAAGAGTTTAGCCATGAAATGTAACTTATGTGACTTATTGACATCTCCAGTACTAGGAGAATTGGAGAAAAAAGAAGCATTCTTATTTGCGTATAGTCTTTTTCAGTATATTATGAGTAGAATAGTCGAACATTCCACAACTCGAGCCCAATCGAATTGTCAATCTCCAACCATTCAACACAATGAGAAATTCTTGCAAGTCATAATTGAAACAGTAGATTGTGGAATTCTGCCGAATTTCAAGCACTGAATCTCCTAATCCAAACAAAAACAATAAAAAATATATTTATTAGGCTTATGTGGTCGGGCAGACACCGAGGCAGTTACATGCTTGACATTTTTAAAACTAGACTGCAATTTGTATGAAAAAGAAAGTGAACGCTATTTAATAAACTACAGCTTGCAAATTAAGTTGACTTTTTGCTGCCTCTTCCTCCTTTTATTTTTATTTTCTAAAAATTCTGTGATAAATTCAGAAAAAAATATTGGATATCCTATGTCCGTGGGGTTCCACCAATATCAATTGGAAAATGTAGTTTATTAGTTACGTGTTCAATTGAATTCAATATTTTTGATAAATATATTTAAAAAAAAACTAAATTTACTAGTCATTATATTTTGAATCCATATGTATTCAAATGCTAAGAGCTTAATTTTAGATCGTTTCAAAGAAGGTGTTTGCACTACATTCTTAAACTTGAGCTTAAAATAATTCCGTATAATTATTGGAGGATATTTTTTTCATTTAATGGAATTTTGTAAAGCTCCTTCTTCACACCTTCAATTATGTTCCTAAATCAGAATCCACGGATTTGCTCTATTATAAAATAGAAAACACCACGAGTTGTGATCTTGTAATTCCAACAACAAAATCTTGCCCACGTTTAGCTCTTAAGGCTAAACAGCCCCTAATGCCCTTGCTAGATAACCAATAATCATAATATAGTATTATTCCTTCCTATACCTAATGTTACGAAATTAAAGATTGAAATTAATAACTTTGAACATCAATGAGCTTTCATTTTATATACATATGAAAATGTTATTCACTGTGTCACAAGAAAATTACAACTGTTTACAATTTCAACATTACAAGATTCCACTCATTATGAAAAAAACAAATTTTTGTTGTCATTCCCTCTGAAATGTGAATATTAGAAGTCATAAACCCTCTCTTTGTTTCATAATTAGGAATTAAGAACATTTTTCTCATCTGAAGATAAATCCACCTTATGCATTGGTCCCTATTTCTGGAACAAACAGCTAACAAAAAAATTTGCTCTTCACTCTCATATTTGTGGAATAATGGTTGACTAATTTGGCAAAATTTAATTCAACAAGTCAGTATGGGTCTACTAGACTTTATGGTAAGCACGTATAGGGACCCAGAACCCCACCCAACCTTTTGGAAAATCCAAGATAAAAACAGATTCAATAATATGATTGGCATGACCTTTAGGCCACTAACCTTGTTACAAGACAAGTGACAACATATATAAATTCAGACCTTTCCCTCCATTGCACCTTCCAACATATCGACAATAATCACATACAGACTCGTCAAACTTCCACAAACACCACCACAAAGCCAGTTTGGAACAAAGTACTAATCAAAAATGATGCGTGTCCGTGTTAAATTACCAGGATTCTGCATGAATCGATCGGTGGTACGTGTTCGAGCTCGTAATTCGCCTTCTCAACATTACAGGAAGGCACTTAGTTTGATCAAATCCGATGATGACAAGACTGAATTTTCCAGCAAGAATAGCATAGAGATGAACTACAACAGCGATGAGTCACGGCAGGATTCTGAAACTGGAAATAGCAATAGAGTCATGGTTGTGGTTGATCCTAGTGTTGAATCCAAGGGTGCTTTGCAATGGGCACTTACTCATACTGTTCAAACCCAAGATACCATTATTCTTCTTTATGTAATCAAAGCCTCTCAACAAGGTAAACTTTAGCTACTCTTTTTTTTTTTTAACACAAAAAACACTACAGTTCTTTCATTACTTATATCATTTTAACGTGTTGTAGGTGAAAATACCAACAGTGAATTTCTTTACTCCATGAAAAATATGTGCCAAGCAAAGAAACCAGGGGTAAGTTGTGAAATTGCTTTGCATCTGATTTGATTGATTGAACATGGAAAAGTATAGAACTATTGTTTTCACATAAAAATGCTGTAGAAAAGTCCAAATGGTGTTATTAAATGTTGACGCCAGAGTCAGTCCAAATACTGCCCGTCCAAAATCACATGGAAATTTATAAACAGACCTTAACTAAAAAGTGCTGTCGACAAGTTTATCTGGTTGGCCTGAACGAACTGACCAAGTCTTAGCAGGAAAATATATAACTTTTCTCTAGGCAACACTTCAACATGACAAGCAAACACCTAATCTTTTGGCTTCATGCTGGCATGTGTTTAATTACTTGCTTCTATGCAAATTTGTCTCATTATTCAGTTGATTAAATAAAATAGAGAGAAAGAGAGAGACAAAAATGTTATCAACACTACCAAATTATTTCAATATTGCTGTTTTTTTTTTAATAACCAGAAATCTACTAGCACTAGCAGAACACGGTTTAAATACCAATTTTTTGTCTACGACATGCTTCAAACCCGTGACACCTAACCCATACATCAGATGTTGTGTTCTTAACACTATACAAAAGCTCTGCATACATTTCATTTGTGCGGTTAATATTGATAATTTGTCTATTAACAGGTGCAAGTGGAGATAGCAGTGCAAGAAGGGAAGGACAAAGGCCCGGTAATTGTTGAAGCAGCTAAGCAAAGAAAAATCTCTTTACTGGTTTTGGGACAAAGAAAAAGATCAATAATGTGGCGCCTACGCAGGATATGGTCAAGTAAAAAGTCAAGAAGCAGAGTTGTAGAACACTGTATTCAGAATGCCAAGTGCATGACAATTGCTGTGAGAAGGAAGAGCAGGAAGTATGGAGGATATTTGATTACTACTAAACGTCACAAGGATTTTTGGCTCTTAGCTTAATCGAATTGTTTTACTATGTTTTGATTCAGTGCGTGGATTTAGTACCAAACAAATTTCAGTGTACAAGTAGTTGCTTTCTACATCAGGAAATGAATTGTAAAATATACAAAATGAAAGAATTTGAGTGTCGCAACTTATCTCAGCTCTTAACTTTTTCAAGACTCTATGAGGCTTGAAATGTAATTAGTTCTAGTCCAATTTGTCATATCTGGTCCGACTCAACCTCGCTATAAAACATATTTTGCAGTAGCTTTTCTATAGATTGCAGAAAAACCTTCGAGGCAAATAATTCCCTTAAGTTGGCGTTTACCATGAAATTTGCAGTCTTGTCATGTTTGCATCCATGCCCAGCAATGCCCAGCCAAGTCCTTGCATAGTCTAAGTGGTAAAATGTTCTTATCATGCACTTGGTGTAAAATGTAACTGGCGAGGATGTCATCATACCAAGCAGGGGAAGATGAAACAACAAAGAGTATATATACATAATTCAGTTTATGTGATTCATAAGGCACTGTATTCAGATGGAGCTACATGTGTGAATTGTGATTTCTTTCAGCATTAACATCCTATGAATGCCTTATGAATCAGTTTATGTTATTCATAAGGCAATCTGTGGAACCGATGAACCACACAAGCTAGGTTGATGTATGGGGCAGAAGGCTTCTAGTACCCCTTTTGTTTGATCTAAGAATGCATCTGCAGCTGAGAGACACATACTAGCAAATTCATCTTCCACTGATCACATTTGGTTATCACCAGAATGTAATGCAGTGGAAGCTAGACAACTAATTCTACACAATTTTTACTTTCAAGAATTTAAACTATTCACACTTTCACTCCCTTAATAATTTCATTTCATTGTCACCAATATATTACTTTCATGTTTTATTTTATGTGACACCGTCTTTTTATTAGTTCATTTTAAAAAAGATACACTTTTATATTTGAATTTAATTTAATTTAAACTTAACACTTTACCATTAGTCCTAATCTTTAATAACCGCACAATGTTACATCATAATCATACAAAAGACAAACATAAAGTCATACCATCTTTCTTAGTATGAATCAAACTATATCATATAAATTTAAAAAAAAAATATATAAACTAAATTAATATGTTACTATGTACATTTAAAACATCCATATAAAACGAAACGCATCGGATTATTCAGTTTAATTCGACTATATGTATCATTAAAAGGGTTAAAGAAATCTACAATTGACAAAGGTTTCAATTCTCAGTACAAGTGATGATCAAGGAGACATTGTAAAGGTTTTCATTCATCACTATACTATACAAGACCTTGTTGGAAACACAGTGGCACATGCTATTACATGTGCTGACCCCTTGCCTTTATTAGATTTGTTCATTTGCCTCCCTTCCCTAACGTCAACATAAGAAATAGACCTTCCCCATCTCGTTATGTCCTCTTCACTTTCAACCCAATATTCTGTTACTCTTGTAGCTGCTTAATTTGTATCCCCTATACCCCTTTTGAAAATCTCATTACGGCTTTGATAAAGGGTCATTTTTTATTCCCTTGGCCAAGACCATTTTTGACATCCCACGTTGTTTAAGCTTATTGTTACATTTCCATTGCCTTTATTGATCCAATCTGGCCAATGAGTTTGCTGCAATTTTCTTGATTGGGTTTATTGAAATCTTGATTTGGGGGGCTATTTTTGGATTGAATCTTGAGGTTGGTTTTCAATTCTTGATTTGGCGGTGAATAGTGGAAGAAAACGGTTAAAAGATGCGGCGGCGGGCGGCCGATTATCGGCGCCCGGTTAGAAGGAGAGTATCTTGTTGGATCTGGTCACTTGTTGTTGGTATATTCTTAATTGCAGGTTTTGTTTTGTTTCTACTTCATCATCACCATGACCAACAGGATCACATTCAACAACAACAACAACCACCTATTTTGGTAAGCCTGGATCATATGTCTGAATTGTTGTTGTTTTGGAAATCACACTAGTTCAATGAGCTTTCTTTCTGATAAAGTTGAAATCTTTGTTACTACTACTTTCTCCATGTATGGGAGTTTTTATGATCTGAGATTGTGCTAACTAGACAGAGGCGGATTTAAGATTTGAACTTTACACATCAAAGCTAATGGGTTCAGCCAAACCGTACCCAAACCCCTACATCCGCCCTATTACTTGACCTGTTTGTTTTGTGATTGGCTGTTGGTGATTTCTTGGATGGTACATCTATACTTTGTTTTCCATGCATTAATTAGTTCTTCTAAGTGGTGCTTGTTCTGTTTAAAATCTATGTGTGATGACTTGTGCTCTTATTCTATGTTACTTCAGTTCAAGAGTATTAATGAATTTTTGTGGGGCCTATTTTGCTTCTCTATCTCATCTACTCTAAGCCAGAATCTTAACATTGTAGACGACTTCTATATATTCTTACCAAAGCAGATGTGAGTCGTCTTGATTCATATTGCAGAATCATGCGTAGGAGAGGAAATTGATAGAGGTTTTCAACCTATGCTAGTTGAACTTTGTATTTATCACGAGTTGAATTTAACATCTTTTGGGGTTGGGTAATCAATCTTATGAGCAACCTATGCATCCTTTTGAAACTTATTTCTTAAGCTAGTGACCTCATAGTAACCAGAGACGAGCCTTTTTATTTTCAACAACAAGTGACTTTTTTACTAAGAAGCTACTCAACGAGATCTTAATTCTTCACTGCCATTTGAAAGTTCTCAAGTGGTCTACACTGACACAGGTAGAAGGATCCAGTTTACAGTTACAGAAACAAAATAGAAGAAGTCGTCATAATAGTGAAAATGATCTAACAGCGTTTAAATCTTTTTGATTTCACTTGTTTTTTTGTTGCAAGGAGAAAATACCGAGTCATATTTATAGTTGCTAAAACATGGTGGAAGACAATGTATGACTCAAGCATAGTCGCACCCATCCTGTACTTATTTTTGACACCGACTTGGTGGAAAACAGAATGCTTAGTGCCCCATTGACACATCTAATACAAACATTAGAGTTCAAAACAATGGAATCATGGACAAAAGCACACATCCAGCCAAAAGGATCAGAAGAGACCTTCTATGTCACTGCCATCAACTTCAAATTCTACCTTGAGTAGGAGACTAACATAAAAGTATTGGCAATAGATTATCTATAGATTTATAATCCAATGTAGATTCTTTTGGTGTGATTTACTATATAACTCCTCACCCTAAATTATAGTCCAATGTTTGACTTTGGTGCACATATTATGGAAAAGTTGAACATGGGAAACCATATCTTGGCTTTTGCAATTTCGAGGAATGAAGTTGGAATTATGTGTATAGAGAAGTAAATGTGTTATACGAAAGGCATAAAAGATGCATTACATATGTATTTTATAAGTCACACTAAATTTGTACTTTAAGCAAAATGAATGCTGGATTACAATTAGCTAAAGAGGAAAATAGGACTTTTCTGGGACAAAACAAGTACATAAAGTGTCCACCCCATTGAGTTATTTTCATGCTCTTATTCTACCTTTATGTTAAATCATTTTTGAAAGCCAAGTTTCACCCATATTCCTATTACTAGCATTGATTGTGATAAGGCCAAATTGGTCTTTCCACTTCACTCCACTTACTTTGTTATAGTCATTTTCACCTATTGCTATTTTTACCTCCCACCAGCACAAATACCGGGTGACTTTGTTCTTCAATGGTTGGACAAATGGGAGGAAATCACCTAGTATTTTTGCCTCCTATGGGATTTGAACCTGCGACCTCATGGTTCTCAACCCACTTCATTGACCACTTGACCGCCCTTGGGTGCTTGTCAGCGATTTCTTTTTAACATAAACAGTTACATCTGTTAAAAAGCAAAAATATACACAAGCAAGTAATTTGTCATAGTTCTTGTAGTTGCCACATCTATTTGAGTTCAGTTTTTTCTGAAGTCATGTAATTACAATAATATGGAAGTGATTGTCCATCTGATTCATTACTTGTTTAGAGGCAAATATTTAACAATATTCAAAAGTAACTCAAAACTGTTTTAAGGTCTTTTTGAATTTCGCAGTATTATAAAAAGGAATTGCAACTACGGATGAGCAGTCACTTTTTAGTGATCGGCTTTTTGGGAATTCTGATCCCATCTACCTATACCTTTGTTTGGTTGGTCCTACTTTCCAAAATACTGGATTTCACGGATATCGTTGACTTTCAGTGAAGTCGGCTGTTTTCCATCTTATTTTTTCACCTCTAAAGTACATTGATAATCAAGTGGCATAATTTTTTCCGTGTTCCAGGAAAGAGAATCCAGGAAAGAACCAGTTGTGCATGAGCGTCTGAATCTCACACAAGAAATGTCAAGTGTTAATTCATACGCCAGACAATTAGCAGAGCAAATGACACTAGCCAAAGCTTACATCATTATAGCAAAAGAGCACAACAACCTTCATCTTGCATGGGAGCTAAGTTCTAAGATAAGAAGTTGTCAATTTTTACTCTCAAAGGCTGCAATGAAAGAAGAGCCCATTTCTCTAGATGAAGCTGAGCCAATCATACGAAGTCTATCTTCTCTCATCCTTAAGGCACAGGATGCCCATTATGATATCGCTACCACTATGATGACAATGAAATCACATATTCAAGCTCTTGAAGAGCGTGCTAATGCAGCATCTGTTCAAAGTATGATGTTCGGGCAGTTAACAGCCGAGTCCCTTCCCAAGAACCTGCACTGTGTAGAAATCAAGCTCATGGCTGACTGGCTTACAAGAAAGTCATTGCAGGAGTTTGCAGATGAGAGGAGAAACTCACCCCGTTTAGTGGACAATAACTTGTATCACTTCTGCATTTTTTCAGATAATCTGGTGGCAGTTTCAGTAGTTATTAACTCAACTGTTGCCAATGCTGATCACCCTAAGCAGCTTGTTTTCCATATCGTAACAGATTCAATACACTATGGACTGATGCAAGCTTGGTTTCTGAACAATGACTTCAAAGGTTCTACAGTAGAAGTACAGAATATTGACAACTTCACTTGGTTGAATTCTTCTTATTCTCCTGCTGTAAAGCAGCTAATGGCAGCAGACTCGAGGAAGTATTATTTTGATGGATCTCAGGATACAAGTGTTGAGCCAAAGTTCCGAAATCCGAAGTATATATATTTGTTGAATCACCTTCGCTTTTACATTCCTGAGATCTACCCCCAGTTGGAGAAGGTAGTCTTTCTTGATGATGACGTTGTAGTTCAGAAAGATCTGACACCTCTCTTTTCACTGGATTTGCATGGAAACGTGAATGGAGCAGTAGAAACTTGTCTTGAAGCTTTTCACCGTTATTACAAGTACCTCAATTTCTCAAATCCACTCATCAGCTCTAAGTTTGATCCCCAGGCCTGTGGATGGGCATTTGGTATGAATGTTTTTGATTTGATTGCCTGGAGGAAAGCGAATGTTACCGCCCGATATCATTACTGGATAGAACAAAATGCTGATAGGACGATTTGGAAGCTAGGAACCCTTCCACCTGGACTACTAGCTTTTTATGGAATGACAGAGCCACTTGATCGAAGGTGGCACGTGTTGGGTTTAGGTTATGACCTGAATGTTGACAATCGCCTGATAGAGAGTGCAGCGGTGATTCACTTCAATGGAAACATGAAGCCGTGGCTTAAGTTGGGCATTAGCAAGTATAAGCCTTTGTGGGAACGTTATGTAAATCAAACGCACCCACACCTTCAGGATTGTGCTACACATTGAAATGCTATAGTTTCAAGTAAGATAACACACTTGATTCCCATTCTTAAAGTTTTAGAATTGTATTCTTACATCACTGTAGAGTTAGAAATAGAGAATTTTTCATTAGTAAGGATTCTTCCCTTGTCTTCTTTCAGTTTAGAGGTGTGGAAAAAGAAATGATAGTATACACTAGAGCAAGCATGCATTAAGATGGAGGTTTTCTCTGTCTCTACAAATGATAGAACAAATGTTTCTAGCAATTTTTGTAATAACCTTCTTCCTTTGATCATATCTAGGTAGATATTTATCTTCTTTTTCTTTTTCCTGTTCTGTACACGAATCCAGTGCCTTTAGTTGCTGTAGCATTTTAGTTCTGCAACATATGTAAGTGATTTATATTGATGATATGATGCATAAGGGTGACTGCCATGTTGGTTCCTTCACATTGTTTTTTTTTTCTCCTTCCGCAACCAGTGTCGAACAAACTTTGCTTTCTTGTTACTTCATCACATCGATTTTAGCATATAAGCTAAGGCGCCGACTGTGGCAAAACATTGCAGGAAATTCTAGTGGTGCTTCTGTAATCCATGTGTTTCAGGGTTAGGTGAACATAGTTGTCTGCATTGAGGTATTTGAAGATATGTCAGAATTCCTGATTTCAGATTCTGTCCATTCATGCAAAATTAAATTAATATGCTAGTGCTAAAATAAGGAGACATATACTATCAAAGATTTGCATGATTAACCCTAAATTTAGGCATATCCAACATAATCTAGGCAAGATTCCGATGACTTGTGGAAAAGACGGCTTTTTTAGCTAGTGTATCCTCACAACATTTGCAACAGTGGGAAACTTCCTCAAGTTGAAAAAGTTTACTATTTCTATTTCACGCTGAAAATCATCGTCAGAGTCCCTCGTTAATTTTCACAAATGTTCTAACCTTCTTTTAATAATATGATCCTTCTTTCAAAAGATCGGCAAATACAACCCATGAGATTTCTATGTCGTTTTCTTTTCTCAAATGGTAACTGGTCACATCATATTATTTCACATAGAAGGGTTCTAACCATCTGTGGTTCAGAAATCTCTGTCTACTCATGTATAACGAGGCCAGGCCAAGCTCAAGTAGCTATCGCTTAACTATATTTTATTTCCTTGACATGCTATGGTTTTCCACAAGAGTTCCTATTAATGCTAGCAAGTGCTTCTACTCCCTTGCTCCATGAACAACTACAGCTAATATTTGTCAGTGTTCTTACTTCCAAAACTCAATGGCAAGCCCCATTACCCCAAGCTCACCCTCACTCACAATTGGTACCACCAGAGAAACTATCCATAAAACTAACCAAGAATTTGCTGATTTACTCTCTGAGCTTCCAAAAGAAAGAGGTTGGCCGAGTGAGTATGTTCACCAATACGAAGGCTTTTGGTATTCCAAAGAAGTTATTCAAGGTATTATAGCTCTTCAACAACATTTTAAGCCAAAATCAAATGATGTCTTACTAGCCAGCTACCCAAAATCTGGCACCACATGGCTAAAGGCTCTTCTTTTTACCTCACTTACCAACAGAGCAAATTACAATTTTGATGAACACCCTTTGCTCTCTTCAAGTCCACATGAACTAGTACCTCACTTAGAGGACTATGCATTTAAGCACCCAACAAATCCAACACCAAACGCTTCTATAGCGCAAACCCATATTGCCTTCAATTCTTTACCGGATTGTATAATAGGCGACTCCAACTGCAAAATAGTGTACGTGTTTCGTGACCCAAAAGATGTTCTAGTTTCTTGCTGGCATTTTATGCAGAATTTAATATCCAAGGACCTTCCTTTCATGGCTCTACCAGAAGCTTTTGACCATTTTGCTAAAGGGTATTCCATTTTCGGTCCATTTTGGGATCACATAATGGGATATTTTAAAGCCAGTCTTGAATACCCAAATAAGGTACTTTTCTTGAGGTATGAGGAGTAGAAGAAAGATCCAATCATTCATACAAAGAGATTAGCAGAGTTCTTAGGGCAGCCTTTTTCCTTGGAGGAAGAACGTGAAGGCATTGTTGAGAGAATAACAGAGCTTTGTAGCTTTAAAAAACTGAGCAACTTGGAGGTGAATAAAGGGGGTACATACACTGGATATATTATCCCTACAATTGCAAACAACGCATTTTTCAGGCAAGGGAATGTGGGTGATTCCAAGAACCATCTTTCAAAGGAAATGATGGAGGTTCTTGATGAAATCACAAAGCAAAAGTTGGATTTTGATTTGGCCACATTTATATCTCAGCAGCAAATGACAAAAGGGTTCCAGAATCATAGCGACTAGCATGATTTTCTACCTAAGAAAGTTTGTCAAATAAACTGGAGTTGGTTTCTGTTCTGTAGGCGAATCCAATACCTTTAGTTTCTGTAATGTTTAAGTTATGCAATATATGTAAGTGATCCATATTGATGCTGATGCCATGACGCATCAGGGTGACTGCTATGTTGGTCTCTCTAGGTTTATATTTATCAGCAAATCTCATGTTTTTGTTTTACTTCATTACTTGGATTTCGCATATATGAAGCTAAAAAGCCCCGACTGTGGCGAACTATGCTTTGTAATCCAGATGTTTCCGGATTAGATAACTAGCTAGAGTAAACATCCCTACATCTTATTTTCACTAAATCCATCTTATCTAGTCATGCGGTCACACGTTTCAGGAAAAGAAATTCACGTTATATTTGGTGTGGTAGAAAATATGTTGTTTGCAATTGTAGGGATTAAAAATCCAGTGTGTGTACCACCTTTATTTACCTCCAAATTGCTTAGCTTCTCAAAGCTACAAAGCTCTATTATTTTCTCAACTATGCCTTCATTTTCTTCCTCCAAAGAAAATGTTTTCCAAAGAACTCTGCTAATCTCTTACATGATCCCAAAATGGAACAAAAGGGAAATACCCTTTAGTAAATTGGTCGAAAGCAAAAGGTAGAAAAATGAAAGGAGGCCATTGCTTAGCTATAAGACCTTGGAGAATCCCCTGTTGGATACCAAAAGCCTTTGTGTTGGTGAACGCGCTCACTTAGCCAACCTCTTTCTTTGGGAGCCCACAGAGGAGTATGAGCCTGTTTGGGTGGGTTTAAAAGCAGCTTATTTTAAGTGGCTTATAAGTCAAAAAGTGATTTAAAAGCCATTTTTTGAGAAATTAGGATTTTCTAATTTCTTAAAAAGTGGTTTTTAAGCAACTTATGGCTTATAAGTCCAAAAATTTTAAGGTTACCAAACATATATTGATGGGTTTATAAGCTTATAAGTCACTTTTAAGCTCACCCAAACGGGCTCATACAGGATTAGTTGAGTATAGTTGTTTGCATGAAGCTCCAAGGGTTTCCCTATTTTTTCCCCTAAAATGAGGAAATCCCAATTTTATGGAAAACTTACTCCAACCATTCCCCCATTTTTTCCCTAAAAAGAATATTCTTTTTTATATTCTTCTCTCTCTTCTATATTATATTATTATCTTTATCTCAATTTTATTTTCTTATTTCCATTAAACAAATTCTATCTTTTATTTTCTTTTTTACATATTTGTCACACATAATTTATATTCAATATAAATTTATTTTCTACCATAAAATTTTAAACAATATAATTTGTAAGAAAATATTAAAGATTATATATATGAACGGATAATTCAAATAAAAGTGAAATAATTGTGATACAAAATAATTAAATGCATATTACATTACGATAAAATTCATTCGAAATACTACAAGTAGAACTTTGCACCTTTCATTCTTTTTTTTTTTTTTTGAATTTTAGCAACATTGAAAATTTTATATTTGCACCTCTCATTGTTTTTTATGGTTATATCTTTTTTATACAATTATAACTCATAATAAAATTAACTACCAATTTTACATAAAAAAAATAGATACACGATAATTAAATTTTCAAAATAATACGACAATACTAAGACTATATTATTTATATAAAGATATTATATAAACATAATTACATTTATATAAAGAGATAAATTAAAAGGTTAAATAATAAAAATAATATTATTTTAATGGTGAATAGTAAATAGGGAGATGAATAGTGTATCCCCAAATTTGGGAAACACTATTCACTCCCTAATTTGGGGACACAAATAGGAAGTCATTGAAGTAAAATTTCTCTAAATATGTCCCTAAAAATAGGGAAAACAGGGTTTAGGGACAATTCTTGGAGTTGCCCTGAGGTATTTGAAGAATATGTCAGGATTTCTGATCTTCCAATTATGTCCATTCATGCAAAATTACATTATTAATATGAGAAATACTATCAAAGATTTGCATGATTAACCCTAAATTTAAGCATATCCAACATAATCTTTGCAAGTTCTGGATGACTTGTGGAAAAGACGCCTTTTTTTAGCTTATGCATCCCATCACTTAGATTTTTGAATTTTTTTGCAACAGTTGGAAACTTGCTCAAGTTATCAAAGTTTACAAAGTACTATTTTTATTTCACACTGAAAATCATCCTCAAAGTCCCTAGTTAATTTCCACAAATGTCCTAATGTTCTTTTAATGATGCTTTACCAAACGATTGGCAAATACATTTCTGTAGAGCCGTTTTCTTTATTCAAATTATAACTTGTCACATCATATTATTTCCCATACAAGGGTTATAACCATTTGTGATGCAGAAATCTGTCTACTTATGTATCACGGGGCGTCGGGGCCAGGCCAAGCTCAAGTAGCTATCGCTGAAATACTTCCTTGACACGCTATGGTTTTCCCCTGGAGGTCCTATAAATGTAAGCAAGTGCTTCTACTCCCTTGCTCCATGAACAACTACAGCGAATACTTATCAGTGTTCTTACTTCCAAAACTCAATGGCAAGCTCCCCCTCACTCACAATTGGTGACTCCAAAGAAACTATCCACAAAACCAACCAAGAATTTGCTGATTTACTCTCTGAGCTTCCAAAAGAAAGAGGTTGGATAAGTGACCATGTTCATCAATACAAAGGCTTTTGGTATTCCACAAGAGTTCTTCAAGGTCTTATAGCTCTTCAACAACACTTCAAGTCAAAACCAAATGATGTCTTACTAGCCAGCTACCCAAAATCTGGCACCACATGGCTCAAGGCTCTTCTTTTTGCCATTACCAACAGATTAAATTACGATTTTGATGAACACCCTTTGCTCTCTTCAAATCCACATGAATTAGTGCCTCACTTAGAGGACTATGCATTTAAGCACCCAACAAATCCAACACCAAACGCTTCTATAAAGCAAACCCATATTGCCTTCAATTCTTTACCAGATTGTATAATAGGCGACTCCAATTGCAAAATAGTGTACGTATTTCGTGACCCAAAAGATGTGCTAGTTTCTTTCTGGCATTTTATGCAGAAATTAAGACCCAATGACCTTCCTTTCATTTCTCTATCAGAAGCTTTTGATCATTTTGCTAAAGGGTATTCCATTTTCGGTCCATTTTGGGATCATATAATGGGATATTTTAAAGCCAGTCTTGAATACCCAAATAAGGTACTTTTCTTGAGGTATGAGGAATTGATGAATGATCCAATCATTCATACAAAGAGATTAGCAGAGTTCTTAGGGCAGCCTTTTTCCTTGGAGGAAGAAAGTGAAGGCATTGTTGAGAGAATAACAGAGCTTTGTAGTTTTAAGAAACTGAGCAATTTGGAGGTGAATATAGGGGGTACATATACTGGATATATTATCCCTACAATTGCAAACAACGCATTTTTCAGGCAAGGGAATGTGGGTGATTCCAAGAACCATCTTTCAAAGGAAATGATGGAGGTTCTTGATGAAATCACAAAGCAAAAGTTGGATTTTGATTTGGCCACATTTATATCTCAGCAGCAAAATGGCAAAGGGGTTCCAGAATCAAAGCGACTAGCATGATATTTACCTAAGGAAGTTTGTCAAATAAACTGGAGTTGGTTTCTGTTCTGTACGTGAATCCAATACCTTTATTTGCTGTAATGTTTAAGTTATGCAATATATGTAAGTGATCTATATTGATGCTGATGCCATGATGCATCAGGGTGACTGCTATGTTGGTCTCACTACGTTTATATTTATCAGCAAATCTCATGTTTTTGTTTTACTTCATTACTTGGATTTCGCATATATGAAGCTAAAAGCCCCGACTGTGGCGAACTATGCTTTGTATTCCAGATGTTTCTGGATTAGATAACTAGAGTAAGAACATCCCTACATCTTATTTTCACTAAATCCATCTTATCTAGTCATGCGGTCACACAATTCAGGAAACGAAATTCACATTATATTTATGTGATAGAAAATGTTTTCTAAAAATACAAACTTCAAAAATTAAAAAGTAAAACATATTCTTTTAAATTCACTTAAAAATACAACTAGTTTAAGCTGGTTTTCCACCTACTATATTTTAGTGTTTGGCCATAGTCGTCACCGATTTGTGGTTATGACGGAAGACATTACTAAGGTTATACACCAAGTACACATATTCTGCTTTCAAATGTTTATATATATATATATATATATATATATATATATATATATATATATATATATATATATATATTTAAAACCCAGTCGTATAATTGAAATAGGATTAATTGTGCTGAACACATTGAGCTAAAAAACTGTACTCCTCTCTCACATACCAGAACTTCAATCATTTCCTTTGAAAGACGGTTCTTGGAATCAATCACCCACTTTACCTTGCCCGAAAAATATATTGTTTGCAATTGTAGGGATAAAAAATCCAGTGTGTGTACCACCTTTATTTACCTCCAAATTGCTTAGCTTCTCAAAGCTACAAAGCTCTATTATTTTCTCAACTATGCCTTCATTTTCTTCCTCCAAAGAAAAAGTTTTCCCAAGAACTCTGCTAATCTCTTACATGATCCCAAAATGCAACAAAAGGGAAATACCCTTTAGTAAATTGGTCGAAAGCAGAAGGTAGAAAAATGAAAGGAAGGCCATTGCTTAGCAATAAGACCTTGGAGAACCCCCTGTTGGATACCAAAAGCCTTTGTGTTGGTGAACGTGCTCACCTAGCCAACCTCTTTCTTTTGGGAGCCCAGAGAGGAGTATATCAGGATTAGGTGAGTATAGTTGTTTGCATGAGGTATTTGAAGAATATGTCAGGATTTCTGATCTTCCGATTATGTCTATTCATGCAAAATTACATTATTAATATGAGAAATACTATCAAAGATTTGCATGATTAACCCTAAATTTAAGCATATCCAACATAATCTTTGCAAGTTCTGGATGACTTGTGGAAAAGACGCCTTTTTTTAGCTTATGCATCCCATCACTTAGATTTTTGAATTTTTTTGCAACAGTTGGAAACTTGCTCAAGTTACAAATACTATTTTTATTTCACACTGAAAATCATCCTCAAAGTCCCTAGTTAATTTCCACAAATGTTCTAATGTTCTTTTAATTATATGATGCTTTACCAAACGATTGGCAAATACAATACGTGAGATTTCTGTGGAGTCGTTTTCTTTATTCAAATTATAACTTGTCACATCATATTATTTCCCATACAAGGGTTATAAACTTATAACCATTTGTGCTACAGAAATCTGTACTCATGTATCACGGGGCCAGGCCAAGATCAAGTAGCTATCGCTGAAATACATCCTTGACATGCTATGGTTTTCCCTTAGAGGTCCTATAAATGTAAGCAAGTGCTTCTACTCCATTAATAAAACTAGTACCTTATATTTGTCAGTGTTCTTACTTCCAAAACCCAATGGAAAGCTCCCCCTCACTCACAATTGGTGCCACCAAAGAAACTATCCACAAAACTAACCAAGAATTTGCGGATTTACTCTCTGAGCTTCCACAAGAAAGAGGTTGGCTAAGTGAACATGTTCATCAATACAAAGGCTTTTGGTATTCCACAGGAGTTCTTCAAGGTCTTATAGCTCTTCAACAACACTTTAAGTCAAAACCAAATGATGTCTTACTAGCCAGCTACCCAAAATCTGGCACCACATGGCTCAAGGCTCTTCTTTTTGCCATTACCAACAGAGCAAATTACGGTTTTGATAAACACCCTTTGCTCTCTTCAAATCCACATGAATTAGTGCCTCCCTTAGAGGACTATGCATTTAAGCACCCAACAAATCCAACACCAAACACTTCTATAACGCAAACCCATATTGCCTTCAATTCTTTGCCAGATTGTATAATAGGTGACTCCAATTGCAAAATAGTGTACGTGTTTCGTGACCCAAAAGATGTGCTAGTTTCTTTCTGGCATTTTATGCAGAAATTAAGACCCAATGACCTTCCTTTCATTTCTCTACCAGAAGCTTTTGACCAATTTACTAGAGGGTATTCCCCTTTCGGTCCATTTTGGGATCATGTAATGGGATATTATAATGCCAGCCTTGAATACCCAAGTAGGGTACTTTTCTTGAGGTATGAGGAATTGAAGAAATATCCAATCATTCATACAAAGAGATTAGCAGAGTTCTTAGGGCAGCCTTTTTCCTTGGAGGAAGAAAGTGAAGGCATTGTTGAGAGAATAACAGAGCTTTGTAGCTTTAAAAACTGAGCAATTTGGAGGTGAATAAAGAGGGTACATACACTGGATATATTATCCCTACAATTGCAAACAACGTATTTTTCAGGCAAGGAAATGTGGGTGATTCCAAGTACCATCTTTCCAAGGAAATGATTGAGGTTCTTGATGAAATCACAAAGCAAAAGTTGGATTTTGATTTGGCCACATTTATATCTCAGCAGCAAAATGGCAAAGGGGTTCCAGAATCACAGTGGCTAGCATGATATTTACCTAAGGAAGTTTGTCAAATAAACTGGAGTTGGTTTCTGTTCTGTACGTGAATCCAATACCTTTAGTTGCTGTAATCTTTAAGTTCTGCAATATATGTAAGTGATCTATATTGATGCAAATGCCATGATGCATCAGGGCGACTGTGGAACTTCGCCAGAAATTCAATTTACGCTTTTCTAATCTAGGTGTTTCAGGATTAGATGACTATACTTGAGTAAGAACGTACCTAGGTATTTGCACTAAATTCATATATGCATGACCTTTGTTGCACTTGCACATAACTTTATACATTACTTAATCATAGTTAACTAATATATATTCTCACCTTATAAAATCACTTAAACATTGATATGGTATGGTGAGAACTTATTTGCATAAAAAATATACTGTACTGAACAGTTTGTGAATCCTATCAAATGGCGACGCGTTAAAGTTCGTGGGAACAAAATGCCAAATAGCAAGTCAGTGGGGTGTCCCCGTTAACAGATCTTGATTATGCGACACTCATCATTGCACAGTGGAACTGGAAAGCTCATCATATTCTGTGAGATCTAATTGCCGTGCTCGGATTCTCTATTTCTATCTCATGCTCTTTTGCAAAGTTCTTTGGACATATGTGTTTTGGAATTTAGCTGGTCCTGTGCTTTTGGAAAAGATTATTAGCCTTCATAAAAGGACCTTTTCTATACTTTATCTAGTCATGCCGGCCCACGTATAAGGAAAAAGAAGTTCACGTTATACTTTGTGTGATAGGAAGAGTGTTCTTAAAATGCAAACGTCAACAACTTAAAAAGTACTAAAACATATTCTTACAGATTCACTGATGGAAAACCAAGTGCACGCGTACTCTTGCTTTCAAATGTCTTTTTTCAGTTGAAAGCCATATAATTGAAATAGGATCGGTTGGCCTGAACCCTTTGAGCTAAGAATCTGTCCTCTCCCACATTACACAACCTCAATACGAAGCAAAACTACTTAAAACCAAAATGCAATTCACCAGAATATGAAGCACAAATACTTAAAACCAAAATGCAATTCACCAGAATATGAAGCAAAACTACTTAAAACCAAAATGATTCATCAGGAAGTAGATAACCGAATGCCAACAGAATTTGACAAAAAGGTACAATTATTGGAACAATCATAAAATAAAGCTACCCCAATGAGGCGTAACCAAAAAAAAAAAAAAAAAAGAGGAAAAGAGAGCAAAAGGAACTTCAATTTATTGGATACTTTCCCTACAAAGAGAATCATGCTAGTTGTTTCTGCTTTGACAAATCTCTTTACCATTTTGGTGGGGAGGGATAGAAGTGGTCAAATCAAAACCCAACTTTTGCTTTGTGATTTCATCAAGAATCTCAATCATTTCCTTTGATAGATGGTTCTTGGAATCACCCACTTTACCTTGCCTGAAAAATATGTTGTTTGCAATTGTAGGGATAAAAAAACCAGTGTGTGTACCACCTTTATTCACCTCTAAATTGCTCAGCTTCTCAAAGCTACAAAGCTCAGTTATTTTTTCAACTATGCCTTCATTTTCTTCCTCCAAGGAAAAAGGCTGCCCCAAGAACTCTGCTAATCTCTTTGTATGAAAGATTGGATCTTTCTTCAATTCCTCGTACCTCAAGAAAAATACCTTCTTTGGGTATACTAAGCTGGCTTTATAGTATCCCATTACGTGCTCCCAGAATGGACCAAAAGGGGAATACCCTTTAGTAAACTGGTCAAAAGCAGAAGGTAGAGAAATGTAAGGAAGGTCATTGGGTCTTAATTTTTGCACAAAATGCCAACAAGAAGCTAACACATCTTTCGGGTCACGAAACACGTACACTATCTTGCAATTGAAGGAGTCATTTACTATGGACTCTGGTAAAGAATTAAAGGCAAGATGTGAATGCATGAGAGAAGAAGTTGGTGTTGGATTTGTTGGGTTCTTGAATGCGTAGGCCTCTAGCTGAGGTACTAATTCATGTGGATTCGAAGAGAACAAAGGGTGTTTATCAAAATCATAATTTGATCTGTTGGTAATGGCAAAAAGAAGAGCCTTCAGCCATGTGGTTCCAGATTTTGGATAGCTGGCTAGTAAGACATTATTTGGTTTTGGCTTAAAGTGGTGTTGAAGAGCTATAAGACCTTGGAGAATTCCTGTTGGATACCAAAAGCCTTTGTATTGGAGAACATGCTCACTTAGCCAACCTCTTTCTTTTGGAAGCTGAGAGAGAAGTATACCAGAAAATTCTTGGTTAGTTTCTTGGCAGTTTTTTTTGGCGGCGCCATGTGTGGGTAAGGAGGCGCTAATGAAGCTTGCCATTGAGTTCTGAAAGTAAGAACGTATAGACAAATATGGAGCAAGGGAGTAGAAGATCTGCTACATACTGTAACTACATTTATTGGACATTCAAGGAAATACATATAAGTACTCAGTATATTAGATGCGACAGCTACTTGAGCTTGGCCTGGCCCCTACACATATGATTGGACATAAAATATTTTCTATTCAAAGTTGAGGTTGATTAAAATGTCATTGATCATGTCGCTTGTTTAAGCTAATCACAGCCAATAAAATAACCACACACAACATATTTGTGGAGATTGTGTATTTTGAGGATGACTGTCGTGTGAAAATATAGAATTTCAATTGGATGTCAAATTTGTGGGTGTGTCACGGAAAATATTTATTCATATCGGATATTTACATCAGACAATACATAAATGACATTTATTTACAAACGCATTATTCTATCTCAATCATATTTGATCTTTATTCTTTTTTCGTTGAATCATTTCACCCAAATTAATAGCTCTAATTGAAAGTAAACACTCGATATAACTAAATTTTTGCCTTCTGAATATTTTTTTCCTTAAGCACTAACGTGGCAGAGAGTACATTTGACTCTCAAAAAGAACGTGAGAACAGAATCCTAAGGAGTCGTTTGGTACGCCGCGTTAAAAATTAATGGATCATCGAAATAAGCAAGAATACTATTTCGCCGGAAAATACCATTTACGGGGATTTCAATCGAGATACCTGAACAGGGCATTAGTTCATTCTCGAGTTCTTGAATCGAGTGTAGTGGAATGATGAATTTATTTCTTCGCCTTTTTGACAATAAATCAGAATTCTCGTGGAGAATACGCGAATATACGAGATTATACTGACCAGCACATATGATTCGATTAAGGTCTGAATAATCAGGAATCCTATCTTCTTTTTTACCAGAAAAATCTGAACGAAAAAATTTCTGCCTCGCCTGATCATTAGTTACTGAGAGGTAAGAAGTATATCCTCGCTTGCCAGAAAGAGAATGCGCACCTGCACTAAATTCCTCATAAAATTAAGGATTTTTTACATAAAAGTACAAGTTTTAGAGCTTAATTACCAAACATAGCAACATTTTAGTAAAATTACCCTATATAGAGGAAAACATAAGATAATTACAAATATAGCAAAAATATAGCAATATTTTCCCATAACATACCAAACCCTTACATTCTTCTTTCTATTTCCCCCACTATCACTTTTGCTCCTCCCATTTTCCCCTTTTTCACATTTCCTCCCATCATTTTCCCCCAATTTCACTTTTACTCCTCTCATTTTCTACAATTTCACTTTTCCTCATCCATCCTCTATGTATCTCGTTGAATCTCACTATTTCCGCACCGTATCAATTATTTCTGCACCGTATCTAACTGTTTCTGCAGCGTTTCAACTGTTTCTGCAGCACCGTATCAAACTGTTTCTGCACCGTTTCAACTGTTTCTGCAGCACCGTATCTAACTGTTTCTGCACCGTTTCTACTGTTTCTGCAGCACCGTATCTAACTGTTTCTGCACCGTTTCAACTGTTTCTGCACTGTTTCAAATTATTTTAGCACCGTTTCAGACCGTATCGTACTGTTTCAACGCCATTTTAGACCGTATCAGACTATTTCAACAGTTGTTTCAGATTGTTTCATCGTCGTTTCAGACCGTATCATACTGTTTCAGACCGTATCATAGTGTTTCAATGTTGTTTCAGACTGTATCAGACTATTTTAAACTGTATCAAGTCTCCTTTCAGACTGTATCAACTCCGTTTTAGACTGTATCAGACCCGTTTCAGACTGTATCAAGTCCCATTTCAGACTGTATCATGCTGTTTTAAACTGTATCAACCCCGGTTTTTAGACCGTATCAGACTGTTTCAACAATTATTTCAGATTGTTTCAATGTCGTTTCAGACAATATTATACCATTTCAACATCGTTTCAGATGTATCAAACTGTTGCAATAATTGTTTTATGTTTCAACGATGTTTCAAACTATATCATATTTTTTCAACGCCATCAGTCGTGAGCAATAGAAAATAAGAGTTCAAATTTATTAAACCACTATAATAGATCTGTACAAACAGAAACAGAACAAATCTGAAGAAACATGTATAGAAACAGAACAAATCTGAACAAACATGAACGGAAACGAAACAAAAACTAAAGAAATATTAGCAGAAACGGAACAAAAACAGAAACAATTCTTGTTGGCGATCGCTACTGCTAATAACTCCGGCGAAGTCCAATCAGATCCAGGAGATCGAAGAGATGAGTATCAAATGGCCTAAATCATCGTGAAATCATGGCATAAAATCTTCAAATCAGGATTTTTTGGTACCAAAGCTGATGAGGACTACTAATGTTCAGTCCCCTGTTCAATTTATATGATTTTTCGTTTCTTGTACAAGGAATGGGTCGGGTAACCGGGTCTGGGACGAGTTGTACGAGGTGAACTGGAATGAGATTGGGGTCACTGGATGATTTGGAAAGGATAGGAAAGGGACATTTACGAGAGGCTGGCGGTGACTGCAGTTGGCGACGGCGGTGTATCGGGCATAGAAGCTTTGGGGAAAGGAGGTGGAAGAAATGTGGAGTTGTGGGTTTGGATTTGGGAGAAAATGGGGGTGGTGGCTGGTTTGTTTGGGAGAAGTGGAGAAAGTGATTTAGGGTTTTTAGGAAATTGGGTGTAAGTGTAATTGTAAAATATCAAAATGTGCTAAAAAAATATTGCTATGAATTGTAATTTGACAAATATTGCTATTTTTTTGTAATTTAGAGTGTAATTTTGTACATATGTGTAAAAATTCCTAAAATTAATGCAGTGTTTGGTTTATTTTGCAAGAAGGTATAAAAATCTGCACTAATAATGTAGCGTTTGGTTTGGATTTAGAAACCTGCACTAATAGTACTCACATAAATTAATGAGGGAATCTATGTATTATTTTGTGCGGGATAGGAGATGGAATAATAATGCGGGTATTAGTTATGCAAGTATTAAAATATTAAAAGGACAAATATGTTCTCACCTCTGTTTACATTATGCGCTTTGTATCATTCAAGCTAAATCTATTAAGATTAAATATTAAAACACATAATTTAAATTATGAAATGTATAATAATTTTTTAATACAACAAACCATTTAATAACCAAGATATAATACCAGCATAACTAATACCCGGTGGTGGTGGCTTGCTTTTGCCAGCGACGGCGGAAATGAAGGGGGAGATCGAGGCGAAGGAGATTTGGGTCGGGTCGGAGAGTTTAGGCAGTGATGCTGGTTAGGAAAAATGAATTGAAATGTTTTCTGAACAAAAACAATGAAAAATGAAAAGTGATAGGGAAAATATTGCTATGTTGTGTAATTTGAAAATTTTTGCTATGTTTTTGTAATATAGGGTGCAAATTTATATATTTGTGTAAAAAATCTTTTTTTTTATAAGCCAAATACATTAAAATTCCAAACAGTACTTTTCTTGAGGAAAAAGCACTTTGGCTTTTGAGAAGTAATGCGAAACACTCTATTAGTCCCTTCTTTCACCCCCCTTAAATAAATGTACATGTGCATGAGTGGACATAATTTGAAAATCTGGAATTCTGATACATTATTTAAATATTTACTTCTATGAAAAATTTACATCAAATCTTATCGATTAATTTATTATTGTTAAGTGATTTAATAACTTTAAAAGGTACTAGTACAAAGTACAAACACATGTAATGCGCTACCAAAAATAAGTTTAATAATGTGGAGTGAATTTCAACCATAATGTTTTGAAGATAAGTAACTTTAATCTGAATTGGCTAGCCCTTAAAAAGGCACACCCACAACGGACTAGCTACAATATCAATGATCATAATTAACGGAAAATCTCCTTCAAATTTAATAACTAGAGTCTCAATAATTTTCAGAAAATGTTAGCTTATTTGTTTCCATTGTCAGTTTCCTTTTGGAAGTTACTTGCCATTCTTCCACGAAATTTTAGATTAACTATTTAATGGAATGAAAAATAATTATATTTATGCTATTTTCCTTGCGCATAATATCTCATTGTTACATAAAAAAAATATGCTGATGGGTTTCTCCTTATTTTAGCACTAAAATAATAACGGTGTGTTTTACATGTTAGTCTAATTGGTTGACTTCCTGAGCTACCTTGTCGGTGGGTGAGAAAAGGAGAATTACGATTCCGCATTTTAATATGCATGAATATACATAAATTGACAATGTAAAATTTTTCCACACCAGGTGTACGTATCAAATTACAGCAATTAATCATAAATAAATAATTTAATAAGGTCAAAAAATGTGTTAATTAACTATGGTTTAGAGAGATGAGCATGTATACCAACACATGTTATACATATATTGGATTGATGCATATATCCGGTGTGGGTAATTTTTTTCCATTTGACAGTCTAAAATTTGATACTGTTTAAATATTTATCTCTATTCGTCATGCACATCAAACTTATTGATAAACTTATTATAATTAAGTGATTAATAAGTTAACCATGATAAATAATGCATACAAAAAATTTATGGTACAAACACCTGTCATGAGCTACTTGAAATGTCTATAACCTTACGTACAAGTTCAACTAAAAAAAACAATCTGAACTAAAATAGATTTCGACAAGCCAATTTACAAAGTTACAACCAACCGTATGTGGCAAAAGAACTGCAAAGAATCAACATTGCCACTGGACCCTTGGCAGTTTCTCTGGGAATGATGTATAAGAGAGAAGACCATTAGAAAGTTTTTCAAACCTGCTCCCTCAAATGCAAGACCAGCCTAGCCAGAGATATAGTGGTTAGAACTTATGCCACAAAACAGCTCCACAGTTTTTTGTATTTCCATCCGTGATACGTGCTTCCATTTTCTGGTTAGAACAGCCCCTAAAGCAGCATTGAAGTAATGAGTTATTAATCAGTGGCAAATCTAGGATTTTTAGTTTACGAATTTTGGAACATAACTTATTATTCACTTGGTTATGAATAAAAATATTTACACACATTTAGTGTATCTTTCAATACAAATACAAAATATAAGTCAAAGTTAATTGACACTCTATCTGCCCTGAATTATTTCAGTTTTCAAAATCAATAACTTTAGTGAAAGTTCCCACCACAAACTTACGTGATAAGAAGGAAAGTACGTCTATTTTCACGAATATGCTACCAGTGGCTGTGGTTATAGCCATTAACGAGAGGTAGAGATCTCAAGAAGCTATTGCTTCTTATACGTTTTAATTCTTGACATCCCATGTATTTTATTACACATAATACATATTATTTTATATGACTTTTTTTTAATAGGAGTGTAATGAAATATAATACTAAATAGACATGTACCCGTTTGGGTGAGCTTAAAAGTGACTTATCAGCTTATAAGTCTATTAATATATGTTTGGTAACTTAAAAAAATTTGGACTTATAAGCCATAAGTGGCTTTTAAGTCACTTTTTGACTTATAAGTCACTTAAAATAAGCTGCTTATAAGCCCACCCAAACAGGCTCATGATATTATTTCCTCTATAAATTCAGCAAGAGCTTTTACTCCTTGCTCCATTAACAAACATGGCCAATATTTCTTAGTATTCTTATTTTCAAAACCCAATGGCAAGCTCCATTACCCCAGATTCCCCCTCACTCACAATTCGTGCTACCAAAGAAAATATCCACAAAACACCCCAAGAATTTTCTGATATACTCTCTGAGCTTCCAAAAGAAAGAGGTTGGCTGAGTGAGTATAATCACCAATACAAAGGCTTTTGGTATTCAACTGAAGTTCTCCAAGGTCTTATAGCTCTTCAAAACAACTTTAAGCCTAAATCAAATGATGTCTTACTGACCAGTTACCCGAAATCTGGCACTACATGGCTTATGGCCCTTCTTTTTGCTATTACAAATCGAGCACAATACGATTTTGATACACACCCTTTGCTCTCTTCAAATCCACATGAATTAGTACCTCAGCTAGAGGCCTATGCATTCAAGTACCCAACAAATCCAACACCAGACACTTCTCTCATGCATACTCATATTGCCTTTAATTCCTTACCAGAGTCCATATTTGGTGACGACTCCAACTGCAAAATAGTGTACGTGTTTCGCGACCCAAAAGATGTGCTAGTTTCTTTCTGGCATTTTATGCAGAAAAGAAGATCGGTTACTAACCGTCCTTTCATTTCTCTGCCAGAAGCTTTTGAGCAATTTACTAAAGGGCATTCCTCTTATGGTCCATTTTGGGATCATATAATGGGATATTATAAAGCCAGCTTAGAATACCCGAAGAGGATATTTCTCTTGAGGTACGAGGAATTGAAGAAAGATCCAATGTTTCATACTAAAAGATTAGCAGAGTTCTTGGGAAAGCCTTTTTCTTTGGAGGAAGAAAAGGAAGGCATAGTTGAGAAAATAACAGAGCTTTGCAGCTTTGAGAAGCTGAGCAATTTGGAGGTGAATAAAGGGGGTACACACTCTGGACATATTTTCCCTACAATTACAAACAATGCATTTTTCAGGGAAGGGAAAGTGGGTGATTCCAAGAATCATCTCTCAAAGGAAATGATTGAGGTTCTTGATGAAATCACAAAGCAAAAGTTGGCTCTTGATTTGACCACATTTGTATCTCAGTGAAGAATGGTAAAGAGATGGAGTCAGACTGTCAGACCATAATCATACTAGCTGCAGCTAGCATGGTTCTTTTCTTAAGCAATTTATCCAATAAATCAGTTCGCTCCAGTTTGCTCCAATTTTTTTTTTCTTTTCTGTTATTCCCTCATAGTTCATGATTGCTGTTTGGTTTCTTGATTCCAATAAATATGGGTTCTGTTAATTCTGATACATGAGCAGTGCTGCACCATAATTCAGATCATATAAAGTACTACTCCCTCCGTTTAAAAAAGATAAACCTATTTACTTTTTAGTCTGTTTAAAAAAGAATGACCTATTTCTAAATTTGGAAAGAAATATTCACTTTTACGCATCCCTAGATGATTTGTAGCCACACAAATATCTACAACTTATTTTAGACCACAAGTTTCAAAAGTTTTTTTTTTTATTAAACTCCGTGCAAAGTCAAATGGGTTTATCTAAAGTGAAACAGAGGTAGTATAACCCAAATACATTACTCCAACTCCCTCAATTTTTATTATTATTATTATTTTTTTTTTTGAAATGTATTTTTGTTACCTGTCACCAAAAGGGGTTTAGGCTTATGGGATGCTGACCGGAGGCAAGTACTTGGATGAATAATGGAATCTTGATATAGGACTAGAATTTTACTTGCTAAAAAAGTTAATTTGTGAACGAAAATAAATACTTTCACGTGAATCACCCTTAGGAACAATTTCTCCAACTTCAAATTTTCTATTTATGCTCATTTGTTTCAATTTATGTAATACAATTTAAAAGATAAGATATATTTGTATATTTGAAAAGTATTTAATTACAATATCTCAATTTATCCTTAATGAATATTTATAGCAACATAATAGTAGCGTAGTATTTAAAATCACAAGTTCCAAAATCCTTGCACAATTGATATGACTTATTTATGATTACAAGTTTAAAGAAATTCTATTTATCTCTTAAATTTCATATCGAGTCAAACTGTGTCATATCAAATTATAACGGAGGAAATAACTAATTAAATAAGCAAACACCAGTTGTTTTTAATATTTGAAAAAAATGTGCACGACCAAAGTGAGGCCAATAATCAATTGGTGGTTAAGCACGTCCTGTTCAGATTATGGTTTAGAGTTATCTGTCTATTATATCATCCAAAGTCGTGTTAGGAGCAACTCCTGTATTGTGGCACAACAATAATGCATCTTATTCAATCGTATAAAGTATTAATATTGCTAGTCTCTTTGACCCGATATTACTTATATTATTGGGACACTTACAAAAATACCCACAAAATTTAAAATAATTACAGCCACTACCTATTATTTTCAAATATTACCCGATCTACCCACTAAATTATTTACTTACTCTACCCATCCAGACTTGTATACCATAGTTTATGCAGTATACCATAAAGGTATACATCTATAAGGCATAACAAGGTATACAATAATAAATGATCCTCCAGACTTGTATACCATAATTTATGCAGTATACCTTAAGGGTATACAACTATAAGGCATAAGGCATAACAAAGGTATACAATAATAAATGGGTAGGTTGGGTAAATACTTTTAGTTTTATGGGTAATATAATTTTTAATGGGTATGACTTGTAAATACTTTAAATTTTATGGGTATAGAGTATAAAAATTCCTATATTATTTTGGGGAAATTTTGATCAGTAGCCATTTTTGGACGCGTTCATTGAGGACTATCCACCGTTTCAAAATTCATTGAAGAATAGTCAAAAATTCGCACGCACACTTAAGCTCCATTAGCGTTGGAAAAATACCTCAGACTAGTCCCATAACAAAATATTGGGGCTTTGAACAAAACTTGTTTAAAGCCCAAGTATTTTGTTATGGGACTGAAGAAGTCCCATAACAAAATAATCTCATAACATGTTCAAAGGTCCCACTATTTTATTATCGGACTTTATCCCATAACAAAATAATGCAATTTATTCCCATAACAAAGGTCTCATCAAAGGGATAAATCTCATTATTTTGTTATGGGACTTGGTATAAAGCTTCAGTCCCATAACAAAATATTGAGCTTTGAACAAAACCCAGTATTTTATACTGGGGTTAGTTTACTGAAGCTTCCCAGTATTTATACTTGGATTTGTCCGGAGGTGGCTATTTCGTAAAAATTTCGCCCAGCAGCCACTTTTAACACTGGTATTTAGTTTGAGGCCACTATTTTCTTTGGTCTTACACTAGAGGCCACTTTTGGGTCTTTACTAAATAAATGTTGACTTAAGTTCTGATAGTTGACTGAAGTTCAGTCCATACGGCCCCTGGACTGAAGTTCCATCTCTTAAGGACTGAACTTTCAGTCCATATGGCCATGGACTGAACTTCAGTCCATGGTATGGCTATGGACTGAACTTCAGTCCATCTATCTTAAAGACTGGACTGAACTTCAGTCCATATGGGCGTGGATTGAAGTTCAATCTTTAAGGACTGAACTTCAATCCGGCCTCTGGACTGAAGTTCTATCTCTTTAAGCAAAAGTGGCCACAAACTAAATGTTTTGGTATTAGTGGCCTGTGTCCAAAGACCAGTGGCAAAAGTGGCCTTTCGTGCACTTAGCCAGGCTATTTCTCAGCGAATTTATTTTTGACGACTACAAATCAATTAGCGCGTGCCAAATAGCCCCGCGCGAAATTTTCACTATTATTTTGTTCAATAAAAATTTGGTACTTGCAAGTTTTTTCGTATAATTTATCTATCGAGCCAATTACTTCTTTTAGACACAAATCAAAAGTAAGTAACTAGAAAGTAGAAACTCATATTAATTATATTAAGTTGATTAACTAAGAGCCACATTTATGAAAAGTTTGACTATCAAATAGGAGTAGTTTATGAAGCATTTGATTTAATTAGCTTAAAAATCAGCATATGATTGTAGATAGAGTAACTGTGAATGGAACATATGAATGAATCATCTCAATTAGTAAAATTGATACTCTTTTTTTCTTTTTTCCTAAATGTAAATTCAAATCATTCTCAAGGTTCAAAGGATGTCATCTTTGCATTGGGCAAAAATCAGACAAAGCTGACCCACATCCACATGGCAAGCAGGGCTTGGATATCGAAATCAAAACAAGTGGAGCAAGACACGCTGTCAACAGAACCGAAGGAATGGATTGGTCGCTTTGACATTGATCGATTATGAAACAGAGTCAAGTTAGGATAAGTTCAGAACACTTCTATCACTTCTTCTAAATTCGGAGGCCGTTGGACAAGATAATGACATTATCTAATAGCGGAGAGACGTGTATGGAATGGACTCTTGCTATGGTTTGGATTGTTCAGTTATAAATGTAACCTTTTCTCCTCTTGTAAAGATTACGATCTTCTGAACAACAACGTTCCCTTTTAAGTTTTATTGCCATCATTATACTTATATTCCACCGCCGTTATTATATCACCACCACTATTATCATTAAACTAATGTTGTTCCGCTACTGCTTAGTTTCTCTTTGGATGAGGGAATCATCTCTATCAGCGGAGCATAGATCTTCTGCTGCGAAATACAATAAGTTTTACTTTTATTTATCTATTAATTATTGCTTGTTTAATTATTCATCAATTTGTCTCATCGTTTACCGTTGTTTGCTTGATTATTCATCATTTGCTTTACTTCGTTCGTTTATCGTTATTGTCCTTGCTAAGTCAATGAATATAGTTTGATCGGAATCTTGCTTAAGTGGAGATATTGTTTGATTTATCATTAAGACCATACGTCTAATTTAATCAGACAACTAGCAACTTGTTATGTGTTAAGTCATCACTAAAAGTCTATACATTGCCTGTTCGTTTCATTTATCCGAAAATAGAATATCATCAACTTAGTGCTCATTTACAACCAATCATACACTGTCTTCGATAACTTATCTGTTGTTCCCGTTCACTTAAGTGTTCTTTTGTCCGCATCATCGTTCTCATCGTTCTTTTTGGTCAATTTGCTAGTCAATCTTTTACCGTTTATGTGTCATCGTTTGAGATAACTCTGCATCGTGTCTCCAATTAAGTGCTTATTAAAACGACCAACTTTGTGAATGTAAGACTATTGATTGATCGATTGATTGAATTTCGATACAAAACGGTCGCCTAAAGCTCAACTAAATATAAATTTAATTGTAATACCTGAAAACGAATTTTAGGATATACGATCTTAATAAGTACTTACTTCTTACCAAGGTAACCTTAAGCTAAAGAAACGGAGGCCATTTCTTCACCTGTCACCACTAATATATCCTTTAATAATGTTCACTCCTGCACTGATCTGGATGTCAAAGCTTTTTATAAATATGAGAATACTTTCTGTCACACCAAATATATAATGTTAAACTTCCTTTCGTGAAACGTGGGCTTACGTGACTATATTATATAAAGTATAGAAGTTGAAAATTGACAATTATGAATATGCTGTAGACGTGAAAGAAAGTCAAAGTTTTATGAGTGCAAAAATAATATTGTCCAAATTAGTTTTTGAAATTTCAATAATTCATCTTTTTAAAATTCAAAAACTTACTAAAATTCTTGTATGGGCCTAAATCAGTTTAGGTGTACAAATCGAATTTGGATTCGGATACAACCAATTCTTCGTATCAAAGTTGAAATAACACGCGAAAAAGATGTAAAAGCGAGAAAATAACTGTATTGCAATATACGAATGTGATTACAAATTTGGGCAGCGTTTCAGTACAAATTTCTGGATGCCTATAATACAAAATGAACTACTATTTATAGGCCTAAGAGCCTTGCCCACGTTCTCCACCATCAGCAAGTGCATTCCCCACGATCTGAGCAGCAATATGGAGAAGTTAGTAGGGCAAAGTAGTGGGCTGCAAAGCCGCTGGAACCGAGGTGGTAACCGAAGCCTTGTCTCAAGGCTTCGGTTGTCTGACCTTACTGTTCGGGTAGGAGGGCGTGTCACCAAAGCCCGAAGTCTAACTTGTCTTCGGTCACGCTGTTGGAACCTGACTTCGGTGACTCAATCACGAGATCGATTACTTCTCTTCGGAGCATCAGCTCATTTTCCCTTCGGTCTACCATCTCGAGGTGTTGCCCGAAGGCATCAATTTTCACCCAATACAGATAGTCCCCCCACTCCTCGGTAGACGCCGAAGTCGCCGAGGAGTGGAATGAATTTAAGCGGGAAGTCGATGTGGCAAAACCCTATCCCTGAATTTCAAAAGTTGCACATCTATCGGGTCGCCGTTCCGCATTACGTGGCAACTTTTGATAGGTCTCCGAATGGTCGCGCCGTCTTTTTATTTTCTCCAACGTTACAGTCATCATTAGTTCTCCAACTTGCACGTGTGTCATCCCTATAAATACACCATTTCGCCTTCCCTCTCTTCACTTGAAGCTTTTGATCAGAAAAGAAAAAAAACTTTACAGCGCCATTGAATCAGTTCCTCCTACATTTGATCTCTAAATCTCAAACGTTTCTTCTCTTCAATTATCGTCATGTCTGCTACTGTCTCTGCTACCAATTCTGGCCATGGCTCAAGCGACTCTGGTGAGAGGGCAGAGCGTTTTGCTGCTATGGCCATGAATGACGAGGCTATAGTGTCTGTACCACCATTGCAGGTGGCTGAAGCAGGTGGTGGCGGTGAGGCCACGTCTGCCGCTCCCGCTCCCAGGAGGCGGAAGGAGAGGGCTGGCCGTGATCAGGCTAAAGTGAGCTTATATGTGGGGCATGACATAGGCGATGACGATCGCAATGGGGAGGAAGGTGACGTTGGAGATGATGACGTCACCAGTACAAAAGAGGTGGGCGGCTCGGTAGGCGTCGCCGAGGTGAGTGGGACAAGCGACCCCAGAGGAGAGACCGAGGCTGGGCCGTCAAAGAAATCGAAGAGGGAAATTCCTCTCGAGGTCGAGATTGACCCTCGATTGGTGATTCCTTCTAGTTTTAACTACGACAAATATTTGAAGGTTCACGCTCAATCAGATGCCCAAAAAGGGAAAAAGAGGAATATTCCCGTCCACGTTACGCCGAGTATCATAACCGAAGAGAGGCTTGAATCTGTTCGGGCTGATTGTCGTTGGGGTCCCGAGGTAGAGATTAGGATCCCGGCGCCTGGCTCGGCGGTGTCTTCGCACGTTGAGGGATACTCCTCGGTTTTCACCTACCCTTTCACCATAGGGTTCAACCTGCCAGTACATCCTATCATCGATGTATTTTGCAGGTCTTATAATCTGTGTTTAGCCCAACTTGGGCCCGGGGTTTTGAGGGTCGTCCAAGCCCTCGAGTATTTGAGTAACAAAGCTGGTTTTCCCTTCACTTTCAACATTTAATTTCACTCTATTATCCTTACTTCCACAAAGCCGGGGTGGTCGCTCTTCTGCCTTGAGGTTCTTACGCCATTGTGAGTAAGAGCGAGGACCATGGGGATCGAGGCTGGAACGATCGATATATGCTCATTCCCACAAGGTTGTTGTCAACCGAGCCTGGCTTTTCCGAAGTATGGAATGCTCAACGTAAGTGCCCGCTTCCGTTCTTCCCTCGGTTTTGGATTATCATAACTGTTGCTTACCCTTTCATCTTTGGTTTGCAGCTGAAAAGGTTTCAGTTAACCCACCAAGGAACTTGCTTGAGTGGGTTACCGAGGCTATGCAAACGAAGACGCGCCCAGAGCGGCAATGGATGGTGTTGGCCGTTTTGGAAGAGAACCGATGGGCGTGCAAGAGGCATGGTGAGTGGTTGATGACTTCGGCTCCTTAGACTTGCTTCGAGCCATTAGGTTCTAACTTCTTTTGGTTTGATACACTCATGCAGGTCTTCCAAGCAAGGCTATGAGAGACGCCGATGAGGAAGAAGAAGCAGAAATGGACGTTGAGGGGGGAGGAGAGGAAAGAGGTAAGAAAGAGAAGAAGAAAAAAGAGAGGACAGTGCTCAACATCGCCGAGGGCGTTGCCCAAATGGCGACCCTGGCGAAGCGGCTCATTGATGAAAAAGCCAAAGGTTCATCTAGCCCGAGGACCTCACAAGGTGAAGAAGTTTTCTTGGATCGGTTTTCTTGCGTTTCCACCACCACACACACTTATGTTAAACAAGTTGCTTCCCTTCCTTCAACAGGTTCTAAAAGAAAGCGGGTTACGTCGAAGCGGGCGACCAAAGCGAAAGGACCTCGGGATCGGGGTTGTATTGTTACTTTTGGATCTGGGCAAATCCGGCCATTCAGTACCAACATCCTGGTTTTTTATTGGCATGGTGGTCCGAGCTTGATCTTGTTCTATGTTTCGACTGTGAATTTCTTCCCTAACAATGGTGTTCTTTCTTCTAGTTGGGATGGTCTTCTTAGTGGACTTTTTTGCTGAATTTCGCGGTGTTCCACTCAGCATTTTCTGATGGCGTACGATAGCAAGACATGCTATCATGCACCGAGAGAAAAGTTAGAGAAAGAAAACTTTTTATGATAAGTATAGATTAATACTTAAAAATAAGGTGACATGCTACAACACGTTAACTTGCACTTCACCTACCAATTTTTGCCCATTAGGAAAAGGACTTTTTTTAAGTTGCCCAACATTTATGTACTATTGCTCATTAATGTTTTTAAAATTGATTTGATACAAAGGTTCAAAGTTCAAACAGACTTTTGTATTTATGTTCCTTGTTAGATAATTGTTAAACAAAATAGTTGGTGGGAATATTGGTTACTACCCACAATTTAAATATTTTAGTTTTAAGAGTGAGGAACCAGGTGATTGTAACTGGCTAGGAGCATAAAAGGGAAGATTGTATGGTTTATTTCATTTCTTAAGCATGATAATATAGTGAATTTCTCTCTAAGCTTCTTCTTCCTCCTCCTCTCGTTTGTTTTGTTTTCCCCATTTTTCTTCCCTATTTCAATCTATTTCAGTTTTGTGGATACGTTTTTGGTATCAATTACATTCCTAAAGAGTAAAATAAATGCTCTAAAATGATAGCTGAGTTTGATTTCAAAGGTTAAACAAAATCTATTTTTACTTGCCAAGTTTTTGAATATTACTATATTACAAATTTTTCAGTGTCTTGGATCATTAAATCAACAATTTGCATTATATCACAAAACTATACAAGAAATTTTGTTATTAATTTTAGTAGTAAATGTAGCAACAAATCACGCACAGATTCAGAATTCTCCGAGATGGGAATAGCCCCCTTCTAAACACTACTCAGCTCAAAGAAAAGCATCAAATATTCAAATGAATCTCATATGAGCATGTTTGATGACAAACAACAAAATCAACGAAAAAAAATTACTACTCAACTCAGAGAACTTCAATCTCAATATCATCCTCCAACAAGGAACATACCAAGTGTTGGATTTGGACATGAGCCGTCTGTGTGAAATTCAGAGATGGCAAGCATCAGCTGCATCTAAGGTTAGAACCCGTGATTCATTTATCTATAGTCTACACTAAGTTTAGAAAATACCTCTCATCCAAGCTTTTCTGCTGGATTTGTCTCAATGCAGCTGGCAGCCGATATGCAACGTTTTTCCAGACGTGAGCGTCGCATTAATGGACCCACAGTAACTCATCTGTGGTGTGTATATGTGATTTATCTTTTCTCTTTACATTGAAATAATTTCCGTTAATTGGGCTAATATTATATGTCACTACTTGAACACACATCCTAGATAGTTATAGCTTCTTTTAGGGTGTTCATAATCTTATGAAATGTTGATAGGGGAGGGAAAGCCTAGCATAAAGAGCTGGAAACCAACAGAGCAACTATATATCTCTCACACAACAATAAAATTACGGCTAAAATTTTTACCGGCTATTTGATTCAATATCGCTAAATGCTTTAACGACAATTACAAAGAGTGTCGGTAAAGGATTCAACTATTGCCGCTAAAAGGTAGTACTAATATTTATTTGCGGCAATAACAATGGCCGCTAAAACAACCAAAAATTCGCATTAATGGAAGACCTTATTGATAATAAAACTACTAAGAAATATCATGCTTCGTTAAAATCGCAATAAACAAAAAACAACTATTAATCCAAGATCTTAATGTAACACATAAAAGGAAAAAATTACACCATCTCAAATGATTAGAGTACTATTTAGCAAATTTAACAAATGATGAAAATAGCGGCAAATAGCTATTTAAGTTAAACTGGAAGAGGAATAAGGTACCGGGATCATGAAAAGTGATATTTGAAAATACGACGAATAGAAAAGTTACCAAATTGCTACTTCTACGTGTCCGTCTTCAGTTGCGCAAGCTCTAAACGCGCTGCTTGTATTAAATGGCATGGTATCTTCTCGAGTGGAAGACGCAACAACCAGGCCAGCCGTGCCTTTCCATGTGGATTCCTCAATAATGTAGCCTGCTGCATTATCCTTGAGGGAAAGCCTTTTATACTCCATTAGAGCAGCCACATCTCTTGCTACAGTTGCATGGATTATAGATATACCTTGGCCTGTAGCAGAGACTGCACATAGTTTATTTGTATACGCACCTGCACAAATAACGGGAGTATCTCCTATCCTTAATTCCAACCATCTTTTTTACTACTCCTCCAGCAGAAGTAGCAACAGCAAAGTGTCCAAAGCTGTCAACAGCTACACATACAAACGGCATTATAATTTATATGATTTTTTTTTTGGGGAATTCGATGAATTATAATAATGAAACAGGATATCATTTCCTCTATAAATGTAGCAAGTTCTTCTACATTTCTACTCCCTTGCTCCATCAATACCTAATATTTATCAGTGTTCTTACTATCAAAACTCAATGGCAAGCCCCATTAACCCAAGCTCCCCCTCACTCACAATTGGTTCCACCAAAGAAAATATTCACGAACCACCCCAAGAATTTTCTGATATACTCACTGAGCTTCCAAAAGAAAGAGGGTGGCGGAGTGAGTCTGTTTACCAATACAAAGGCTTTTGGTATTCCACTGAAGTTCTCCAAGGTCTTATAGCTCTTCAACACCACTTTAGGCCAAAATCAAATGATGTCTTAGTAGCTAGCTACCCAAAATCTGGCAGCACATGGCTTAAGGCCCTTGTTTTTGCCATAACAAATCGAGCACAATATGATTTTAATACACACCCTTTGCTCTCTTCAAACCCGCATGAATTAGGACCTCATTTAGAGACCTATGCATTTAAGTATCCAACAAATCCAATACCAGACAGTTCTCTAATGCATACCCATATTGCCTTTAATTCTTTGCCGGAGTCCATATTTGGTGACGACTCCAATTGCAAGATAGTGTACGTGTTCCGTGACCCAAAAGATGTGCTAGTTTCTTGCTGGTATTTTGTGCAGAAATTAAGACCCAACATTCCTTTCATTTCTCTACCTTCGGCTTTTGACCAATTTACTAAAGGGTATTCAACTTTTGGTCCAATTTGGGATCATATAATGGGATATTATAAAGCCAGCTTAGAATATCCAAATAAGGTGTTATTCTTGAGGTACGAGGAACTGAAGAAAGATCCAATCTTTCATACAAAGAGATTAGCAGAGTTCTTGGAAAAGCCTTTTTCTTTGGAGGAAGAAAATGAAGGCATAGTAGAGAAAATAACAGAGCTTTGTAGCTTTGAGAAACTGAGCAACTTGGAGGTGAATAAAGTTGGCACACACACTGGAGATATTATCCCTACAATTGCAAACAACATATTTTTCAGGCAAGGTAAAGTGGGTGATTCCAAGAATCATCTTTCCAAGGAAATGATTGAGGTTCTTGATGAACTCACTAAACAAAAGTTAGACTTTGATTTGGCCACATCTATCTCTCTACAGCAGAATGGTGAATGGATTGAGTCTTAACAGAATCACAACATGATTATCTACGTAAGGAAATTATCCAATAAACTGTTGTTCCACTATAATTTTCTTTTATTCCCTCACAGGGGTAGTCTGTAGTTCATGATTCCTGCTTGGTTCTTGATTCCAATAAATGTGGCTTTTAATTTTGTCAATTCTGATGCATTGCAATCCTTTATCTCCAGAACTGATGTATCTTTAAATTTATGAACAACTCGGATTTTCTACTGGTTGAAATTTAATGGGTTTTCACAAGACATGTATATTATGTTCTGCATCAGGATGACATGAACCCTCTACCAAATAGCATTGACTGCAAGTATTTACACCTATCAAATAACTTTACAAGTTACTAGGGATTTTTGGGTGAGAAGGACCCCCAAGTCTTTTATTAGTTATAAGGGACTCAAGTCTTGAAAAATAGGTGAGAGGGACACTTTTAAAATTAGTACTAATGACTAACATTTTAAAAGCCCCCCAAGTTTTTCTATTTACACAAAGCCCCCACCTCTCATCACCCACCCCATCAACCCCTTAGCCCCCATCCGGCCCCCTACCCCCCCACCCCGCCCATCCACCATTCCACCACGACCCTCCACCACGCACCGCCACCTTCTACCACCCTCCACTCCACCACCACCTTCTACCACTCTCCACCACCACCCACCACCCTACACAACTCTAATAAAAAAGATGTGTACACATCAGTCGAGATGTGTACACATATACACATGCAGATATGATATATATGTACACATATTATAATATGTGTGCACATATAATAATATGTGTGCACATATTATTATATGTGTACACATATAATAATATGTGTACACGTATATATGATAAAAGTGTTACACATCTCATCATATGTGTACACATACACATATTATTATATGTGTACACATCTGACGAGATGTGTACACACTTTTTTCAGCCGTGAAAACATCTTCAAATATGTATAAACATATAGAAAATATGTTTACACATCTGAAAAGATGTATAAAATGATTAGAATTAAAAAAATGAAAAGGGATAAAACGGGGATGAAGAAGAAACAAAATGGATACGGAAAAAAAGAAAAAAATTAATATAGATGGTGATAAAATGAAATTTGAAAAGAAATTTAGAAGAAAGAATGAAAAGGAAGAAGAGAAAAGAGGAAGAAAGAGAGAAGAGAGAGAGAGAAATACAATTTGAAATGATAGAATAAGGAAAGAGAGTGTAAAAGTGGGTGGGAAGGGGGAAATTCAAAATCTGAATTTTTTTGAAAAGTGGGTGTTTTCGTAAATATAAAAACTTTTAATTATACCCACAATTTTAAACAATTCACTTCAACCCTTACTTAAGCTAATGACCCTTTGACTTGGTCTTGTCCCCTATCCTTCTATTAAGACTTGGGAGGTCTTTTCCCCTCTTTTCTCTCAAGTTACTACAGATTAAAGTACGAATATATGTAATTTAATCATAGTTAAATAGTACTCCAAGTAGTAATTGTGTATGAAAGACATATAACATTTTACCCAATAGCAACACTCTCACTCAGTTCACGTGCTCTGATTCTCTGTTGTTTTTGAAAAGCTAAACCTTGTCTTCTAGTAGTATTTATTTTTATAAGAATTAGGGCAACTTCATTGTTTAATTAATGAAAGCTTCTACAAGGTGTATGATAATGGTGTGATCCCGTGAACATAAAGTTTTAGTGATATTTATGAATATTAAAGGCTAATAACTAAGTCGAGATGCTAACTGAATGATATTCAATAAAGTTGACATATTTATAAAAGAAAATGACTTTTCTTCCAAAAATAACAAAAGTCAGTTTTCTCCAGAGATGTTTTTCAATTTAAGGTATTAAAAGGATTTTCTTAGAAAAAGCATCTTTTTTGCACTGACCAAAGTATTTTACTGAAAGTGTGCGCATATGGTTGTGCACTGGTGAGTGGCAAAATCAAGGTCAGTCTATGGCAAGCATTTTAAATCTCATAATCCTACTATCAAAGCTCAATGGAAAGCTCCATTACCCCAAGCTCCCCCTCACTTACCGTTAATGCCACCAAAGAAAATATCCACAAAACACCCCAAGATTTTTCTGATATACTCTCTAAGCTTCCAAAGAAAGAGGCTGGGCGAGTGAGCATGTTCACCAATACAAAGTCTTTTGGTATTCCACTGCAGTTCTCCAAGGTCTTCTACTTCTTCAACAACACTTTAAGCCAAAACCAAATGATGTCTTAGTAGCCAGCTACCCAAAATCTGGCACCACATGGCTTAACGCCCTGACATTCTCCATTACAAATCGAGCACAATACGATTTCAATACACACCCTTTGCTCTCTTCAAACCCGCATGAATTAGGACCCCGTTTAGAGACCTATGCATTTAAGTACCCAACAAATCCAACACCCGACACTTCTCTCATGCATACCCATATTGCTTTTAATTCTTTATCAGAGTCCATATTTGATGACGACTCCAATTGCAAAATAGTATATGTATTTCGTGACCCAAAAGATGTGCTAGTTTCTTTCTGGCATTTTGTACAGAAACTAAGACCTAATGACCTTCCTTTCAGTTCTTTTCCAGAAGCTTTTGACCAATTTACTAAAGGGTATTCCTCTTTTGGTCCATTTTGGGATCATATAATGGGATATTATAAAGCCAGCTTAGAATACCCACAGAGGGTAATTTTCCTGAGGTACGAGGAATTGAAGAAGTCCAATTTTTCATACAAAGAGATTAGCAGAGTTCCTGGGAAAACCTTTTTCTTTGGAGGAAGAAAATGAAGGCATGGTAGAGAAAATAACACAACTTTGTAGCTTTGAGAAGCTGAGCAATTTGGAGGTGAATAAATGTGGTATGCTCACTGGAGATATTTTCCCTACAGTTGCAAACAACATATTTTTCAGGAAAGGTATAGTGGGTGATTACAAGAATCATCTTCAAAGGAAATGATTGAGGTTCTTGATGAACTCACTAAATAAAAGTTAGACTTTGAATTGGCCACATCTATCTCTCTACAGTAAAGGACTTGAGTCAGAACAGAGCCACAGCAACTAACATATTTCTCTACATATGGAATTATCCCATACCTCTCACTGGGATTGCTCGTAGTTCATGATTACTGCTTAGTTACTGATGCCAATAAATGTGGCTTTTAATTTTGTCAATTTTGATGTGTGGCAATCCTCAATCTCCTGAACCCTTGTATCTTGAATGAAATACTATCATTCTTTGAAATTTAATGAGTATTCATATATATGTCATGTTCCGCATTTGGTTTGGATGAACCTGTTACCAAAGGCTAAATCCACAATTGTTAGTGTCTACACCAAACCAAACAATTTTAACTTTAGAACATACAAATTAACCTGAAAATACATGTAAGTTAATCCTAGTTAAGTAAATATGTATGCAAGGCACATGAATAAAATGTTACCCAATAGTAGTACTCTCACTCAGTTCACGTCCTCTGGTTCTTTGTTGTTTTTGAAAGTCTCTTGCTTATTTTCTAAGAATTAGGGAACATCCATTGTTTAGGTATTGGAAGCTTCTGTAAATTCATAGTCCCTTGGGGGAGATATGGAGGAAGAGTTTTTTTCTCTTTAATGGAAATCATTTTTATTTTAGGATTAGTGTGGAGAAATCAAGGTCATTTTTTGTAGTATATGGGTGATTGAGGGACAAATTAGGAGATTGATTTCCTGTTATTGAAACCAGAAAAATCCATCACATTTCCTTGGTGCGATTACAAAGTCAACAAGGGAAGTAGTCCGGTGGAGGTTACTTTAAAATAATGTAAATACGAGGCAACTAACTCTAAGCAGAACACCTTAATGTCTGGAAACATTTCAAGTGATTATTCTAAGCTAGAAAATAAAAGTTCCACCGAAAAGTTACCAAATTGCTAATTCCGTGTGACCGTATTCGGTTACACAAGCTCTAAACATGCCAGTTGAATTAATTGGCATGTTAACTTCTACAGTGGAAGACACAGCAACCAGGCCAGCCCTGCCTTGTGGTGTAGAATCCTCAATAACGTGGCCTGCTGCATCCTTGAGGGAAAGCCCATTATACTCCATTAGAGCAGCCACATCTCTTACTGATGTTGCACGGATAATAGCTTCACCCTGTAGCAGAGACTGCACATAGTTTATTTGCAACATACCTGCACCAATAATGCGATTATCTCCTATACTTCCAACCATAGTTTACTTGCATACTTACCTGCACCAATAATGGGAGTATCTCCTATACTTCCAACCATAGTTTATTGGCATATATACCTGCACCAATAATGGGAGTATTTCCTATACTTCCAACCATAGTTTATTTGCATATATACCGGCACCAATAATGGGAGTATCTCATATACTTCCAACCATCTTTGTTACTAGTCCTCCAATAGAAGTAACAGCACCTAAGTGTCCCTAGCTGTCAACAACTACATATCAACACGGCATTGTGGATATATGACATTTTCTATAGGATTTCGATGAATTATAAAATGAAACAAGATATCATTTCCTATATAAATGTAGCAAGTGCTTCTACATTTCTACTCCCTTGCTCCATTAACAACTACAGCTAATATTTGTCAGTATTCTTGTTTTCAAACCCAATGGCAAGCTCCATTACCCCAGACTCCCCCTCAAAACACAAAACACACCAAGAATTCTCTGATATACTCTCTGAGCTTCCAAAAGAAAAAGGCTGGCTGTATGAATATAATCACCAATACAAAGGCTTTTGGTATTCCACTGAAACTCTCCAAGGCCTTATAGCTCTTCAACACCACTTTAAGCCAAAACCAAATGATGTCTTACTAACCAGCTACCCGAAATCTGGCACCACATGGCTTATGGCCCTTCTTTTTGCCATTACAAATCGAGCACAATACGATTTCGATACACACCCTTTGCTCTCTTCAAATCCACATGCATTAGTACCTCAGCTAGAGGCCTATGCATTCAAGTACCCAACAAATCCAACACCAGACACTTCTCTCATGCATACTCATATTGCCTTTAATTCTTTACCAGAGTCCATATTTGCTGACGACTCCAATTGCAAAATAGTCCACGTGTTTCGTGACCCAAAAGACGTACTAGTTTCTTTCTGGCATTATTTGCAGAAATTAAGACCTAATGACTTTCCTTTCAGTTCTTTTCCAGAAGCTTTTGACCAATTTACTAAAGGGTGTTCCTCGTTTGGTCCATTTTGGGATCATGTAATGGGATATTATAAAGCAAGCTTAGAATACCCACAGAGGGTAATTTTTTTGAGGTACGAGGAATTGAAGAAAGATCCAATCTTTCATACAAAGAGATTAGCAGAGTTCTTGGGAAAGCCTTTTTCATTGGAGGAAGAAAAGGAAGGCGTAGTAGAGAAAATAACAGAGCTTTGTAGCTTTGAGAAGCTGAGCAATTTGGAGGTTAATAAAAGTGGTACACACCCTGGAGATATTATCCCTACAACTGCAAACAACGTATATTTCAGGCAAGGTAAAGTGGGTGATTCCAAGAATCATCTTTCAAAGGAAATGATTGAGGTTCTTGATGAAATCACAAAGCAAAAGTTGGATTTTAAACTGGCCTCATCTATCTCTCTACAGCAAAATGGTAAAGGGAATGAATCAGAACAGAATCAGAGCAACTAGCATGATTCTCCAAGTATGGAAATCGTCCAATAAAGTGTAGTTCCTTCTACTTTTTTGGTTATCGCATCACACGTGTAGCTTGTCGTTCATGATTGCTGCTTAGTTCTCGGTTCTATAAATCAATCGTCCCTTGGTTATGGAAGAAGATATAACTTTCAAGAAATCAACTTTCTGCACCCTTTTTAAATGTTTCAGTTCGTAACAAATATATGCAACATAGTAATTTTCAAGGTGTATGATATGGTGTGAGAATAATGTTCCAGTGATATTTTTGGATACTTAAAAGTTTGTCATAACATCTAGGTGCTCACTGCTCATTGAAACATCTGATATTAAACAAAAGTTGAAATATTTTATATAGAAAAAAGAAAGACGTTTGTCCAAAAGTAATGGAAATCATTATATCATTATGGTAAATTACAATTTTCTTTGTGGAAAATGTTTTTCAATTTCAAGTTTACCAAACAGTTGGAAGAACTTTCTTGATGGTAAAAAAAATCTTCTGCTATACCAAATATTGTTTCCTGAAACATGCGCTCTGTCACGGGCCGCACCTTCCTCAATGATAGCGACACACCTTTGGCCCGTGCGGCGCTCGTAGTCCCACCTGACTACAAGCCAGCCTGCTTTTTGTCTCAGGTTTCTAGGAAGCTCGCCTCATAGGCCTAGCTTCAACTGTGGCGCCCGAAGGTCTCTCCCTTGTGCGCATCTCATCTGCGGAAACTTTAGTGTGCGCACATCCGGGGTTGGCTTAGGACCTGCCCGTCCCTCGTCTAGCATTAAGCGTCGCTCCTGCGCGCGAAGTGCAATCCTCAAGCTTGGCCCGCGCCTTGTGCCCTGGCACTTGACTTGGCTTCGCCCGAGTAGGACAACTCTTTAGCACTTGGCCCTTGTCATGTGCGTCTCCAAAGATACCTCCCAATGTCTCCTGACACGGCAACCGGAGCCCTCGCATCATGTCTCCCTCCTGAGTAGCGCAGTGTCGCCCCACGACTGCGTGTCTAGGCCAACGAGCCCTTGCTTGCATGGTTGAACCCTTGCCATGCTTGCAAGTCAATACACGAGGCTCTCAATAGCTCATCGAGTACTCAATCGGCACAGAGGTCTTTATCATATCCGAAGACAGCCCGCGGGGCTTAGTCTTTCCTTCCTTCAAGCCACTGACGCCCGTTGTTCGCCCAACGTTGGCCCTCTGGCCACACGCTGTCCATACAGTCGCCTGACTCGTATGGATACCTGGAACACTCCTCTGAGATGTCCAGGCAGGCCCTTGAGGTCCTTCCTCAAGGCAGCTCACTTGGTGCGACTTCCCGACAAAGTGCACGGGGAGGGCTGGTAGGCTGTCACCATGTGTGCCCCCCTTATATATGTCCTTAAAAATTAAACCCATGTCTCAGCACTTGACATCCTTTGTCCAGAGAATCGTACAAGGGTCTAACTTTCCACACCGACCTCCAAATGAGGTGCCGTTTGTTCCTATAGATTCCTCTTGACTTCCTTCACACCTTCATGAAGTTTCATCTCATTCCCATACTCGTGGAAAGAGATATAGCCCTCGGAAGATTAGCATAATTACCACAATGCCACTGCTTCTTGGCTAAGTCAAGCCCATAGGCAAACAAGCTCTGATCGGCACCAAACTTGGTATGCACACTCTATAGCATCTTAGGAACAAGACCCTCACCCTATATTCCAAGATTCCCACTATAGCTCCAAAACATGCGGCACTGACACTCGTGCCCGCACACAGCTCGCACGGCTGACACTCAACCTGCGCCCAGCTGACACTCGTCCAGCACCTTGCTGGCCCTCATCTAGCACATGTGTAGCACTCGTCTAGCACATGGCCAAGGCTTCCCCTCAAGCCTGCGGCTGACATTCGTCCTGCACGACTGGCTCTCGTCCAGCCGACTGACACTCGTTCAGCGCACGGCCGACACTCGGCCGAGCGGCTAACACTCGTCTGGTCCTCCTGTGGTGCAAAGACATTGTGCACGCAAAGACATCAAAAGGGCGCCGGGCAACAGCTCACATGACTAGAAAAAGTATAGAAGTCCCCTTTAAAAGACTAATCTAATAATATACTCCTAATAATGTTTTCCCAAAGCACAGAACCAAAAAGTTTTCAAAGCACAATACACCAGCACATGTGTCCAATAAATTTTTAGATGCAACTCCAAGAAGGGCTACAGCTTTCTCAAATATCATGACCTCTCCACTGTGCATTAATGAGGGTGGCAAAATCAAGGTGTGTTAACTGGGATACTGTTCAGTAAATTGTAGTACATCTTAAATATCATGCCACTGAATATCAAAGTCCCACTACAATATGATTGTTTATTAAGTGCATCGCAACATTTTGTAGTATAAGGGAGATTGAGGGACAAATTTAAACGAGATCCAATATCTGTTATTGAAACCAGAAAAGTCTGTCACATTTCCTTGGTGTGATTAGAAAGTCAATAAGGGAAGTAGTCAAGTGGAGGTTACTTTATAATAATAATAATGTGAAATCTTGGATAGCTACCATTAGGCCAGTGACTCGTGACCTCACTGCTTGCAACCCAGATCAATGGACAGGAAAAATGAGGTAATTAGCTGCTTAAGTAGAACTGAGCGAGTAAATTCGAGTAACACCTCAATTTCTGGAAACACAGAATAACCATCTCAAATTCAAAATGAATCATTGGAAAGCAAGACAATACAAGGGTAATTTATTATATTGAAAACTTGCCAGATTGCTACACTTCTGTATGTCTATCTTCAGTTGCACATGCCAGCTGTATTAAATGCCATGGTAACTTCTCCAGGGGAAGAAACAACAACCAGGCCATTCGTGCCTTCAGTGCCTTCAGCTAAGTGTCCATAGCTGCCAACAGCTACTCATCCAAACGGCATTGTAGTTACATGACATTTTTTTAAAGGAGTCCGATGGATTATAATAATGAAACAGGATATAATTTCCTCTATAAATGTAGCAAGTGCCTCTACAGTTCTACTCCCTTGCTCCATCAACACCTACCTAATATTTGTCAATGTTCTAAAGCTCAAAACTCAATGGCAAGCTCTATTACCCAAAGCTCTCCCTCACTCACGATTGGTGCCACCAATGAAAATTTCCACAAAACTCACCAAGAATTTCCTGATATACTACTTTCTGATCTTCCAAAAGAAAGAGGTTGGCTGAGTGAGCATGTCCACCAATACAAAGGCTTTTGGTATCCAACAGGAGTTCTTCAAGGTCTTATAGCTCTTCAGCAACACTTTAAGTCAAAACCAAATGATGTCTTACTAGCCAGCTACCCAAAATCTGGCACCACATGGCTCAAGGCTCTTCTTTTTGCCATTACAAATCGAGCACGATATGATTTTAATATACACCCTTTGCTCTCTTCAAACTCCCATGAATTAGTACCCCAGCTAGAGAACTACGCATTTAAGAACCCAACAAAGCCAACACCAAATTCTTCTCTCATACATTCTCATCTTGCCTTTAATTCTTTACCAGAATCCATATTTGGTGACGACTCCAATTGCAAAATAGTGTACGTGTTTCGTGATCCAAAAGATGTGCTAGTTTCTTACTGGCATTTTATGCAGAAATTAAGACCCAATGACCTTCCTTTTATTTCTATACCTTCTGCTTTTGACCAATTTGCTGAAGGGTATTCCCCATTTGGTCCATTTTGTGATCATATAATGGGATACTTTAAAGCCAGCTTAGAATACCCAAAGAGGGTAGTTTTCTTAAGGTACGAGGAATTGAAGAAAGATCCGATTTTTCATACTAAGCGATTAGCAGAGTTCCTGGAAAGCCTTTTTCTTTGGAGGAAGAAAATGAAGGCATAGTAGAGAAAATAATAGAGCTCTGTAGCTTTGAGAAGCTGAGCAACTTGGAGGTGAATAAAAGTGGTATACTGACTGGAGATATTGTCCCAAAAATTGCAAACAACGTATTTTTCAGGCAAGGTAAAGTGGGTGATTCCAAGAACCATCTTTCAAAGGAAATGATCGAGGTTCTTGATGAAATCACAAAGCAAAAGTTGGCTTTTGATTTGACCGCATCTATCTTTCTACAGAAAAAAATTGGTGAAGGAAATAAGCCAGAACAGAATCACAGCAACTAGCATGATTCTCCATGTATAGAAATTATCCAATAAACTGTAGTTCCTTTTTCTTTTTTTTTTTGGTTACCCCATTGCAGGGGTAGCTTGTAGTTCATTAATGCTGCGTGGTCTTGGTTCCAGTAAATGTGGCTTTATTTTTGCCTATTCTGGTGTATGGCAATCCTTTATCTCCTGAACTATTCTATCTTTAAACAATTAAACCTATGAGTAACTCAAATCTATTATTGGTTGAAATTTAATGGGCATTCGAATATACATGTTCTGGATTTGGTTCAAATGAACCTGTTACCAAAGGCTAGATCTGCCACTATCTGAATTTACAACCAAACTATTTAACGTCATAAATTTATGTGAGAAAACATGTTACTTCGTTAAATATGTATGAAAGGCACATGATTAAGATTTACCCAATAGTAGCACTCTCATTCAGTTCACGTGCTCCGATTCGCTGTTGATTTTGAAATGCTAAACCTTGTCTTGGACTTATTTTTCCAAGAATTAGGACAACTTCATTGTTTAACAACGTACCTTTTGAAAGGAAAACGAAGTACATAATCTTTCCCCAGAGCACAGAACTGAAAATATTACAAAGCACAAAGCCTTTCTCAAAACATGATGAGCTCTTTACTGTGCATTGATGGGCCTGGCAAAATCAAGGTCATATTATTGTAGTATATGGGTGATTGAGGGACAAATTTAAAAGGAGATCAAATTTCCTGTTATTGAACCAGAAATATCTGTCACATTTCCTTGGTGTGACTAGAATGTAAGGGAAGTAGTCCAGTGGAGGTTACATTATAATAATGCGATATCTTAAACACAAGGTGAATAACTCTAGAACTAAAACAGACAGTAAATTGAGGAACACCTTAATGTCTGGAAACATTTCAAAGCGATTATTAGAAGCTAGACTAAAAAGTTACCAAATTGCTACTTCTGTGTGACCGTCTTCAGTTGCACAAGCTCTAAACATTCCAGTTGTATTAAATGGCATGGTAACTTCTCCAGTGGAAGACACAGCAACCAGGCCAGCCGTGCCTTTTGGTGCGGATTCCTCAATAACGTAGTCTGCTGCATCATTGAGGGAAAGCCCTTTATACTCCATTAGAGCAGCCACATCTCTTGCTACAGTTGCACGGATTATAGCTTCACCTTGGCCTGTAGCAGAGACTGCACATAGTTTATTTGCATATGTACCTGCACCAATAATGGGAGTATCTCCTATCCTCCCAACCATCTTGTTTACTAATCCTCCAGTAGAAGTAGCAGTAGCTAAATGCCCATAGCTGTCAACAGCTACACATCCAACCGTTCCTAGCTGGCTATCCCCATTAGGAGCTAGTGGTTTATCATCTTTTGGTATAGGCCTAGTATTATAATCTACCTGTAAGTTGGTCGCATTGATGTTAGCCAATAACATGGAAGAGAAAAGCTCCTCTGCGTTAGCATAAATCTAAATCACAATACTAAGTTGCCAACAAGGGAATAGAACAAGAAAGCTTATTAGAGGCATAGCCAAATAAGTAAATTTAAGGGATTGAGGCTGCACCGTAATCAGACTCACCTGGAGTCTACAATAACAGGACCAATAACATATGAACAATTTTTTTTTTTTCTTGCCAAATATCAACACTAAAGCTCTTAGAAAATCTCAACCAAAAAAGATTAGATAAAATCATGTACGTGTAAAAAAAAAAAGAGGACTTCAATCAATGTCAAGGTCGAAAGCACAAAACTGCTATGTTGCAGCAAACATATGATGATGAGGGAGATAGGGTGGCAAACCTGGACTTTGTTTGCTTCTTTTGCTTGCTTTAATCTCTCAATATTCTGTGGAGTGATAAAATGGCTAGAGTCCATGGTTTCAACCCCCTGACAATTACAACAGTTCATCAAATAGATTCAATGTAAAAGTTGTCAAAAATTGGACGTAATAAAATACAACCAGGGGTTAGTATCAGAGAAAGAGTTCATTAATAGTAACTGTTAAATAAGCTACACACTCGAGCCTGAATAGTCACATAAATGAAATAGAACAACATAAAGAATCTGTAGCTACTTGATGTCTGGAATAATATGTCAAGTCTTTGCATCATCCTGATATTAAAGATAGGCAAAGAGGTTTGAGTAGAAGATATCATTTATCAGCAGTAAGTAGTTCAAACAAATTTCATATGGCTTTCTGCAGGCTTGTTTAATTGATGCATCAATTACTAACCTATAACTTGAACTAAAGTAGATTTCAACAAAGCAAATTTCACAAAGTCACAACCAAAAAAAAAAAAAAAAAGAAGCAAAGAATCAACAATGCCACTGGACCCTGTCTCAGTTTCTCTGGGAATGACAATAAGAGAGAAGACCATTATAAAGTTTCTACAAACCTGCTCCCTAGCAAATGCTTCTGCTCCCTCAAATGCAACATATATATGTGGAGTTTTGTCCATAACCAGCCTAGCTAGAGATATAGCATTAACAACTGTGGTTAGTCCAGAAACAGCTCCACAATTTTTCGTATTTCCATCCATGATACATGCCTCCATTTCTACTGTCCCATTTGTGGTTAGAACAGACCCTATACCAGCATTGAAGTATGGGTTATTTTCCAGTTCTCGCACCTGTTATATTCAAGCCAGTTAAAATCTATCTTAACATCACTAAAATGTAAGTAATTTGATATACGAAACCAGAAGTTTCCAGGGCTCCCAGAGGATCCAAGTTTTACACGTTTCCCAGGAACGCCCCAAATGCATTTACAGAACGACATTTGTCCCTTGGAACAACTAGACTTGCAAGAGCATGCAATTGTTAGAAAACTGAAGCAGGGAGTCCAAAACATGAAATAAATTTTAAGGAAACATATTTGAACAGTATTATCATCATGCTAGTGAGAGGTGACACGTTCTCAAAGCATCACATTAGCAAGTTCTTGAGGTGAAAAGTCCTACTCAATCTCAGAAGGAAACATCACAACTAAACCCTTGTCATGTACTCCCTCCGTCCTAATTTATGTGAAGGCTTTCGGATTCCAATAATTCGAACATATAATGTATTTTAAAATATAAGTTACATATCCAGAAAATATATAAAAGTACTATAAATCAAAATAATAACGATTCAAAATATTTAAATAACAATCGCGGTCAAACATAAACTCGTTTGACTCTCGAGAAATGAAAAACGTCACATAAATTGAGACGGATGGAGTAACAATTAGCAATATTCTGTCCTTTTGTCATAATTAAGGAAGAAGAATATAGTGAACCAACTCATGATTAAAACAAGAAATATATAACAGATGCTGAATTCTTCGCAAGAAGACAGCTATATACACTAACAAGCATAATAATAATTTTTTTATTAAAAAAAAAAGTGATTTGAAAGACTTAAAAAACTGAAGTAAAAAAACTTGGAAACTTAAAGAGATATGCATGTTATGGGGAGGTAAAATTGGCATACCACAAGTTCAACAACATCTAAAGGGGATTTGTGGGCCTTGAGAGCGTCGACGGCCAATTGTAAGCAATGACGGAGGCAGGCTTCTCTGGGCTCACGAAGCTCAGGAGGTAGATCCTTTGGTATGTCACCAGCTCCACCGTGCAACGCTATAGCCCAACCCATAACTATTTAGCCCACACAACCACCACGAGTTGTTACTCTCTTGGTTACAACTTACACGTACACTACTTACGTTACCAAAGGTGTTGGGTTGAGTACCTTTTTATTGGAGGGAACATGGAAACAACCAGACAGATGACCAATAGTTTTAAGGCTCCCACGTAAACCCCCTGATTTTTACTCCTTGTTTTCATATTGCACTAATTTTTTCTGAAATTTGTAGTTGTGTGGCTATAAACATAATATCAATAGTAACACAAGAAGTTTGAAGTGAACTTGTGTCATTCTAAAGAGATTATGTTATTCTCTGGTTCATTATTTGTTCATACTTCCGAAATTTTATTCCGACATGATACTAGTACCAACCCAGACTCCACTTGTGAGATATCATTGCGTGTGTTGTTATATGATAGTAGTACCAAATAATGACTTGACAAGTACAATTCTTCCTTTACATTAAAATTTGTATAGATTGATTATTTTGGTATTATTAACCAGTACTAGTATAATATGTATCTTGCACATGATGGTGAATAAAAGTACAGGAAAAAATTGATGCATTTCATTCTTTTCATCTCTTGTTTATAGTTTAACGACAACGATAAGGTGTACTTATAGACAACCAAACAACAACCAAAAATAAAAAATAAAAAAAAAAAATAGAAGAGAAATATACAATTATTGACATAAGACCGCACTTGGAACTTAACAATGATAAAGGTTTATGTTTTTTAGACTACTTGAAACTTTGATGTGGATTATGCAAGTATTGACATAAGACGCACTTGCCTAATAAATCAAAATGGTCATGCAACTGTTGCCTGGTTGGCCAGTACTCTCTGACGACACAAACATGGAATCTTGAAAAACTGTACTTTCCAAGAGATTTGTTTGATGAGACTGACGTGCTAACGCATCCACAGTCATAACCCAACTAAATAATGATATAGTTGTATACGTCTCTTAAACTTTTTGGGATGCAGATTGTAAGCAGAGGAGCATGCAAAACAAGGCACCAAGCCAAACACCTAAGACAATTCTGATATACCCCTGAAGTAGGATTCTTCCTCCTCTACTACACCCTGCATTAACAATATAGCTCCATCGGTGTTAGCAAAGAACACTCATATGTTCCTTTTAAGTACAAACAATTTTCCGTTGTCAGACCTTGATTATCATTATGGCAGCATCCTTGTGCAAAACCTCATTGTACTCGCGGCAAGAAATATTCTGCAATACTTACAAGTATGAGTTTGGATCTTTCTTATATAGGGAGGACTATATAAATAATTGGCAAAAAGTACTAACTTGTGCACAGTTCGGGCAGCCAGTATCACCAGAGCAATGACATGATGTAAGAAGTTCTAAGGCAGCAGTCAGCAGCTCACTGAATATATGTTGAACCTGCCCAGATTTCCAAAAAAAATAAAAAATAGAGAGAACATTTCTCTATGGTCTAAGCGATATATCATAAAGAACAGTGATTAACTTTTCAAAAACAATAACACCCATTGGTTTCTGTGTTTCAAAACAACTATAGTAACAAGTAGGAAGTATCCTAGGTAAGCTATACTCTGTTCATTTGCTAATCATGTTCAACCACAACATTGATCAATTTCTTTTCTCCAGGTACTGTGCTCATTCAGCTTTATTCTAATCAAAGTTGCAGCCGAGACAACAGAGGAGAAAATTAAACAAAATCAGCTGAAAATATTAGGTTTTCAAAAGTTGCCGAGCAATTTTTCTTCTATTCGAGTTAGGTAAGTACGTCAAGTTTGGTTTTTCCATTAATATATGTAGACATTCTCTATGATGAGAGTAACACTGGGTATGTTGTTGTTGTTGTTGTTCTCTACGGTGAGAAATCCATATCATCCACTTTAACAAACCAGTTCTCAATATGCTTTCTCATTATTTGGGAAAACAAAGTGCTCTACGACTACACCATGCCGTCTTTACAAACCACGTTCTGCAGCTTACATCATGTATGCTCTTATTGAAAATAGTAAAGCCATTCAAACTTGTTAGAGTTTCCTAGCTTAATTCATCCCTTCAGTAAATAACATCCTAAGGAACTTCTCAATCTGTTTCAAAATCTAACCAATTTAAGTCCTTTCTTGTTGTTGTAACTGTCCTTGGAACGTTGATAAAATGGACAACCATCTAGATAACAGGTAAAATAACAGAATATGAATAAAATGATCATATGGAACAGAATCAACAGCAGACATAGCTCACCTGTGCTGCAATGCCAGTGCCTCCAGGACGTGGATCATAAAGCAAAATTCTTTCTGGAATATTGCGGGAATCGTAAGGGTTTACACATTCTGAAGCTAAATCAGATGAATTGCAAATTATGTACCTTCAGCACAAGTTTCAGGAGCAGCGAGAGAACAGTTATAATGTATGTAAACTCAGAGAAAGAATATGTTGAGCATGATTTATAAACTCGTGTGATTGAAACCTACATGGGAACGACATTAAGAAGAGCATGACCAGCAGCATGTAAGCCTCCTCGGAATGAATAATTCAAGGTCTCTATGGCTGTCTTTATTGACTGAGGAACTTGAATCCAGACAGCCTGTATACGCATAATAGGTACAGATTATAAATGAAAGAGTACTAAAACGGTGATGAACAAGCATCACATACTGAGGAACTCCAGAAAACTCAGCTCAAACTGGTATTCACCTGGGTTTCATACGCGTAACTAGGAAGTGATAGTTCAACAGTGTCAAAGACTTGGTTGCTCTTTTTCCATATTTTGCGGAAACCAAACCATGTTGTCGTTACTCTGCAACTTTGTGCTTGGGCCGTCGTTCTTGGAAATCGCAAGCTTGTAGTCCTTGCTGGGTAAGCCTAGACATATGGTAAAATATGTATCATTTCAATCCATCATTAACTGGGATGTAAGAGCTCAATTTTACAAATGACATGGCATACAAACATACTAGGGAGTATCTTCAACACAAATGACAACAACATCATACCCAGTGTTATCCCACAAGTGGGGTCTGGAGAGGGTGAGATGTACGCAGACCTTACCCCCACCAAAGTGGAGAGGCTGTTTTCAGTAGACCCTCGGCTAAAGAATCTTCAACACAAATGACATGGCATAAAAATCATACCTAAGAGCAATTTCACAAATGACATGGTATACAAAACATACCAAGAGAATAATTTCACAACCATGCAATAAGGAAGATGAGAGCTAGTTACATATAGATTTTAAAAAAAATAAGATTGATGAAGCATTTGCACTTCAACGCTAGCCAGTTAGTCAAGGATATCTCTGTCTGGAAAGTGCATTCAAGGAGCCTCAAATGAAAGCAGCAACATTTGCTGATATAAGTGAAATGAAAAGGTTTTAAATATCTACCATACTTTTGATTACTGGAGTTCAGGGTTTTCCTTGACTAATGGAGCCAATAGCTCAACATATGAGAAGGTTGCATCACATGCTCCAAACGCAGCTTATCTGTTGAGGATGAAACAATAGTAGCACAGAGATTCATCTTTAAGGACAGCAACTGAGCTTCTCGACACAATTCGGGTTATACACAGCGAAATAAACAGTATAATAAAGATCGAAAGAATTTTGGATAAGGAATAAAAGATCGAATGATAGAAATTCCTATAGGAATCGAAGACGCAAAGAATCTTAGACCCCAATTGCACTTGCACCGGCAAACTCACTAGGACCTATCCAAACACTATATTGCACTAGCTGAGATTAGACGAAGTGTAAATAGCAGAGACCAAAATATACCCATAGAGAATTCAGCATACTAGAGGTTAAGAGCTCTAATAAGCAAACATTTTTTAGCTATTTGCCAGACCAAATATCTCTATAATGAGAATGAGCAAAACAGTCACCACATAAACAAGATTGAGGCAATCCTTGAAAGACATAGAAAATTTTAAGGGAATGCTTGAGATCTTCACATACAAAGTTGGCACCAGTGACATGGACATCAGTATAGTCACGAGTTTTGGTATAATATTTCAAGTCAGCTGGCTTGCACCAAGCAATTTTGTTTGCCACATCAAGCTCCTTCACAAGATATGTCTTCCCTTGATTCATATAATTGGCCCCTTCATAAACCTGTAAAATAATTTGGGCTTAACCTCATTAACTTGACAAGGTAACTTCAAAAGAAGCCAAAACGAAAACCTCAAGAATTGAAAGGTTCTGTTATTACAAAAACAATACACACAGACATGTATAAAACACATGAATATAAGCATCAGAATGATGATCTCTACCTAATAGAATTTTCATGCTTTACCCATCCTACCAGTAGAAGGCCATCATAATCACAAGATTTGCCAAAAGAATTTGCTACTATTTTACCTGAAAGAAAGCCTTGCTTTCTTCAATTTCTTCCAGTAGTTCATTTTTTCGCTTATCGATCACTTTGTACCGCTCGGTTTCTATGGCCCGAATGCTAATGACACTCGTGGGCATCTTCTGATAATAACACCAAGTTGTTTAGAAATGTAACTACACACCAGCTCATCGACAAAACAAACACACTTTTGTTGATTAACACTGTGCTCAAAGGATCATACCTCCAGCCCGATGTAGCTCCATATTCTGGCTGCAGCACTACGTGATATATCAGTACTCAGAATTCCCCTGTTTTTAAGTTCCATTATGGCACTCTCCAAGCCAGAGCCAAAGTATATCTCATCATCGGACAAGCTCAGTGGATGTTCAAAAGCAGCAGCAGCCAGATGCTGTTCAAGAACCTGCCACGTGTTTCAAATGTTAAGCAAGGTCTCTACTAAACACCCTCAATCACATAAATTGAAAGAAGAGCAAGGTTCTTTTATAAAAGGAAAAAAAAAACAAAACAAGACAAACAAACAAAGAAGAAATCAAATCAACCTGCCGGTTTTTTGCATCAATATGACAACATTCAATTGGGCCCCTGAATAGTTTCTGAGGACACTTCATGAAGTATTGATCCAAAGGCCCTTCAAAGGCAACATAAATAGCAAGTGATGCATTTCCCCGTCTGCCCGACCTCCCTGCTTGTTGCCACAGACTTGATGAAAAAAAATTTAGAACTACTATTAGTATGAGATTGAAAGAATATAATCTTCAGAGGAACACAAACAAAAAGAGGTTCTACCTAGCTATACTGCCTGGAAAGCCAAGATGTAGGGTTGCATCAATATGTCCTACATCAATACCCAATTCAAGAGCATTTGTAGCAGCAATTCCACATATACTACCATTGAAAAAGTCGTGCTCAATTCTTCTTCGGTCCTGTTCCACGAAGAACTAAGGTAAAATATATTTTTGCCATATGTGAACTATGCCCTACTTGCTAAAAGAATAAGAATAAGTGAAAAATGGAAACTACAGAAGCAAGAATCAACTATTATAATGAGCATCCAATTTCCTTATATGATAAAGAAAATAAGTTGACAGCAGATTAGATTGAGCTAACAAAATAAGTTGACAGAGGATTAGCGTAGACGCATGACTTTTGATAAAGTAGGGTAGAAACACGACTTAAACTTGAATCAGAACATCAAATGCTCTGAAATGGTTGGTAGAGATACTTTTTTCCTTTTCTCATAGGTGACAGTACTTTAAAGTTTAAACGCCAATTTTACACAGTCACTAAACTAAACCTATTGTATCAGGAAAGTCATTATTGTTTTTGTATCATTAAAGTAACTGGACTTTACTCGTTGTATCAGAAAAGTCACAACTATTTTTTGTATTCGTATCAATAAAATCACTGAACTAATGTATTGTCACCCAGAACATATAATTCACGAAAAGTCCAATTTCGGCACCAGAAAATAACATGTTGGGTTCTGTGCTTCTGTATATAAGCTCTCGGATTATGGAAATCATGGGAGTAATTCCACTTCCTCCACTAACCTTGTCACTGCAACGTTAGATATTTCATTGAATTCTTTTTTAGAATCCTGCTTGTTTGTTGAGCAAAGAAAGAGTAATAAGCAGTGGCTTTGGGAATTAATTCAGCTGCTTCACTTCTACTGAAGCTAAAGATAAGTTCTCTTTTTCTTTCTCTTTTTTTTTTTTTTTGGTTTTTCCCCTAAAGGCTCTTTTCTCTGTTTCTTTAGAGAACAAAAGCTAAGCTATCCCTCTTCTCATACCAAGTTGTGTGAAATTGGGTTTCTTCCTTCACTGCAAGAACTCTATCCTTTTTCTTCTATTTCCACAGTAAAAAGAACCTCCCGTTCAACCCCTTCCCAAGTCTCTTCTTCACAGTAAAAACACACCTAGTAAAAATGGAAGCTTTTGTTGTTCTTGATGATGATGATGAAAAAAAGATGCTTAGTTTTGTTTTCGTTTACTTTAAACAAATTAAGAGACTAAAAGGGATTGGAAGATGAACCAAACTGGTTCTGTTTTACAAAATAAAAAAATTTGCTGACATGTCATTTTCTAGTGCTGGAAATTTGATATTTCCAGTAAATCATATTTTCTGGGCAATTAACACATCATTAAGTAACTTTCGTGAGACATTAAATAGTTATGTAATTTTACCCGAAATAACTGATAAAGGTCAATGACTTTAATGAGACAAAAAATAGTGTTGTGACTTGGGTAAATTTAGTGATCTTGTGTAAATAATCCTACTTTAAACCTGTTAAAAGTTCCACATTGTTTGTGGATGGAAATGAGTCGTTTTATATGGTCTTGGGCGATCCTCACTGCATGAGCTAGCTTTGCGGTTGACGCTCGCCCCAATGTTCGTTTCCTAATATGGTATCAATCCTTGGTTTACCCAATATTGGGCCCCTATATCATGTTGCCGGTTTCCACTTGGCAGACTTGGGCATGTAAAGAGGTGTTAGAAGTACCACATCATTTGTGGGTGGAAAATTGGACCCTTTGTATGGTCTTGGACAATCCAAACCTCATGAGCTAGTTTTTGGGGTTGAGTTAGGACCACGGTCCATTTCTTAACAAAAAACTTGCTTACAAGAAAGTTAATAGCAAATAAAGTGTTGCGTTTTTCTTTTGGTTGTATCCTGAGAAAATCAGTCCTTCCTTGGTCTCTTATGTAACAAAAAACTCACTCTAGTGAGGGTAGTAACGGTAATGTTCCTCAAATTTTCTAATTTTTAAGACACTTATTGGCATAAGAAATATTAATGTAAGGCCGTTGACTTATAATGAAATTAAGTTAAAGTATTAACTTTGGATGGAGTACAAATATTGAATTATATAAGAGGTGAGAGAAGATATTACAAAAGGCTAAAAACCCAAGCTGACATAAAGTTTGACCAAAAGAGATAAGCTACCCTTTAAAGAAAAATTGCTTTTATGGCTATTAGCTCAAATTTAACAAAGGAAAAGACTTCAGACGTGCGAAGGAGTCATATAAAATTTATGTACTCCCCCATTAGGAATAATTACAGAAGCTGAACAGAGCACAACGAAAACAGAACAGAGCACAACGGAAAAGCTTTCGGCTAATCAATTTGAGATCCAATCAAGGTAAATTCTCTTTATGAAATTAAATAGTGACAGTGCTATTACACGCCAGAACAGCTCTTCGTAATAGATTATATTTTTAGGAAAGTTCCCTAAAACCTAAAAATTTAATGGTTGAACCTAAGTACTTGAATTGGGGAAAGATTGAAACTTTGGAATTGATTATGTAAATTAATTATCGTAGTTGTTGGGTGACGTGAAGTGCGTGAATTGGAGCTTACGTCTAGGCTCGAGGAGTAATCGAGGTGAGTTGAGACATACCCTTCCTAAGGTGCTTTTCTCACAAAGTGCATGTATTTAAGGTGTTTGATAAATTGCTTTAGAGAAGGTAATGTACGTTTGATTGGAGCGGGCAAACGTTCATTATCCATTAATGTTTCCAAGTCGTTCTTTAGTATCAAGTATCTAGAAATATGTTTCATAGTTTCCTTTACATCCCGATCATATATCTTTACTTGAGTACAATTTCATGAGATTATTTATGTTATTCTATGATTATTATTAAATGATTCAAGATTTAATTGTGTTTGAAAGCTAATGAAGCTATGATGAGATTTTAAATGAAAGCTTAAGTTCAAATTGAGGCCTTTGGTGCCGAGCAATATTTTAGATATTTTTGGGAGCTACCTTAAATTCTGAGAAGGGTAAACTTGTTCGTAGCCATAGTCGGACTGCGGAGCGTGACCATAGTCGGGTTGCGTTTTATCCCGAAACTACCATGACAGGGTAGGTATGTGCCATAGTCGGGCACTATATTATATTGCCATAGTCGGGCAATGAATGCTAGCGTGTCAGACACTATGAACTGTGGGACGCCACGGGATTAGAAAGAGAAAGAAAGAAAAGATGTAAGATTTGAGTGGTACTCCCTAGAAAGAAAATATAAGCTATTTTGCAATATTTAAAGAGTTTATTTTGATCTAATGTTTCAGTTGCCTGAAAGTAAAGTTTACGCATTCATGTTTTATTAACTCTCGTTCCGGCCTTAGTGAGGGAGTCGATGATACTCACTGGGTGACGAGCGATTCGTTACTCACGTTCCTTTTTCTTGGAACCTACGCTGGCTTCGTCAACGTAGACGCAGGTCACAGAGGCTATCAGACTACAGGCTAGGACTCTCCCTCACATCCTCAGTTGTTGGTGAGCTCCGCTTTGCTTTCAGTGGAGACATATCAGTTTTCCTTACCAGTTCCTTCATTTATTTTATTTATTCAGTTGAGTATTGCCGAGGGTTTCATGTCTCGTGCAATATGACAGTCTTCCAGTTTTAGAGGCTTCATAGACAATGAGTTAGAAGGGTTATGGTGCACATTTTAAGATTTAACGCTTAAAGTATTTTAAAGTTATATTGACATTTATTATAAGATGCAGAGTTATTATTTATTTAGATTATTATGGGTTTTTTGAAAGATGTATGAAAAGTTTAGCAGGTCTGGTTCACCTGGTCCTCAGGTGCCGTGTCATAACTCGTTCAGAAAACGGGTCGTGACAGTAACACCGCATAACCTGGAGTAAGAACATCCAAACCTCTGAATAACTTAGCAGAAAACTTCTTTTCTTTTAATAGATGGTAGTACTTTAAACCCTCACTTACAAGAAAGTATTACAACAAATACAGTTTGGTTGTATCCTGAGAAGGTCACCTCTAAGTTGGAATCTTACGTCGAACAAGAAAAAGGTAACGTCGTTCTAGATCTTTTTCCACTCATTCATTTTCAAAGAATCTAGAGCAGAAATCATTTGCAAAATTACCAGGCTAGCTTAAGAGTATACGATTGCTGATTAGTTTTATTTTCCCCCTGATGAAGAACATTAGTCATAACCTTAATATTTTTGAGAAGGAAAGTCATAACCTTATTTAAGGCATGAATAATTCTATGCTGCAAGTACATAAATTCATTTTACAAGCCAATTCAATGTAAGCAAGTTTAGAGCAACGTGAAAAACATGCTTTAAAAAATGTGTTTTTCATAGGAAAGATCAGCTAAAGAGGGTGAACAAACTGTCCTCAACCAAGTTATACAAACTAACCTCAGCAATATAACCAGCTCGGTAAGCGCATATAGTATCAACTAAATGAGGTGCAGTTTCCTGAAGAACCTCACGCCTTAGGACAAATAAATATTTAGCACACCTAACTGTTAATAGGAGATCAAATGATAACGAACAATTCAACAAATATGATGCAATTTCACTTACGTGTAACATAAAACAAGCTCACAGAGTTTGCGTGTTTTGCAAAAGGCAATACAACGAAGCCCATGCTGCATCATTTCTGCAAAAAGGTAAGAAATCTCCAAAATGGGACTGCGACAGAGACATAATGCTGTTAGAAATTAAGAAACTTCTCCAAGATCATGAAATAATTAAAAATATAAGGATTTAAAAAGGAAATAAGATGATGGGCAATAAGGTAGGGCATTGCATTTAAGGCTAACTTTCAAGAATCTATCATATAGTCATGTTGGTACAATCATGTTATATGTCATCACCTAAGCCTTCATTTCATCTCGAATTCCTTGACAAATTTTCCACGCACTCATGAGTAAGTTCTGGTATATATTCATGTATATCGAGAAATGAAACATCACTAGCTTCATTTGTAATGCAGCTAGGATGACCAGTTCGTTGGGTGAAAATATACAGGCTTTTTATAATATGCATTCTGAAAAAAGGATATGTGATTTATATCCGTTATCAATGTAAATAAAGCATGAAACGCTTTTCACCTTGATCTTCTAGCAATCAGATGTTTGTCAACGGAGTCATCCTCCATGCAACTCTTACTTCTCTTTGAGATCTGCAAGAAAAAGAACCTCAAATGAAGGGAAACAGCTTCCTAATCAATACATGCGAGCTTTTGGACTTTACCACGGAACCTACCATTTTCACCCGTAAAGGTGGATTCCACAGCACAAAAAGCTTAGAGCCAGATGGGCTGCCATCATTCTGAATCAACTCTATTGATGGTAAATTTGAGAGCTCCTGCAATACACCGTGGAGATGGAATGAGAATTTTACATAATGAGCAAACACTGACTAGTTTGAAATGATATACACAAGAACCCTCTATTTCTAGTCTATAACACGCAAGCATTTGAGACATTCATCCAAGACTTCATTCCACATATGTAGTTGGGAACATATGGTAATTCAGAAAATAAGAACGGTGTAAAGTTTTGCGAATTCAAGGTTGAAACGTGAATGACTTAACTTAAGCAAAGAAATAATAGATTCTTCATGCTGTTGTCAGAGTTACTTTCAAAATTAAGTCGGATAAATTCAGGAAATATGAATTGCAAAACACAACAAAGCTATCAAGAGCATAGAAAGGAGGTGAAATAAGTACCAACATCAACATAATATCTGTGTATAAAAGAGAACTAAATCATGTTATTTAGTGGGATTTGTTTAGTCTCCAGTAGATCAAACTGCTTGTTATTCAGAATCTCCTGCTATAAGATATGGTCAGTATATTTGAGGTATGTCAAGCTGGCCAGGAAAGAATGGTTCGCAATTTCACCATTCACACTTGGTATTTTGGTCAAGAAAGTACCCATTCTACGAATTTACTAGAAGTTTGATTGGTTTCCAAAACTTGTAATCCAGTTTTGTGTCTAGTTTGTTAGAGAAGATATAGATTATTGTTGAAAGAGATTGTTGGTAGACTTTAGTTGATGAGCTTTGCTAGTAAATCTTGTCCTAGAGATGAAGGGTTGATCCATCCAAAAACACCTGCACCCTTCCTGGCAGGTACATGATAGTTTTTGTGATTTTGTAATTGAATTTTATGAGTCAGTCTTAGCTAGTTAGAAGTTCATCTAGTTTTAACTCTTAAATATTTTGTTGGATTCTTAATGTGGCGAGTTCTTTCTTTTCTTGCAAGTATTCTTGTGGTACCTCATTTCTCTTCCACTAGTAACTAACAATATCTTCCTCCTGTTCGGTGTCATAACGTAAATCAAACAGATATAACTGCAAGCAAAATTACCTAAATTAGTTAAAGTTTAGAGATTGTAGAACTATCCATGTAATTGATACCTTTGAGTGCTCCACAGGATTTCCAGAAGTCGCGGTAGAAAATATAAATGAAGGATCACTTCCATACACTGCATGATAAATCAATTAAAAGCTAGCTTTCGATAGAAGGCACAAACACGACAAAGAAAAGGATAAGAAGGCCTTGTAGTAGCCGTAGACAGCACTGCAAAAGTACCATGAGAACAAAGTCGGCGAAGTCTCCTCAAAATAAGAGCAGTATGACATCCAAATGCCCCCTTATACGAATGAGCTTCATCAACAATGACAAACCTGATCGATAATCATTAGGGAGGAAACAGAAGACAAGTAACAAATACATTCAGATAAGATTAAGGTGTCAACTATAATAAAGAAAAAACGAGTACTTCAAGGAACAGTCAACTGGGAAAAACAAAAGAAAAAGAAAGAGCAAACCAGGAATCGTTCAAGCACACTAGTAATGAGATACAAAAATAGGAATAAATCGAGAGAAAATTACCTAAGATTGGATAAAATTCGACTGAATTGTCTATGACATGGCAAGATTGAGACATGCAACATATCAGGATTTGTGATCAACTGTGTTTACCAGATGAAGTTTCAGTACTTGCATAAGGAGAAAGGGAAGAAGAGGTAGATAAACAGACCAACATAGAGAACTACACAACAGAAACGCTCAGCCTATTTAACATTCAAACTTACTGTATACCAGTCTAGCATTATCACGCAGCCACTTCCTATCCATCTGAGAAGTGTCCCCATCATATACACCAATCTTAAAGGCAGCGCTAAACTCGTTCGTCATGTTTAATAAAGACCTTAATTGATCTTGCGCTAAAGCCTACACTGACAAGTCAAACCGTTTAGAAGCTGCTGCAAAGGTGCTAATAAGTAATGATTAGGCTACCATTAATTGGAGCAAATCTGGAAAGACACAAAGTCTATCTAAACAACATATAGCAGAAAATGTAAAAGCAAAAGACTTCTGTAAAACTAGTGTGTGCCAAATACTGAATTCTCGACAATTAAGCTTGGAAAATTTAAGCAATGAACCTTCGTAGGAAAAAGGTATAGAGCACATGCTGACAAATTCTTGGATAATACTTCCAAAACTGGCACATTGTAGCAAAGAGATTTCCCGCTGGATGTCAAGGTAGCTACAACAACATTCTTCCCCGCAAGAGAAGCCTCAATAGACTCAGCCTGTAGAGTGAAAATGCCAACGAAGTTTTGTAGAAAAGTTTCTTACAAGGGAAAATACAATTTATATAGACTAGCACCCTACCTGATGACAATACAATCTGGTAATTCCAACATTTTTCAATGCCAATACCGTGCTTTCTGAAAGCGCACTCGGGAACTCGACATATGTGGCATTGCGGGCACTGATCTTCTCAATATGAACAACCTGCACCAGGGACAGAAAGAATGGCGGATAATCTTGGCTTAGTTCTAACAGCATGAGTTGGGTCCTATATTAGATAAACTGAAGTTGTTCACAACTGAAGCACATGTCCAGTGAAGTGAGAACTTCATAGCATAGCAATAAATGCTCCCTAGAGTTAACTCTGGCACAAGAAATTGAAATGAAATATATGTAGTTTCAAGATGGGTAGGAAAACAATGTCCAAATAAGGCAAAAAGGTAAAAACCTGTCCATCAGATCCATTTCCTCTTCTCAGATGTTCCACCATTTCCAAAGGTGTCAAAGGATTTGTGTCCTGCATGTCAAAATAGTCAAAATTGCAGAACTCCCAGCAGGTTTTCAACTTAAATCATTTAAAATCTTTGTAAAAAGGACCACAATAACCAAGGGATTCTGGCATTGCTAAAAGGTCATTCGTGAAACTGCTATTAGCTGTACCACTGAAACAGCTCGCTGCTAAAGTTTCTTTCTGTATCCTTATCTATCCACTTAACTGGAATTGTGCCTTTCTAGAAATAACAACCACTAAAATATCCAATAGGTATTTGTCCCAGCAAGAGAAGATATTTATCGCTAGCATCTTAAAAAAGTGAAAGAAGTTTAGAACAAAAGGAGCAGATGTGTTCTGCTAAGTTCCCATCATTTTTGAGCCTATATTAATAACAAAGAATTCAATTATGAGCTTGAGTGACCTTTGAAATAAATAATTATTTCCAGTGCTCATGCAAGCACTTCTAAGGAAGAAGTAGAATTACGAAAAGTCACTTGCAGATAAAGTTATGAATTGGAGGACTCTCACAACTGAAAATGTTTATGAAAGAAAAAAGTGGGAAAATGTGGGAGATACAGCTACTTTCGTCACCCTAAAGTATAAAGGCTTCGGGAGAACTCAACCAACAAGAGTTCTATACAGCCATAGGATATCGCTATGCATAACATAGCATGTTATGATGAAAGAAGAGAGCACTAATCACATAAGTCTTAGATGCAGGATTATAAGACTTACACGACAGTTTGCTTCAAAGGAATGAGAACCTGCTCCTTTCGCTTCAATGCCTGTTGCAACAGTACCACCTTGCTTCACCAATGTAATAAAATCTTCCAGGGAAATTGTAGAGAATTCAGTTCCATTTTTACACTGCATTAAGACATTCTTAATTTAATAATTTAAATCTTACTAATTTGTGGTTTAGAAAGAAGAAACAATAACTGTGACAATGAGTCAATCAATATCAATCAACTCTAAATATGTGAAAGAATAGCCGGTTCAAAGCCAGGATAAAGCAGGAGGGTTAATGATAGATTGGTGGCCGGCATAAAAACAGTCAAACTATGAATAAATCCACAAAATTGAACTATCATTATAGACAAGTAATATAAAAGGTACAACAATTTAGAGAGAAAATAAAAACATAATAAACGCGTCGCCTGAGCTCATTTGTTCTAGCGCTGATGAGCAGGACTACCTTGAACAACCTGACTTGGGGGCTGGACAGGCTACCCGCTGGAACAGCCAATGTGCGTGCAAATGGCATAGACAACACCCATATCAAGTCACTAAGCTTCACAGCATTATAATGAGACACGGTTGTGTTCGTCAAAACTAGTGTACTCTACGTAACAAACAATAACATTAAGCTAAACCCAGAACTTCAGAATAATACCCCCATATTGTAATAACCTGAGTAATTTCCAATTGAAGAATCTTTGAGATCACAAAGTTTCAGACAATTTATTTGCTAGATCCTATATTTCTTTCTAACTTTTCTTTCTTTCAAGATAGCTGCAACTTTAATACACTTGTGTAGGACTTTAGTATAACGAACCCACGATTAAATGATGTTAGGCCAAAAAGAGTCACGAGTAGACGTTTAAATGCTGCCGGCTCGTCGGAAAGTCTTGTAGTCTGAATTACAGTTTTTTGGGGGGATCAAAGGCAGTACTACATCCACAAACAGGGTTTAAAAGATAAAAGGCAACACAGCATATTTCTGATCACTTGTAACAATAACATACATGTCATAATACATAAGCATAAAAGATTTTGCATCTTAACTTCTCCAGATTTCCAAACATTTAGAGAACTGCACAAAACCGAAGTCAACTTCACCTTTTTCTTTAATGAAAAATATTATCGAGAGTCAAGAGAGGTTTTACAAGATTTAATATGTAATCATACCAAGGGGAGAAGTGACACACCTTTAACAACTTGACAAACTTCAAAAGACTTCTTCGGAATGCATATTCCCTTTTCTTCATTGAGCGGAGAACATTTGATATGGGGACACCTTTTTTAGCTACTAAGTAGAAAAGAAGAAAAAATTACTTATACAGAGCTCAGGTAACCATTCTCCTATATCAAATAGTTAACTATGAACTAAGCATACTTGCATGCTGGTCTCCCTTTGTTGTTGTCTTTCTGAAAATGAGGATACCATCCTTGAAATTTTTAACCTCTGTATCATCATCGACAATGTGGACAACCTAAAGAGAAATAACACATAAGTTCTTGAAGAAGACCCTGATCAGTGGTTTAGCTAAACCTAGGGGGTAGTTCAGGGTCCACAAGAGAGGTGAAAGAAATGCCATTTCTGACTTATATTTCTAAATATGTCTAAATTCATAAGGGAAAGAATATAACTTAAAACACTGTGGGGGCAGCAAATACCCGACATCCCTCAAACTCCAACTCCGGTCTGGTTATGATGATACATCAAAAGAACTAAAAGTGATAAATGAATCAGATGTATAAGTGAAATTAAGAATGTAAAAAACTTGCTTCCTATAAATTCCTATAAGTGATAATGAGATCATATCTAAAATTCACAGAAACAAGTATGCAATATGGGAAGGTGAGATACTTTTTGGAACACTCATGTTCTCCAGAAAGATAAATCCCTACTCTGTAAGGAGTAAACAAAAATGTGTAGGTCAGCGGACTGTGAGGTCTTCCTTTCCAGTTGTAAGCTCACTTATGACATACTTGTGGTTACCCGGAGGCACTTCTGTAAGATCCTCCAATAATTATCCATTGTCAATATATGAACGAGCAAGGCCACAGCTCATAGACAGGGTGCATTGACAGTATGGAACACTAAGGATAAAACAGTCAAAATATAAAAGAGTAAGTAGGACAGTGTAAATTGACAAAATAGCCAGAGGTCCAGACCAAGTACCTTAGGACAAAGTAGAGAAAGTTGCTCGAAGTCTGTGACACCGGCCTGAAATTCAAACAGACAGAGATGATCGAGTGCTGCCTTTAAACCGCTATAAGTAAATTGTCTGTGCTGAAGTTGCATAGAAGCAGAATAAATGTTTAAAAAGTGGAAATTTTTGCTTATAGTCTTCAACCACATTGGACATCTGCATGAATCACAATCACTCGAACACGGATCAACCACATTGTCCTTGCTGTTGCCTTCCTTACATGCGCAATTCCCTGAATCTGGTTGGTAAAACAATTTATAGATGCTAAAACCTGAACAAACATCTTAGCTTTCTCATCATCCATTTCATTGGTATCCGATTTTAGTATGCTAACCACTAGCTCATCTACATGTCCTTCCATTTTATCACTCTTGACGCTTCTCTTGCGCTTAACCTGTGAAGGACAATTCGCCAGAACTTCACTCTGATCGTCATCTCTGGATACGCTGCTCAAGTAAGACAAGTCTTGCATCATGTCAGACCATGCTGCCTCAGCAGCCTGTTTCAGAGTTGATCCACCAACCAGAGCAGATGAGCTCGCGGGTGTCTCGGTTTTCTTGTTCTGTTGTCTATCTTTCTTTGAATAAGGAACAAGTACCAGAAACTCCCCATCAGTAACTGAATGGTCACTTACCTTACTCTCTAAACCCAATTTAACACCCTGATCAAAATAAATGCCCAATTAATACAAAGATAAAAAAAAAATTGTTAAATTCAACATAAATAAGGTTCCAATAAAGCGTATGTGTTGGTTGGTTGTGGGGGAGGGGGGGTTAACCGTATCCATCAAGAACACAAAAATACCAAATAGCCAAAACACACCAACATTGAAACAAAAGGTAAGTTTTTTAATTCAAGAATTCAGGAGTGCTACGATAAATGATGAGGTGTACGCGGACCTTACCCCAACATTGTGAGAGTTAGAGAGGCTGTTTCCGATAGACTCTCGACTAAACTAGGATAATTGAGAGGAGAACGAAATTACCTTAAGAAAAAGATGGAAATTAGGGGAAATTGAAGCAGGAGGGAAAGATTGCTTGAGTAGTTGCTTGAGTTCTTGTATGGTTTTGTTATGTGAAATGGAGACAACAATTGATTCACCAGTTAAACTACGCACTTCAATACTTGTCTCTGATTCTTCCATTTGTTGACAATTTGTGAGTTGTCAAAGGGTTTCTCACAGTGTTTGCGTAGGAGAAAAGGTTGTTGGTACTTTTAATTCATTTTCTTGAAATAGAGCGTTGAGATTGAGGAGCCAAGACCTAATATTTGGCGGGGAATTGCTGCTCACGTGCAAAGTCCCGGTCCATGCACATTCCTGTCTTATACTCTCGGTCCTTTCGAATTAGAGCCATGAGAATGATTCTATATTGTTATATACCTATTGCCATATCTCAAGTTCTCGACACCCTTAGTAGTTCTTGGATTGCAGTTTAAAAAAAAATTATAACTTTAATCGTATTGGTTAGAAATCGGACGCTAAATTGGCACACGTCATCAGCAATATGGCAGACATAGCTTGAGTATCAGAGTCAAGACGAACTGTGCAAAGAGTATCAACAGTTCGGTTGAAGGAGCGAATCAATCGATCAAGAAACGGAGTCAAGTTAAAGGATAAGCTCAGATCAGCTCAATCCTCAACCACTTCCGTTATTTCTGGAAGTCGCTAGAAAAGGATCAGAGCGTGGAGGAGACGTGCACGAAATGGAATCGTATTAGGGTTTGGACTCTTCAATTATAAATATATCCCCGCTCCCCCACTTGTTAGGTTACGTTCTTCCGAACATTACTATCCCCTGAGCAATTACTATCGTTACAATTACTACTGTTTTATCACCACTGTTGTTAGTCCACCACCACTATTACTTGTCCACCACCACCACATCGTTGTAATCTAGCTTTGATTTGGAGGAGGCGTTCACCTTTCCTGCCAGAGCACGAGCATTCGATATATACAATAAGCTTTATTCTTTCCATTTACTGCTTTAATTACTGTTGTTTTACTTGTTTACTCTCATTGTTGCCTTATCTGTTTACAAGTTATCTCATTTAGTCCATTGTTGGATCATTAAGTCACGGAATTAATAACTTATAACGCGTTAGCTTCAATCGATCTATTGTTTATAGTTATTGCCCGTTTGACTGTAAACACTTACTTAAGATCAGTCAATTCAATCATTACTCTTTATCAAGTTGCACGAACTTGCTTATCGATTATTGGCATAATTATTCAGTCTCATCACATCATCCACTAAATCGACTTGTTATCGATTCATTGCCTAGTATACAACTTGTTTGTTTTGCATACTGCCCGTTTGATTTGTATCTGTTATCATTACTTGTCGTTTTTCCTTATTCCTCATCGAAGTATTAATTGATCACTTGATATTCTGATCGGACCAGAGATACTTTATCCATTAGACGTAAGCTTAGCAATCCAACGGTCGAGATTTTGATACAAAACGGTAGCTTATGGCTCAACTAAAGATAAGTATTAATTGTAATAACTTAAACCGATTTTTAGGAAATACAGGCACAAATCTAATTTAATTGAATCAATAAAATTTTTGATGTTAGATGATTAGAAAAATGGTTCACAATCTCTTTTTATTTCATTGTCGTCCTTTAATCTTTAAAGATTTAGTAATATATTTTTATTAGAAATGTCAAAAGGGGAGGGGAAAGTGATTATTTGCATTTTCTTAAAGCATTTACTTTTGAAAAATATGTGAAATCACTTCGTACATGACATTATTTTCTTCCTCTAAAGTGTATATAAAAATTAAATTCTCTCTAATTTTAGTTTATAGACATTTTCTCCTTTTATCACAATTGAATTTGTTTATCCCATTCCCATCTAAACTATCAACATGCTTATTAGAAAAATTCTAAGTGAAACACCTCATATAACAAAAAAATTAGGGAGAATTACACATATATACAACCCTAACACTAAAATTACAAAACATACCAACACTATACCACTTTACAAAAAATAACAATACTTTTTTTACATGATATATACAAAACTCATTTAAAACATACAAATTAGGGTTTTAACCCTCTCCCTTGTCCACTGCTACACTGCTGCTACGCCACCAGCCACCGGCAGCCGGTCGCCGTCGGTCAGCCGCCGGCCGGCGGCGGCAGGTGGCCGGATTTGTATTTTTTTTTTTGTTTTTTTTTTGTTTTTCTTAGATCTACAAAATGAAACATACAAAATATACACATATATACATATGAAACTTTATATAATTTATTATTTCGTATTTACTCATAGTCAAACATACACAATATACAACAATATACACAAACATACAAAAATATACAAAAAAAAACAACATACAAACTATTTGTTACTTCATACATACACATACACAAGCATACAATACCATACACATTTATACAACAATATACACATACAAAAGTGGAGATTATACATCCATATACAAAAAATACAAAGACATACGTTTTTATATGCAGAAAATACAAAAAGGCAGATCTGCAAAATATAGATCTATACATAAACATACACATATATACACATACAAAAGCGGAAAAAAAAAGAAAAAAATAAGGAGATCTGAAATTATATATATAAAATACAAATATATACATAAAAATACGCATATATACACATACAAAAAGGAAAAAAGAAAAAAATGACTAAATCGTGAAAACCCACCGGAAAACCATCGAAAAAACATAGATCCGGGCATTCCACCACTGCAGTGCAGCGGCGCCGCCGCGAGGAGCAGCGCCGCTGCACTGCGGTGGTAGCAGCGCGGCGGCAGTTAGCTTGAGAGAGGAGGACGGGTAGTTAGAAGAGGGAGGGGGACGGTGGTTGTAAGAGGGAAGGGATGGAGGCAGCAGTATTGGTGGCAGGAGAGGGAGGGAGATGGTGGTGGGTGGGTGGAGGAGGGAGGAGAAGGAGAGAGGGGGAGAAATTAGGGTTTCATGTTTGGGAAGGGGGTAATGAGAAATGGGAAAGTATTGTTATGTATTGCTATGTATTGTAAATAGGAAAAAGTATTGTTATTTTTTGTAATATTGGTATTAGGGTAGTCATGTGGTGTAAATTTTCCAAAAAATTAAAATCCTACGATACCCAAAACACAAAAACAAAACCAAAAAAAAAAAAAAAAAGATCTACAAGGGGTTGGTATTGCAAAGGGTAAATTGGACATTGTAGACCATAGGATCATAAGAGGGGAAATTAAAATATCCTCCTAAGTTAAAAGGAGCAATTTTTTCTTTTTTTTTATGCAAGTTAGTATATTCTCCCATTCTAAGAGTGTCATACACTTGCATAAATCTGTATCCGATTGCAGCAGATAATTTGTTAGAAATATTCAGGCGAAACTAGACATAATAGTAGAAGGTGGAGAGTGAACTTTAGAGACCGCCTATACAATTTACAAATTTAGCAGATGACTTTTATTATAATAAGTACGTATACTAGGAATATAAGCACATATACTTCAATTCATTTGAACTTTGGGAAGTTTTGAAACTCAAGACCTTCGAGAAGTATAAACTTCACGGGAATATGGTGATCCAAAACGGTCCTACGTATAGCATTAAATACATACCTTTTATTTTCTGTTTTTGTTTCTTTGAATTCTTTTAATTATCTCTTTGGGCTGACAAACAATTTAAATTGTTAGGCATAAAGGTGAGTGTGGACGTTAATGTTATGGAAAGTTGCCATATATATCTCCACGTTTACTCCCTCAAATTGCATGTATGATAACTGTCTCACTAATTAATCATTATGGGGATAGATATACAACTGTAATTCCCCCTCTTCATGCTCCCATGTCCTCCTCTTTTCAAATTCAAAATACCATAATTCCCTCTCCTCATTTAACATTCTACCTTCAGCTCTCTTCAAAGAAAAACTACCTTTTTTTCTTGCTAGAGCTCCAATAATATGAGTAGTCCATTCACAGTAACCAAGCTAGTAAGATGGCGTATTAAAGATTGGATATCTTGTTTCTATGCTTGCAGGTTCCCTTTAGGTAAATAACTAACTCAAAAGACTTCAATATTTTTCTTTTTTAATATTGTTACTCCTTTGTTATTGTTGTTGCTTTTTTCTTTATTATTTGATCTAGTGCATAATGCAGAGGATGAACATAATATGTCTTGCTCTACGACGCCTCAAAAATCGAGTAAAAAGTTGGTTTTCGACCCTATTGGTGATAGCAAAAAGAAAAGCATGAAAATATTCAAGAAGAAGATGGAGAAGAGGAAAGAATTAGTTGAAAGTTCAGCAAAGGCTGCTATAGAGAGCAAGGATGAAGAGGAAGACAATGACTCGAACTGGCCTCGATTTTCAGAGGAGGATTATATTGTATTTTGTTTTCAAGAAGATGGAGGAATACATGTAGTGGAAGATAAAAAGTCGGATAAGGCATTTCACCATAATATTGGACATGCAAATTTAACCTCGAGGCCTGTTTGTAGGAAGGTGATTAATCTTCTCCAGTCCTAATTTTGTTGTGTGTTGCATAGGGAAAAATATTACTCTCAACTATAATAAAACCAATACTACATAATTCTATTGAGTCTAATAATCTGAAAGCATGGCAGTAAATTTTAGCTTTGACTTGAAGTTTACGAGAATTAGTACTATTACTAAGAGTCTAAGACACTTTTTTCTAATGCCCTTTTTGTGAACTCTGGTAAAGCAGCTTAATTATATAGAGAATGCACAAAAGGTCCATCCTCATAGTCAAGACGACACAGTCAGTCTAGATGGAGAAAATAACTATGGAGCAACTGAAGAAGAGAATCACATTTCAGATGATAAGGTAAAGTCCTATCGACAAGCTTGTTCTTTTTTATGCTCTGTACTTCACCTTAGCAAAATATATAGGACGTGAGTACTTTTTATTTTATGCAGTCATATATAATAAGCTCTAAGATGAATTTAATGTAGGAACGTGGTCAATAAGCTGAGGTTGCCAATTCACTTAGTCGAATTATAACTATAAAGAAAGGGAGGCTATGGTTTCCAAGTAAGGTCATCCGGTTAAAGAAAGCTCAGGCTATGAAATCGCTTAGCCATTAATTAATTGTTATACTTCACCTTAAGATATCAACAATACTCTCACTTTTCCTTTGCTCAAACCTACCTTGATGATGGAAATTCCTCCCTTTGCTGTTTGCAGGCTGAGGGAAAAGGGAGCAACGATATGGAAGAGGATTGGCCACCAGATGTAGTTAAAGAGATTAGTCACATAGGTGAGGTTAGTGAAAGCAAAACCATTCCATCTGCAGAATCAAGTGATTCTTATCACTCCACTGGTAGCACTGGTTCATTTACCTTCCCTGCGTAAGTATCTATTAAGTTTGGTCAAATGAATCACCTTATCTGTGTGACTTAATTGATTTTGACAGAATAAGTAACAACACTGCTAAATTTTGCAGGTTGGGCTGGGAATGGATGGGCAGTCCAGCACAGATGCCGAATCCAGAAGGCGGCCCACGTTTTGGAAAGCATAAGGCTCGGAGCAACATGCGTATTCACTGTTGCACATTTTGATACCTGCAGTCTAGTCCCTCCCTTTCCCCTCTGTCACAAGACATTTTATAATTTCCTACTGGATTCGTCAAACTGTTAAGAATATATATAAATCGTTCATTCCATTGATTATCTGCTGTGAATTAAGTTTTAGTTAATCAACGTTCTTCCTCCTTGGTACGTTTTACATTATTTCCAGCGACATAACATAGTATTATAATTACAAAATTTAACTGAAATAGATGCACCAATAGAACGAGGAGTTTCTGTATATTGGTAACCTTGATCACATTTCTTGTACAAATTACTTGAGAAATTTACTGTCACCATAAATTATTCAAACACCAGTACACGACCATTTGTATAGTAATACAAACTATAACAGTCAATTTCCCAATCCATGTTTATGTTCTCAGAACAAGCGACTGCAGATGTAATCTTGCTGTGGCAGCTGCGGAAAAGGATGCATCATCTTGATTTTCTTTAGCAGCAGCAATTGCTGCATTATAAGCTTCTCTTGCCACCTCCACTTCCTGCATCCCTCTTTCATTTGGGTGATCCTGTAAAAACATTTGAGCATTACAAAATTAAACTAAAAGCTAAAAAGATATCAAGTACAGTCCTTGATAGCTTAACCTAGTCAGAGATTGGGCACGGGGAAGTGGGTGTGAGCAAGAGATGGACGTAATATTAGATATACAACAATCTTGTCACCCTTACCAAAATACAAAAATGTTACTCTAGCTTTCAACAAAACAGGTGTAAAAGGTAATCACTAGCTTACTGTTTCGATGTTCTTGTTGCATAGGTAAGGGATAACATCATAGTCTTCAGCCAAAGCCCTGGAACCATTCTTTGTCAATTGTTGAACAAACTGCATGAACCATGCTATTTCTCGCTGCACCACCTCTAGATCTTGCTGGAGTTTTTCCACTTTCTTGCTGGAAGTCATGGCTTCCCATTCTAACTTCTCCACAGCTGCTTGCTTGTCGGCTAGCTTAACCTAAGGAGTGAAAAAAGGAAGACATCAAGTTAGGGGATTCACCCCCTGCAAATTGTACACCCCAGCAAATTATAAGACAGTAGACTATACATCACTAGATCACAAACTACGCAGTGATCTAGTTGTAGGAGTCAAAGTGCAGTAACACGAAAGTGACGGCCTCTGGAAAATTAACCAGAACGTATTGCTTGAAATTTCTGGTTGGTATCTACGTCCTGATACTCAACAGAAAACAAAGAATATGATTATAACTTTCTCCTAATTAATCTCTATTTCTTAGTCTGGCTAACTTGTGACATGTATAGTTAATTGTTTTAGAGTAACTGAGGTTGACTAGTAACTGAAGGCACGCTACATCTTTCTAGGTAAACTTGCAATTTTCCCTTTTCTACTGTGGAGTTTGGGGTTGGAGATGGTGTAAGTTGACATTAAATATTTACCTTTGCATCAGCAAGTTGTACTTGAGTCGATTTGAGTAAAGAGTCCTTCTCTGCATATTCCCGTTTCATTTCATCTAGTTTAGCATAAATAGAAGCCATTTCATTCTTTGAGATCTCTACTTCCTTCAAAAGCTCATCCTTCTCCAATAATTTCTTTTGCAGATCCTCCACTTGTTCCCTCAAAGCCGTCAATTCTTCTCTATCTTTTTCTGACAAAGACGACCTTGAAGACAGCGTTGAGAAGTCCTCAGCGCATCCATCTTGGTTGCTATCAATATTTTTGTTTTGGTCCCAATGCTTTTTTGCTGCAACTGATTGAGCTGCATTCCTTCCTTTTGCTTCAGAAGTCTGCAGCAGTTGTCAATGTGAGCATCCGTAATGGACCAAAACAAACGAATGCTCACTCGCATAAAAGTCGAGAGATAAGCAAATAAACTTGCTTTGCATGGACAACCTTACACAGAAGAATATGCAAACAAGCAGAAATTAATTTCATATATACAACAAATCCAACTGCCGCACTGTCACATATTTTCTCTAAACAAGGAGTAACTAGCATCTGAACCTTGTTTTCCAGCATCTAATTTGCCCATCTTTAAACTATAGCCTTGTCGCAAATCCCAACATTCAACAATATTAGCAGATCAGCGTAACTATAACAAGGAAAACTTAAAGCATCTCAAAAGCAACCAAGTCAAAGCTTCAACCCCAGTTATAAGTACTCAAGCGGATAAAGCAAACACGCGTAACATTTACAACATCTCTAGAACTCTATCTCTAGCTTTCTTTCTATTCGAGAGTCCTCCCACTAAAAATACTTATTTCTCATCAAGTGGGAACAATCAAGCTCGGGAATAGCTTTCCGTAACCGACAACAAAACCAATATAGGGACTGGTCAAGGATCCATCATCCAACAACACCCCATGCCTGGCAAGTCTAGAAGTTCTGGTATCTTGCTTGCTCACGCGGAGACACACAAACAGACAAAGAACGGACCCAAATCAAAGATATTTGGTCAAATGCAGAGACTTCAACTTTCAAGGAGTCCATCACATTGACAAAGCGGGGCAAAACCATAACACAAACATTCATGTATTTGAGAATATATCTCAATCCATATTGCTTTCAAACTGGACAATTAATTTGGTGAAAGTATTTGAATAGACATATCACAATTTCAAGGAGACCTAAGTGAAAACTGGGTCTGAGAACCGAACCAAACTTAAATTTCAGTTTGGTTTAGACACCTTAGTAGATTTAAAGCATAGTGTATCCTCTCTTTTTAAGCTACTGAAAAGACATCAGCAGACTAAGACCATCCACAAGATGTGTTCAGTATAGAATTTGATGCATTTGTGAAAAAATGGAGTAATGTACTTAATATTTTTTCCTTTTTCTGATACGATGATAACTATCAACTTGAAATCCTGAATATGGACATATGCATACAAGAGTTGAATTAGTACTCCAATTAGCCATTGTTTTTTTTGCTTAACATCTGCTTTGAAGCTATAGTCCAAGGTAAGTCAAAAATTCAGTTCAACGGGACTTTACTTGGACCTAATTAACATGCTAAAGTCCCAAGCTACTAAAAGGTGCAATTCCTTAATCCTATAAGGAGTTTAAGTAATATAGACCGTCACATTGAGAATTTCTTACATTATCAGGTCATCAAAAGGATATCTTCAGGTAAACCTCCATAAATAATCGGAAATTAATCTTGAAAATAAGGCAGGTTGCCTACTACAACACATAAATGTGAAAAGAAAAGTCATAAGCTGACGGTGCATATAACTTAAACTTATAAAGAATGCAGTCAAGATTCAAGAAGGTAAAGCATTAATTAACTTTGATCAACCCAATCTTCATAATGTTAGCATGAAACTATAATGAACTCTTTTTCCAATAACGGAAGAGTTTCAATGTAATTGGGGTTTATAACATTGCTTCTATTAGCTCTACATACAAACATTTATTAAAAAAACAAACAAAAAATTCTTTTAAAATATCATTTCTAAAAAAAAGATGGGATATGAACTACCTTTTTGTATAGTGATTCTTTAGAAGGCGTTTTAGTGTAAGTCATTGATCCCCTTCTAGTAAATGAACTTTTCGCCTTTCGATCCTGTAAAAAACACAGTAAAATCCATAATTCACAAAACAATAACTCTAACCAACTAAAAATTACAAAAGCAAGAGTTAAAAAAAAAAAAAAAAAAAGAATTACAATGAGGGATTGAACAAGAGGGACAATCTCAACAAGGTCATTAAAAAGCATACGGTCAACATTTCCAACACCACCACCACCTGCATTATTATTACTATTAGAAAGAGAAGAATCAGTTCGCCGGAGAGTGGGTGACTCATCACCGGAAATCCAAGAAGTTGAATCAGCTCCCCCACCGTAACCGACAACATTGTTGTCTTGTAAATCCAACAACTGTTGTGGCTCATACATGATATGTCTTTTTGAAAAGTGTCAGTAACTAGATTTGACAAAATTCAAAATGCTTTTGATTTTGCTAAGACTTGTAAGAAATTTTTTACTCTTTTTTTTCTTTTGAAAAATGTTCCTTGCTTTTTTCGGGGCTATTATTTTCAATTTGTGTTAAGGGACGTTACAACTAAAAAGACAAGGGATTTACTAAAGTAGCCTTTGTTTTGTAGCTAATTACGGTTTTAATCTAGTTTAGAGACACATGTTACCCCATAGTCCCATGCCATAACCCCGGCCGGCAAAAATAATACTCCAGTAATATTCGTCTTCTTTGTTTAGACAAAAATAATAATAAAACAAATCGTTTAAAAAGATATGCAAACAACCTCAGTGGTTTTTTTTATTATTTCCTATAGTAAAAGAAAGTTGGTGAAGTGGGGTTCAAAGTTTGTGATTGTAAATAAGTAATCCATACATTCCAATTTATGTGGCAGCATCTCTTGTCTGTTTCAAAAACAATGACATCATTCTATATTTGATAACAATTTAACTTCAAAATTATAATTTTGTCATTACTGAAATGATTCATAACTACATAAATATCTCTCTCTTATTTTACGCCACAAGTTTCAAAAGTCTTCCTTTATTTCTTAAACTTTGTGCCGAGTTAAACTATGACACATAAAATGGAACAGATGGAGTAGTAAATACAATACATGTTGTTACAATCACGATTAACAAACGGATACACAATTAATTAGGCTTAACTTTTTCCGTTTTAATTCTCGACGGCTTCTTAATGGAGGTTCTATTTCTACCTATCTTAGCTGCTACATCACTAGAACTTTCCAACTCTAGCTTAATTAATTTACTTGCAAGTCTAGAATTTGGGAAAGAAAAGGTGATTGATGTAGGATTTGGTTGGTGAAATAAGAAATGAAGCGAGTTTAAAGTTTTTGTTGATAGTGAATACTTATTTTTTACTATACAATACCAAGTCATGTTTACTTAAATAGAAGAGAATGACACTTTTTTCCCTTTTACTATTGTTGCAGTATATTTGCTTCAATCTGAAACAACCACTCACATTTTTCTCATTTATAAAATATTATCCTTTTCGATTGAGAAAAAATATTTACTAATTAATACAATTCCAGTAATCCTGTTCTATCACTTTATTCGTCCTAGATGAAAGGTGACTTTGCCTTCAGAAAATGAACTATCGAGTATCTGCATTGCTCTTACACTTTCACCTCATTCAGTAATGTTAATAATATATGGGCATACCGTCTTGTCTTTTCGATCATCGGCCTTTTATTTTCGAATAATAGTTTATTGCATAGTGAGGTGGTCATAGAAGGTTAAATGAGACGTGTAAACAACAACAGTAAACTCAGACAAGACAGTAAATAAGGGAAACCTTAGGTAAGGTTCTATATATTTCATCCTCTAGGATATTCCGCTCATCCTAAGATATTGAACCAACTTCACAAAGTAGAGATGTCGAGATCGAAGGACTATAGATTAACCATTCTTTTATTATTCTCTCTTCCCTACCGCTAATATAATAGGAGTATATTAGTCAAATTAATACCTTTAACACCATGTTCAGTAAAACATTATTATAAAATGACAAACATCTTCTTAACGATCACGTAAGTTAATCACATATTAGATGCTTAATTAATAGGAGTACATTAATCACTATTTATAGAGGAACTAGCTAGCAAGGTCCAGGCTAACAATAATAGCTCGGTTATTAAAATTTGAACTAGGTCGTGATTTAAATCTCGCTATTTAGTTGTCCCTTGGAACATTTTATAGTTGCTGATTGTTATGAAGATATTATGGTCTTGTATAGGGCATCAAATACCAAATTCCCAACGTGACCAAATTTCTTGTCCCTAATACGCCAAACCAAAGACCCCTACTTGTTGATACACCAATATATCTTAGAGAGTCAAATATTAATTCTATGATTAAAGTGTTGCAGTTCTAACAAACAAAAACTGCTTCAGTCGGCTAATTAATTTAGGCTTTCCCTGTCCACCCAAATTAATCAAAATTAAGAATGATGGTGTTTCCTACTGAATCAAAACTAAGGAAACGTGCACATAACTTTTGAACTGATTATGACAATTGCACCAAATAAGGAAAAGTTAGTAATCCAGCTCATGGATTACCTTGCCAATTCCCTACAAATGCACTTTTATTTTTTCCTAATATGTTAGTAAAGCAGTTTAAGAATTTGGAGATGTTATATATGCATTACCCTTAATGCACTTTTATTTTTTCCTAATATGTTAGTAAAACAGTTTAAGAATTTGGAGATGTTATATATGCATTGAACAATACCCTTACAGTCAGATTAACAAAGTGAGTTTTCGTTTTGCTTAATTCTTGAGAATTCAATTTCATCTTCACTCTTAATTTTCTGATATCTTCTCCACTAACCATGACTTTATTTGTATATGGTTGTATGCAGGTTACGATCAATTGTTGATTAAAATAATTCTTTAATTCATTAGTCAAATGAATATTCCTTGTTTAAATAAATTATACGAGTAGTGTACTCTAGTTTTATTAGTAACTTTTTGGATATCTGAATTATTTGCCGTCGCATTAAGTTAAGCATATAGGACATGTTTTTGTGAAAGAATTAGGTATATATATATCCCCACAAGCTTATGTTAATTATATATCCGCAACTGTTACATTAATATATTGATCATGGTGAGGTCTTTGATCGAATCGTGTGCCTTTAGGCCCTTTACTTAAATGGCATAAATTCAGAAACAGTTGAGACTTTGTAATCTGAGGTCTTGTACTCTTCCTCATTAGTTGGCTTTCCACTTTCACTGGTTTGGTTTAGATACTTTGGCTTGTTGATTGATATCATGTATTTCTTCTCTTTGCAATTCAATATTTGTCTATGCTTTTATTTTTCTAATTTTAATCTTTATTACTTCCATTCTTGGCTCTTGCTGTTACACAAATATGACATTTCTTTTATCCACTGCAGAGAAAGAGAGATGCAAAGTAAATCTTCCTTAGCAAAAAGAGTACTTCATGGACATTTGTACTGATGGCAAGAAATGTTCTTTGGAAAATTGTGAGTTGAACCACCATAATATCTATTACATGTTCAAGTATGAGCTGGACAATTGTGTAGAATTGAAGAGCAGAGTGTTGCAAGTTTCTGAATCCAAGCTTGAATCATACGAGGGCATTGTAAAGCAGTTTGAATCAAAGAAGCTGTTGATGGAAGGTGAAGCTGACACTGGTGCTGAAATTGAGACTGATGATGCTATTTCTTTTACCCATGGTTCCCCAAAACGGCTGAGTTTGGATGGAGAGCTGGTTGATCAAAAACATAATCAGGTAGGAGTATATTCTCTATAATTAGCAGCTCCTCACTTGTATTTGAAGTTAATAACTAGCATCAACCACTAGATGTAGCATGTATAGGGTATAGCAGCTTTGTGGAAAGAACCTTGAAATGTGTATATCTATGATTTATGCATTGCTAAATGTCATCATTGAAGAGTGTTAAAGGAACTCAAATATTGAACAAACTAGTAAAGGCAGATCAGGCTTATATAATCATACTTCTTTTAATAGGATCAAGAGATGAAACCAGTCTCGAGGACATCTGAGTTCATCTCCAAGGAAGAATGCTGTGACAAAAGCAGTACACCAAATTCAGTTTTTAGAGAAGGATCTGAACCAAATTCAAAGGCTGAAAAGATCTCCAGCATTGAAGATGGAACACGAAGTTTAGCGTCATTGTTTGCAAGTCAGAACACTGAAAAGCTTCCAGATCGTGAAGACTCAAATCTTATAGTGGTCTCAACATCGAAGCAATGTCATGATAACATCTCTATTCGATCGAGTAGCACAAACAGCACACGATCTTTTGCATTTCCAGTGTAAGTTTCTGCTGACCAATTTCTCACAACTGATCCTCAGTATCAAATGTTTACCAAGGTTAATTTTACTTATTTATTTATTTCAAACAGACTAACTACAGATTGGACCGGCAGCCCTGCAAGGATGGTGGAAGCAAATAAGAGAGAGTTTAAAAGGCGGACTTGTTGCTGGAGAATGTGCTTTTGATTTCTGCAGAACTTGATTTTTACATAGTTGGCCTGTAGAGAGGTTTCTGAAACGTGTCTTCATCAAGAGTCTTTTTCATATATAGACCACCTATGGACATCTTGAGTTCTTGTTTTGGCTTAAAAGCTTTCCCGTCGCCAGTCAAATTATGTTTTTTACTCATCGGACACGCCAAGCGCAGATTAAGCAAGGGTAATGCAAATTAATTGCACTCTGTCAAGTGTTAACTAATTGAAGACTGTTTTCTGCTAATTATTGGGTCTCCTGGCAATAGTGGGATGCCAATAGCATTTAAAAAACATCCCACAGTCAATCGCCCTGTGAAACCTGCTTCATGTGATTCAAAACAAAACAAAACGCCGAAGACACTGATGTTCTATGTGTAGAGAAGATCTTTAAAACTCAAATGAAGGGTTTAACCTTTTTGATTACTTTAATATTGAATGGGAAGATAGACCTCCATGGTAGACAAATCACTACACCGAAGATCCATAAAAGAATTTGACCAAACTGTTCCTTTTTTTTTTTCCCGACAGATTATCTTAATAGGTGGTTTTAACTTGTACGTCAATGCATTGGTGGAAAACAAAATCCAAATAGTAACTTGGACGTCATATATGCATTCATCAATTGCAAAGTTTGATCCTTTGCAAAAACTACTCTTATGAAGTTGAACAATTCAATTAAATTAAGACTATGGAACTCTTATCAAAATCCAAAAATCCATCCAAACGAAACAGATGTACTATACCAGCTCTAACTTAAGTCCACGGAGGGAAGAAAGACATATTAAGTTTGAGATGATCCATCTATCACTGATATCCATCACCTTCATGCAGTAATAAATTCCTGTCACAAGAACAAGCAAATGATCAGAAAACAGCAAAACATGCGGAGTGATTCAGTAGAAACAAAATTAGAAGCTTTCTGTTTAATGGTACTTACATATTTTGTTGAAAGCCACAATATCGCAGCTCTGAACATACTCGTTAATTGGTTCGACTGTCAGATAACTCTCGACAAGATCATCGACTGACACCAAGTCATCCACAATGGTTAGCATGATTTGAAGTTTCTTTATACCGTATCCAACTGGGACAAGTTTTGCTGCAATGAAATGAGTGCATTAGCTGAATGTTCTAAATAGAAAGCTCTTCACCAGCTTTGAATGCAGTTCTTGACAGTCTAGCAAGACAAAGGGTATTGAGAAGGTAGGAACTAAATACATTGGAGCGTGGTGCTCAAACATGCTGGAATGAGTAAAAGCACATAATCCGAAAACAAAGACTTCCTAGTGAATAGGGAAGCAATAAAAGATAGAGCATGAATACAAACATACATGCTCCCCAAAACAATCCTTCCATCTGAACACTTCGGACAGCTTCTTCAAGTTTCTTCATATCAGTCTCATCATCCCATGGCTTTACATCCAAAAGAACTGAGGACTTGCCCGCTGAAGTCAAACAAACTCAAGAGAAATGTCAGTTTTAACTCATTGGGTCGGTTCTTATAACTACTACTATTATATTTCCTATGCATAAGTAAAAGGGAACTGATGGTGTCAATATGTACACTTTTTTACACACCTCTGTTCTTTTCTTATAAGTGTGTTAAATACATAGTATCATATTCTTTAAACTAACACCAGAAAGGCAGAAACTATTTGGATATGTAAGTAATAACTCACATTCTTTCTTCTTTCCTGAAGCCTTCAAAGCCGCAGCACGCTCTTCAGCAGCCTTCTTTTCCTCTTCAGTTTCTTCACCAAATAGGTCTACATCATCATCATCCTCTGCAGTTGTGGCCTGAAAGAGGTTTCACAATTGCATCCAGATAAGAACATAAGGAACCTCAGAGTGAGTCAAGTTCATCCAATATTTTAACATGTCCTGACCTTACAACAATCAATGAACTTTAGTAGATAGCATGAGCATCTAACCTTAGTGTCTGCAGCAGGAGGAGTTGCCACTGCCTCAGTGATAGGAGCAGATCCCTCTACTTTAACACCAGCGCCTTCTCCAGATACACCACTGCATGACAGGTAATACGTTAAATACAGACAATTAATTTCGTGGTATCACACATTCACAAAACTGAAGACAGGAAACAATTAAACGGATTACAAGAAACAAAAAGGAATCAGACAAAGCTGTCTGAACTCACGAGACTCTCAGAAGGGCATCGATATGCTTATACCACCTAGATACATTGGCATATTCGGATGATGGGGTTTTGGGTAGAGATGAATATACAGTGATATCATCTTTTGATGCTTGGTACCTAATCATGGAACAAACAAAAAAAATATAAGACATCATCAATAATCAAAAAAGATTTGTTTAATAAACACGCACCCGGTGATATAACTACGGGTTAAGAGGTACTCGTCAAGCTTCTTCAGACCAGAATCTGAGTTGAGATTGTAGAATGCTGTTGCCATTGCCAGATAGTAATAATAATCTACTTTGTTTCTGCATGCATTAATAAAAGAATACAAGATTGGTACTTTATAATTTACTGGCCGCAAAAATTCTTGTTTTTATGAAACAGATTAAGATCAATAATAACAATGTAAAAGCTTAGAGAAAGAGAAGGAGAGAACACTAACCAAGATCCTGGCGATCAGTGGAGCTGCTGTGATGTGGAGAGGAAGCTTAATTAATCACCTAGGTTTTCAGAATGTTTATAGTGATGTAATTGTCGTTTGAAAAACAGGTACTTATAAGGAAAAATTAAAACCTTGTGTCATTGTATATAATTTTTTTTAAAAAAAACATATCAATATTTTACCACTTTATTAAATATAACAATATTTTTGAACTATATTACCAAACATAGTCAAAAAAAAAAAATATCCTACTTCTCTCTCCTCTCTCCGCTCACTTTGTTCCCGGTCGTCACTGCATCAGCTCCGATGTCGCAGCTGCACCGGCATCATCACTGTTTCGATAGCCTTTGTCCTTCGCCGCCCATCGTGTAGTGGTGCTGCACTCAGTTCCCGATCTGTGTCATATCCCGTCGCCGACGGATCTACTTGTCTCCGTCCGCGACGGCTTTGCATCAACACGTCGGTGCCTTTCATCCATTATAGAGCAGCGTCGACACGACGACGTTGCTCTTCTTCGGTTGCCTGTGTTGCCTCTGTTTTTTTTTAATATGTTTTTCCGGTGACTTTTCTCCGGCGATAGATCCAATTTTTCCCAGATATGAAATCCCACCATGTGTATTGACATTGTATGACTGGCGTATATACTATGTATTTTTGTATATACAAGAGACATACAACAGGCATACAAAGTATATACACTCGACATACACTAATCAAGATAGTGTATGTATTGTTTATCCATTATATGTATGTTGTATACACGTGTTATAAGACATACAAAATATAAGCACATGACATACAATAATTATATCAGTATATGCTTACTGTATTTTCATTGTGTGCACAATGTATTTATTATTGATACAATGAAAATACACTACACATACAAAAAATTATAGAAAAAAAATTTAAAAAAAAATATTCCGGTGGCTGGCGGCCTTCGGGTGGAAACCATAGGGGAGGGGGGGTGGCTGAGGGTGGCATAATAGTGTAGGATGAGGATCTAGGGTTTTATCACATTTTTCTATGTATTTGCTATGTGTTGAAAAATAGAGTTGTTATATTTTGAAAAATGAGGTAGCATTGACATTTTTTGTGTAAAAAAAATGTTTGTTTGCATTATTATGTAAATTACCCTTTATAATGGGCTTGATTTTGTTCCCTAAGTTGTTGGTAAAAATTGTAAAAATTTCACTCAAATGCCACTTTTGCTACTGATCTTTGCTTTGATGCCATTTTTTTTATTAGTTTTGCATGAGAGACCACTTTTGGAACTTCAATCCTCGTGGGCTGAAGTTCAAACATTGTGTGTTGAACTTCATGCCTAAGTTATGAAGTTCAACTTCAATCCATAAGGGCTGAACTTTTAGGCATAGATGCGTAAAGTTCAACCCTTGTGGGCTGGAGTTGAATTTTAACCCTTGTGGTGGACTGAAGTTGAAGGGCGGAACTTGTGTGAAGTTCAACCCACAAAAATTGAAGTTCCAAAAAGTGGCCCTTTCATGCAAAACCAATTAAATAAATGATTTCAAATCAAAGATCGCTAGTAAAAGTGGCTATTCGTGCACTTTGCCCAAGTTGGTGAGACCTGTGGGCTACCAAAATATTTCACACATTGTCCCCAATTTTGACCCGTAAGAAAAATCTTTCATTTTTTGCTCTGGGCTAAAAATGTAAGTTTTGCATCCAACCTTTGATTGCAGGATACCTGATTCCTAACGTGCTGCGCAGGTTTCCGTGACGCTTTTTCCCTGAATAACCAGAATGCATAAAGACTGGGTCTTTAGTCAACTTTCTTTCCCCAACTCCTTATACGCAATTCCACATTCAATAGCGTCGACTTCACTCCACTCTATCATTTCATACATATCACATGCACTATTCTCATTCTCTATTACTTCTATAATAATTAACTCTCAATTAGACACCATTAGAAAGGGGCATTAATGGAAATTTGGCAAAAAGCACGTAGCTTCGCAGAGGAAGCTGCAAAGCGATCACAGGAGCTCAGCATTGGCTCCACCAAGTTATCCGACGTCGTTTCTGAAGCTTCTAAGCGTTCTAAGGAACTTGTTACTGATGCTCTCAAGCGCGCTGATCAAATCAAGTCTCAAATTCCAGCCGCAACTACTGTACTCTCTGTTGATTTTTAAGGCTGAAAATAGAGAAACTTAGCAGAAGAAAATTATAGATACTTTGCAAAGTATATCAGCAGAAACTTGTACTTCCCTTTATTAATCAGTCAAAGCTTTTTATAAGCAATACACCAACAGTAGAAAACTAAAAGAAAGCCAAGAAAATAGGAACTAAATAACTTATCCCTAAAAGCTGTAACTTATTCCTGAGGACTAGGATTACACAGTTTAGAAAAGAATCCTAGTCAAAACAACTTCTAATTAACCAACAATCCCTCCCTTAAACTGAAAGTTTGCAGACTATCAATTTAGTGATTACTCATAGTGCAGACACCGAGCAACTTCCTTAACTTCTGAAATGCAGCGAGCTTCAAAGGCTTAGTCATAATATCAGCTAGTTGCTTGTCGCTCTTGCAAAATATTAGATCAATGACTCCATCATTTGTAAGATCCCGTAAGAAGTGAAATCTTACATCTATGTGCTTACTTCGTCCATGTAAAACTGGATTTTTAGATAACTTAATTGCTGATCCGTTATCACAAAAAATAGCAGTAGGACCTTCTTCTTTGAAGTGAAGCTCTTCAAGAATTTTCTGCAACCAGATTGCATGACAAGCACAAGCTGCAGCAGCTACAAACTCGGCTTCAGTTGTTGACAATGTCACAATTGACTGCTTCTTTGAAGACCATGAAATTGCTGCTGTTCCTATCATAAATACATGGCCAGATGTACTTTTGCGATCATCTAAATCTCCAGCATAGTCACTATCCGTGAATCCAAATAACCTTGATTTTCCACCATTCTTGTAGAACAAGCCACATTTAGCAGTACCCTGCAAGTATCTGAAGACTCTTTTTGCAGCAAGAAGATGCATTTCCTTTGGACTTTCCATGTATCTGCTGATTTTGCTCACAGCATACATAATGTCTGGCCTTGTGGTGGTAGCTAAATACATCAAGCTTCCCACAATTTGCTTGTAAAGTGTGCTGTCAACTTTCTTTCCACCAGGATTTCTAACAAGCTTCAGTCCAGCATCCATCGGAGTGCTAGCAGGATTGCAATTCTTCATTTGAAACCTGTTTAAGACTTCTTGCACATACTTTTCTTGACAAATAAATATGCCATCAGTAGATTGAGTCACTTCTATGCCAAGAAAATATCGCATCAATCCTAGATCACTCATATCAAACTCAAGCATCATTGACTCCTTAAACTTATCAAGCATGGACTTATCATTACCGGTGTAAATTAAATCATCAACATAAAGACAAACCATCATCACCCTCCCATTATTTTCAGCTTTTATAAAAAGTGTATGTTCATAAGGACATTTGCGAAAACCTTCTTTCAAGAAATAAGCTTCAATGCGACCATACCAAGCTCGCGGGGCTTGTTTCAATCCATACAAGGCCCTTTTTAATTTATACACTTTATGTTCATATCCAACCTTAATATAACCAGGAGGTTGATCAACAAATACCTGCTCCTTTAGATCTCCATGTAAGAAAGCCGATTTCACGTCTAACTGAAGGATAGGCCAAGAATTCTGAGCTGCCAATGCAATTACCATTCTGATTGTGTCATGCCTAGCCACTGGAGCAAAAACTTCAGTATAGTCTATACCGAATTTTTGCTTGTAGCCTTTGGCAACCAAGCGTGCTTTGAACTTATCAACTTCCCCTTTCTCATTCAGCTTAGTTTTGTAGATCCACTTCACTCCAATGGATTTTTGGCCTCTTGGAAGATCAACCAGCTCCCAAGTATTATTTCTTTCAATGGCTGCTATCTCATTGTCCATTGCTTTCCTCCATTTTGACTCTTTTACAGCTTCTTCAAAAAATGTAGGATCACTATCTGAAAATAGAGAAAAATGGATTAGTGGATCCTCAATTTGTTCAATCCCAGCTACATCATAATCAGTCATCCACGCTGGCCTTTTCTTAGCTCGCTTAGGTCGTTGTTCATCCTCAGTTTGAGAACATTGAGTATCCAATGGCTGCTCCTCATTGTTGTCCAGCTCATTTACCAAAGGTTCTCGCATTTCCTCATTTTCAACATCAAAATCAACTGGAATTTGTTGCTGAATATTGTTGCTGCCCCATTTCCAGAAGTTATCCTCATCAAAGATTACATCACGGCTGATCACAATTTTCTTAGTGATAGGATTATACAACTTGTAGGCTTTAGAATTATCACTAACACCAAGAAAAATACACTTCTCTCCTTTATTATCAAGCTTCTTCCTCTTCTCATCTGGAATACGGGCATAAGCAATACACCCAAAAACTTTGAAATACTCAACTGACGGCTTATGTCCACTCCAAGCCTCCTCCGGTGTCATATTCCGAACAGCGAAAGTAGGACTTCTATTCAGCACGTGGATGCTCCAGTTCACTGCTTCGGGCCAGAAACTTTTTGGAATGCCACTCATTGTTAAAAGGCTTCGCACCATATTTAAGATGGTACGATTTTTCCTCTCACAAACTCCATTTTGTTGAGGCGTGTAAGAAGCTGTCAATTGCCTCTTAATTCCATGTAACTCACAAAATTTTGCAAATTCATGTGAGTTGTACTCACCACCACGGTCTGTTCTAAGGACTTTTATTTGACTTCCAACCTCATTTTCAACAAGTGCTTTATAGCTTTTAAAGGCTGCAAAAGCTTCAGATTTTTCTTGCAAGAAATAAACCCACGTTTTCCGACTATAGTCATCAATGAAGGTAATTATGTATCTTTTACCTCCATTTGAAGATGGATTAATTGGGCCACAAAGATCAGAGTGCACCAGCTCCAATGCCTGCTTTGCTCTCCATGAATTTCCTTTAGGGAAGGAATTACGGTGTTGTTTGCTAACAACACAATCTTCACAAACATCTGATGGACTGTCAAATTGTGGAAGACCTGCCACCATCTTCTTTTGTTGAAGAGTTTTCAAGCCAGCAAAATTAAGATGAGCATATCGGAAATGCCAAAGCCAAGCTACCTCTTTCGATTTTGCTAAGAAACATGAAGAAGTAGTGTTGTAAAGATAAAGTGGAAACATCCGATTTGCTGTCATTTTGACTTGAGCAATCAGTCCCAATTTTTCATCTTGGATACGACATACTCCATTCTTAATTGAGATCTCATAACCTTTCTCTTGAAGTTGTCCAAGACTTAATAAATTGGTCTTTAAATCTGGAACAAAGAAAACATTTGAAATGATCTGATTAGAGTTTTCTTTGGTGCAGATTTTTACATTGCCTTTCCCCATTACAGAGACCTTAGAATTATCACCAAACGTCACTGTATTGCGAAAAGATTCATCCAATTCAGAGAACGCTGACTTGTCTCCGCACATGTGATTGCTGCAACCGCTGTCTAAATACCACAAGTGCTGATAACCTTCATCCTTTGCATGACACGCTAACAGAAGCGAAACTTCTTCTTCTTTCTCTGCAAAATTTGATCTTTCCTCCCGTTGCTTATTCAAGTTTGTTCTACACTCTGATTTGTAATGCCCATACTTATGACATCTGTAACACTCAACTTTTGATTTGTCCGCAGACCTCCATTTGTTGTTTGTTGAGTTTTGGCCATCACGATTTCTCCCTTTTTGTTGGTTGGAACTGTTTCCAGCTTTCTTCTGCTGCTGCCTTCGATCTTTATAACCTCTTCCTTGTTCTTCGTTATTTGAAGACGAGGAGTGATTGTTCGTTGATGCTTGTAATGCCTGTTCCTCTTGATCCGCCTGAACCAGTTTCCTCTCATGAACTAATAGTGAACTTTGCAATTCATCAAGTGATAGTTCATCAATATCATGCGACTCCTCTATGGAACAAACGACAAAGTTAAACTTTGGCGTCAGTGATCTCAAAATCTTCTCTACAATAACCACGTCATCTGATTTATCACCGTGTAACCTCATCTTGTTGACAATGGTCATTACTCTTGAGAAGTAATCTGTGACTGATTCTCCAGACTTCATTCGTAATATTTCAAACTCCGTACGAAGAGCCTGAAGTTGCTGCCTTTTAGTCTTGGCAGAACCCTGATACTTCTTTCTCATTGAATCCCATATGTGCTTGGAGGTATCTTTGCAAAGAATTGTCTCCAAGATTGAACGATCTATAGCTTGAAACAAATAGTTTTTGGCTTTTAGATCTTTCAACTTCAGTCCTTCTACCTCCGTCTTTTGCGCTTCCGTCGCACCAGTTGCTAACTGTGGTATCCCTTCTGAAACTACTTGCCAGTATTCCTTTGATTTCAGAAAGTTTTCCATCAACATACACCAATGGTCATAATGGCCATCAAAACGTGGAATAGAAGGTTGAACAAAGTTCTCGGATGCCATGAGAATTTTTTTAAACACTTAACAGATCTGGCGCTGATACCAAATGTTGATTTTTAAGGCTGAAAATAGAGAAACTTAGCAGAAGAAAATTATAGATACTTTGCAAAGTATATCAGCAGAAACTTGTACTTCCCTTTATTAATCAGTCAAAGCTTTTTATAAGCAATACACCAACAGTAGAAAACTAAAAGAAAGCCAAGAAAATAGGAACTAAATAACTTATCCCTAAAAGCTGTAACTTATTCCTGAGGACTAGGATTACACAGTTTAGAAAAGAATCCTAGTCAAAACAACTTCTAATTAACCAACACTCTCTAGCCTTGTGGACACGTCATCAGCTTCGGCTCAAACGGCTTTGGCTGTTCCATCACAAGCTGATTTGGACAAGTTTGGAGTTACTGATGAGTTAAGAGAGTTCGTTAAGGGAATTGCTATTCACACTTTCCAAAATTTTCCACTTCAAGGTATGCATGCATTGCTACCACGTGAAAATATAGTATTCCCACTGTTTCAATTTATGTGGCACTATTTTTATTTTAGTGTTGCTCCCAAAAAGAATGTCAAACAAAATGATTTCCAGCCACACGGCTTATTTTAGACCTCTTAAACTCCGTGAAAAGTCAAATCCCACCACATAAATTGGGATGGATAGAGTACATGATGGTAATGACAAATAGTTTTTGTTTAATTTGGAAGTTTAATCAATTTGTTGTGCTTAAGCTGCGAATTGAATGAAATCATGTGATGATATCAACAAGTTGGAATTAACATTTAGTTGTTGGTAGTTGTTACGTTTATATCAGGTTCAAACTGAGTCGTTCCAAGTGTAACTACAGACTTACAGGTTGCAGCAATTATTTATTGGAGTATGGGCTTGAATTGAGCTGAATGGGGATAAATGATTCTGTATTATAGTCGCCCCCAACTAGTTCGGGATTGAGGCTTAGTTGATTGATTAGATGGATTTATTTCTAATGGGCACCCTGCTAAAACAAATAATTAAGCATTATGCAGAGTTGATAAAGAAGTATCCCCTCCTTTAGCCTATAGTAGAGGCCCTATGGTAGTTAGGTACCTTGTATTGAGCTTTGAAGTTACAATGAGCTTGAGAAGAAATGGGCTCACTTGAGATCTCTCTTGATATGCAGATGAATCAGAGATTTCTGATATTCCTACAGTCTCAAATGTTCGGCGGGATCTTACAGAATTTCAGGAAAAACATGCAAAACTTGTTCTTTCATCTGTCAAGGTATGGCTCTATTAGTCACCCCCGTGCGCAATTGACCCTAAATCTCAAGCCATCTTGACAGCCCTTCTATTAATTGAGTTTAGAATTCCAAGTATTGGTCACATTTTGTGGTCCTTATGGTAAAACTGACTTGTTATTTCGATCTAGATCACAACTGTGTTGAGGGCTACTATTTTCAGTGGACCTGCAAAGTGGAAGCACACATATAGTGGCTTGAATAGTTCATAACTCTCTTTCTGTTTTTTCGGGTATAGCCTTTGTTGATTCTTGCACTTGCCAACTTTTTTTGTATGCAGGAAATCTCAAAGTTGAGATATGAGTTATGCCCACGCATAATGAGAGAGAGAAAGTTCTGGAGAATCTACTTCATTCTAGTTAACAGTCATCTGTCCCCGTAAGTACCTTTCAGGAAATCGGCTAATTCATGTTATACAACAATCTGTTCTTCCTTACACCAAGCTGAATATGTTGCTTATGCTGTATTGTTGGAATATATTTCAATAACACGTAGGAATACCACGTATCTTATTTTACTGCATTATTCTGTAGTTATGGTCAAAGACTTCTGAATGGGAAAGCTGTAATCTCATTTAGTCAGGATTATAGGATGAAGCTATTGACATTGTATTAAGTAGAGAATATATCCTCCGTTGAACCTTTAATCTTCAAAACAAGGATGTGAATTGGGCTGGTCTGGTCATTTGATAAGTACAGATTTCCGGTCATTCTTACTCCATTTGAAACTGTCAAATTGTATCTGCTGAGCTAAATCATCTTTCTTTTCAGTTTCATAAAATTGATTAACCTGTACATGTGCTGATCCTTCCAGTTACTTCAATGATGAAATTAGAAAGTTCGTAAGAAGAGACCAGCATTATACACATGATATTCCCACTGATAATACATCCTACTCCTATAATGATAAGTGATAACTCCAAAAAAAGAAAGCTTCCTATTTCCTTGGCAATGCTGAAACAGTATTATAGTGAAAGCCCAACTCTTTTACACCACAGAGCCATTTATGCACATTTGAGCCATCGATGATAAGTCTAATCTCTTTTAGAACACTCACTATCTTGAGCTTAAGCCTCACATTTTACATGTTATCGCTAATCCATCAATGAAGACTCTGTTTCTGTAAATTTCAGAGAACTATTGCATCTTAAATAAAGTTCGTACCGAGGAAAGGCACTTAAATAAGTAACTAGCAGAGCTATACAACTAATTTCTCAGCGAAGTTGCGTAAATAGCCAACTGGACGACAGCATATGATTCACTGTTCCTAATTTATACTATCAACTAAATGACCACATTCACCAGTACAAACATAGATAGGCGGAGCACACATTCTTGGATCATGCTTACTTGTGATAGAGCTTCATAAATTAATCACTATGTTTGGTTTAGGTACGAAAAGAAGTACATGGACGAAGCCAAAATAAAATCTTCTGAAATCGCAAGAGTAGAGGAGGCAAAGGAGATTTCATCGGCTGGAACAACCTCTAAACAAGTGGTCGGGCCAACAACCGAGACAAACAAGAAGGCAGCCGCATCAACTGCTGACAAGGATTTGGACGTTTTTCTACTTGGAGAGGATAGTGATGAAGAGCCAGGTACTCTGCTTACCCTCTAACATTCTTGTCACCTGATGTAAGGATTGATGGTTATATTTAATTTTAGAAATCAGGAAAGATACAGTTTATAGCCATCCTTCTTTTCTTTGATCCTTTCTTTGGCCCTCTCCCTGCCGAAGAAAAGGAAAAAGAAATGAAGAAGTAACATAACTATTCTTAACATGCCAGTATCATCTTTGTACTATTATCTTAGAGAACATTTTCCGTTAGTGTAGATTGTTAACATACTAGAGTAACAAATGTTTTTACTATTTGAGTCTTTCATAATAATGTTAGTTTTTGCATATAATTTAATAGGCGCGCAGTCCACGTGCCCGCTCCCTTCAAGAATCGTGACCAGTTGTTGCTGATATTCAATATAGTACAAACTAGAGGGCTGCATTATTTTAGGTGGTGGTATCCTAGTTACCATCTCTCCTTACTGTTAAATTGGTCTTCACACATCATTTGAGGATAATTGTACTGTATGCACAGATGCATGCACAGAGATATGCAACACAAATCGGAGGACCCAATCAAAATATTTTTTATCAAAGAAAGAACGCTTAAAATATAAGACCTATGGTTTCTTGTCTTGCATCCATAATTGGTTCGTGCATCTTCCCTTTCAGTCATTTCACTTATGTCCTTCAAGCATATTCCAAGTTACTATAAAGTAGCAAAAGGTCTGCTTATTACAATTGATCACATGAGACATCTCTATTTAACATTTTAACTCACATGAAGCATCTCTCTTTCACTACTGAGGAGCTAAATATTTTTATACTGATTACCACCATTACGAATCCTCAGATTCTGGTCTTGAAAAATAATGAGATGGTCAGAGTCTAGCGAGTCCTTATTCGCCAAGTCTATTGTTCTTCAAGTTATCAGTTGTCTAAACTGGTCATCATCTTTTTTTTTCCCCATTCCCGGGGTGCTTGTCTTTGTTTTTTTTTTCAAGATAGAATTAGGGACCATCTCTAGATATACTTTACATTGCTGTTATTGAATGTAAATTGTATTATACTTCAGATTCAATATTAACAATCAAGCTGCAATGCACTGACGATATGTTTTCTTTTTTCAGATTATGTTGATGATGCTTTTAATGATGATTTTGACAAGATCTAGAAAGGTGAGCTCGATGTTTTTTCTTCACTTGAAATTGGTATTTTACATGTTGGATATCTTTATATCTCCATTCTCATGATGTGATGAGACCATAAATAAGACGGAAGTTTGACTTTCTCTGAAACATCAAACATGGAATAGTTATGTGAACCATGCCATGATGTATATGTTCCACTTTTTGAATCTGAGGGCACTTTCAATATGCGACATATTTGAACAATCCAAGTAAAATGCACATGGTGGATATTTCATTTATCTCTCTTCATGAGATTTTCTTTTCGGCTAGGGTAAGGGTGGATGAGATGCTTCAATAATCTAGTATTGAAACTTGTAGGTTGTCACTAGTTTCTTGCTAACTTTGAGGTTTTCACCAGATCACACATGCATTGTACTATGTGCATTGAAATACATATGCCTTATCAAATTGGAGTGTGATGTTAAATATCCATGTTCTACGGTTAAAGTAATAGACTCACTTGTAGTTATTCCCAAATCCTTGCTAAGTTTTAAGAGTATTTTGTTTAAGTATGATCTAAAGAGTTCAGCTCGAGTCGAGGTGTTTTGGTAATTCGGATTTGCATCTAGGTTGTCTCGTACTATGTAGTAGATTTGTCTAACTTTGTGAACCCTGCAGGAAGGTGAAACATTAGAAATTAAAGTAAGATCCAGCATTGGCTACTTGCTGCTCGATTTGGGGTTGAAATACTTCTGTATGATGTGCTCGTGGCGGTATGCACGATAGTCCAGCTCTATCAAATACTCAAAGACTTGCCATGTTCCTCAGCACTTGTCTATTCTTCATCCTTCTTCTTTCTTTTAGAATTTTCATTGTTTTTGCTGGAGTTACAGAAGTAAAGGTAGGTGGCCAAGTTTCGGAGGTGTAAAGTTAGATTTCATTTTAGTTGGCTTTATCATTAACCTTGTAATTACATAGTAAACAGTCTTAAGTTCATGCTGCATTGTGTGTTTCACAGTGCTGCTCTATGTTTCGTTTTCTAAAGTTGCTGGTATGTACTCTGAATGTGGTTGTTTATAGTTGCTTCTCCTATATCCTCGACCCCGTATTGATGTTGTGAAAAGGGGCAACAACAACAATAACTCAGTGTAGTCCTACAAATGGGGTATGCGAGGGTGAGATGTACGTCGACCTTATCTACGCTAAGGTGGAGATTCTGTTTCCAATAGATCCTTGGCTCAAGTGAAACAATTTCAAAATATGCTTGCAAAATAAGATGAAACTACTAAGATAAAGAAAATACAATCAAAGAAACTACTAATAACTAAGGTAAAAAGACAACAATGTAAGTAGTAAAGTCACAGAATGTGATAAACAAAGTATAAAATAATACCAATGATGTTATGACAATAACTCTCATGATTACTACCTAACATTCTACTTTAATCCTTGACCTTCATGCTTTCCTATCAAGGGTCACGCCTCAGTGATCTGGAGGTGAGTCATGTCCTGACAAATCACTTCGCCTCAATTCTTTTTTGGTCCACCTCTCCGAAGCTCTAACACTGCCAACATCTCGCACCTTTTCACTAGAGCCACCTTTTCACTAGAGCATCTGTGCTATTTTTTCTGACATGGCCAAACCATCGCAACTTCGCTTCTCGCATCTTGATTTTCACTGAGGCCACCTCTACCTTGTCATGAATGACCTCATTCCTAATCTTATCCTTCCTCGTATGGCCACACATCCATCTAAGCATTCTCATCTCTGCTATGCTCATCTTCTGAATATGAATGGTCTTGTATAAAGGGATTTATTGCAAATGTTTGGTGGAAATATGGAAACCTAGTTTCTATAACACAATAAGGAAGAAGGGGGAGGGTATTTGAATGAGGAAGAAGGGGATAAGAAGAAGACTGTTATTTGGGTTGGATTATATAAAAATGCGGGTTTAGGGCGGATTGTATGAAAGGATGGGTATTTGATTTTGGTTGGGTTTAATTAATTAGCGTGGACCAATTATAGAGCACCATGTATTTTAAAAGAAAATTAAAATAGTGCCGTTAGCGGCAAGGGCAGAAATGAGCCACAACATTAACGGTGAGTGCAAACTTTACAAAAATTTAACAATGTGTGCATTTTTAAGTCATTTCAAATAGGATAAGGGTAGTTTTGACCCTTTTCCATTTATAAAACTATGACATCGGGCAACTAGTCTGACTTTTTGGCTCCTGTAACAAAGATTTAGTAAAATCAGTCTACACTTGGTTTAATGAACAAAACTTTGGACGGAAGTACTCATATGAATCTTAAAAAATGACGCTCATATTCCTGTCTTCCCTTGCTCCATAAGTACAGCATAAGAAACAACACTTGTCTTTGACCCATCTTTCTTAAGCAACACTTGCTCTTGAATCTCTTCCCACATTCTCCCAAATAACTTGAAGTCTTGCTCTAAACAACACTTACAGTTGAAGTTCTTTCTTAGGCAACACTAGCCCTTAACATTTCCTAAGAGGTAGCATTGCCAATTTGATAACCTCTTCCTAAAAGACAACACTTGCATTTGTCCTCTCTTTCTTATGCAACACTTGCCTATAACCTCTTCCTAAGAGGCAACACTGCCATTTGATAACCTCTTCCTAAAAGGCAGTGGCACTTGCCTTTGACCTCTCTTTTCTTAGGCAATACTTGCCCTTAAATCTCTTCCCACATTCTCCCAATTAACTTGAAGTGTTGCCCCAGTCAACACTTGCCGTTGAAATTCTTACTTAGGCAACACTTGTTGCCGTTAACCTCTTCCTAAGAGGCATCTTTGTTGTTTGATAACTTGAATTGTTGGCTATGCACACTATGCTATTTTGAGAAAAAAATCATCTTAAATAGGGACAAATTTTATGCGGGGTGATATTTTTTGCATTTAGTACGCGTCCGTTAATTTTCTGAATAGTTCACTAATAGAATATTTTTAAACAATCAATATTTGTTAGCTACTTCAGACTTCATAAAAGTTTTAGAGACACCAGGACTTTTTCCTAGAGTTCAGTTTTTTCTGGGGCCAAGACTTGTCTTTATATTTTTCTGCTTTTCAACACTTATCCCTTCAAGTATTGGCAATAGGCAATACTTGCCGCACTTAGCCGTAAGTCTTAGCAAAAGGCAAGACTTGCCATTGACTCCTACTCGATTTGTCAACACTTGAACGACAAGTGTTGGCAAAAGGCAACACTTGCCGCACTTCGTCGTACCCTTCCAGTTTTCCCTGCATTCTTGCCATATAACTTGAAGTATTGGCAAAACAGCATTTGCCCTTGAAGTATAGCCAATTGCCAAAACTTATAAAATTTTGGCCTTGAAGTCTTGGCTCCGGACTAAATAAGGGCATTTTGTTAAAACATTCTTTAGCGCGGTCAATTTTGAAAAACCACTCCTTATAGAGGACATGCAGTGAATTTTTTTGTTAATTTCCCGCAGTTTTTTTCATTAAAGAAGGGAGATTTGCATAAATAGGATGCTTTCTGACACCCGTCAGGGATTTGACCCTTTATGGAGAAGTCTTACAAAAATAATCCTTTTTAGCGATGCTATATTTTTCTATTAGTAAAGACTTGACGAGTTCCAGCACGGCAGTCGCCAAGTCTTTAATTTCTAAGACTAAGATCTGACAATCGTCTATTTTCATAAGACTTTTTTTACAATGATCAAAATTGTAGCAGCGACACCAGAAGTGTCCATCTCGCACAAAAGCTTCTTAAAACAGGGAACTATTCTAAAAATTTGATGGACCCGTATTACATGCGTTATCTGTTCGATTCAATCACTACTGTATAGTATATGCTAAAACCCAAACAACATATTATTGGGATAGCATGGGTGGATAACATGAAAGGGAAGCTACTATGCATTTGGTTAATCGTAATCCAGTGGACCACTGATACTTGTACGAAAGTGCCAGAATTAGTACATAAGTAGAGTAGTTTGGTTTGTCATTCAGCTTTTATTTCTTTCTCAATCATCAATTCACTTTCACTAAGAACTTAATATGATGTCCCCACACCAACTTTGGGTAAAAACTTTAAATATTGTGATAGGACTTCGTAGTAGAAGTTTAATTCCTATCAGGCGTCAATTCAATTATATTATCACACATGCAACCTTGTTGAAGGTCAGGGGACCAGCTAGTATTCTGCGAATTTTGGACTTTATTCGTTTAGCTGAAAACTTGAGTTTTAGTTGTATGTTTAGAGTAGTAGTGCAAACTGGATTTGTCATTACATATATGCAAGTTGCTGGGAAACTCTAGCCAGCAATATTTCGTCTCAACTTTGAAATATATGTATCACTAGCACAGTTGTCGGATGAATTGTCTTTACTCTTTATTCTGTCATTATATGGCGTATTTTCCTCCGAAGCCATTTGTCATACTTCCTTGTTCATACAATCATATTTCTTCCTTCAATAATTCTAAATTTATGAGATTCCAAACGTGCATGTGTAATTATTAAATGATTAAAAGGAATATATCGTGCTGATTTTGGCTCCAGTTAATTTGTTCATGTTTGGTGATATGTATATTCTCCATAACCTACGCACTCCTTTTATTTCTTTTTTTAGAAACTTAATGTTGCATTACTTATTTGGACGCTGACCAACAACTTCAGTTTTCCGCACCATTAGCAGGGTAACTTGGTAAGTACAACAAAATGTACAAGAACTTAAATTGACAATTTAAAGTCAGAAAATGATAGTTGAGAAAATCACCACAACTCATAGTTTGGTCATAATCATACTTTCTCACAATAGGCGTGCTGCTCCCAAACGCACACGCAAGTATACGTGGTCGACAAGTAATAAAGTGATAAGTAGAGTATCGTTCCCACGAGGACTATTCAGACTGAATTCTAGCAAACAATTTCCTAAAACTATTCAGGGATCTTTTTCCAATGATTGAGAATTTACTAACTAAATGCAGTAATAAAAACAAGTAATTGAAATCAAGTAACAGAGCAAATTCTACGTTGTTATCAATAAAAGATGACGGTCCCGGGTCAGAGTTACGAACAATCCAGTTGAGTTTTCTAGTTGATTCTACTTCTTGATTTCCTAGATTGCTAACTACAGGTTAAATGTACCCATGAAAACATTTCGATTCTTCACGGTCTATGCAGGCTACTCCAATCCCTATATGTCTATGGGTTGAATCACGTGCACGCATTAACGAATTCTGTAATGAGTTAAACTAGGCGAGCAAGTATATGTCTATCCTACTCACAAATTGGTTCCCCGATGCCCGGGTTCATAAACTAGTTCTATTCTTTCTTATTACGTAATTAAATTCCCTCGTTCGAGTTCAATCTAAAAACCATAGATAGTGTTCAATTATCAGGCCTCAATAATCAAACAATTAGGATCAAGAAAGAATAAACAATCCGTAATGGTAAATCAATATATAGAAATCAACTTTCAAACATCAACCTTCATGTATTTACTCTAACCCTAGAACAAACAAACTATAGAATTAAGGAGAAGAATAAGAGAAAGAGAGAAAGAACTTGTGTAGAAGACATCTAGGGCTCCTCCCCTCTCCTTCAAAACTTGCTCCCAAGTCTCAACTCCCATGAAAAACTAAGTAAAAGAGTATTTATAGGATTTACAAACACCTAGTAATAAGTTAGACCCAATCCTAGACGAAATAGGACGTAAAAACGCGCACAAGGGGCGCTATAACGGGCGCCCCGCGCCTCGTAACGCGTGACTCCAACCAGAAGACGTCGAAACTCCTCCGCCTTTGGGGCGCGCCGCGTGGGAAACCGCGCCAGGCACTGGGCGGCGCGGCGCGCCTCCTGTAGCGCCAGGCTATTTTTCTGTTTCGTTTCTCCTTTTCTCGTTTCGTGTTGTGCCTTCGTGTGCTCGATCCAATCCTCAATCAAAATCCAATCTTTTCTTGCTCAATCATGCTCTTTAAAGCTCCAATTGCACTGCATAACAACCTACATACACACGACATAAAATTAGTGCAAAACTACATTCATAAACTATAAAACGAGTGCAAAACAAGCTCAAACATGCGAAAATATTAAGGAAATATAGGCATAAAATGCCAAACATCAAGGCGTGTGGTCGATTTTCACTACCATTTTCCTTTCCCCTAAATTGATACCTATGTAATGTATGTATGAAGACATTTAAGAGGGAAACCAGAAAATGTAGTTGAAACCATAAGTGTTATGCTAGGAAAGTAGGAGTAAATGTACATTTATTTTACAGTGAGAAAAGTTACTGATTTCTGAAGAGTTATCGACTCTTCACGTGGTGAAACTTGCATTCACTTTTTTCCGGTTTAAAAACTAATGAATTAGAGATTAATCAATTACTCCCTCCGTCCCAATTTATGTGGCATCATTTCCTTTTTTGTTTGTCCCAAAATAAGTGGCACATTTCCTTATTTGACAACTATTTAATGCATCATCTCTATTTTACCCTTGTTGGGCCCTACATACTTTTAAACCCACCAACAACTTTTTTATTACTCAAATCTCTCTCTCTTACTTTTTCAAGGGTAAAATTGATATTTAACAAGGTCAACCTCTATTTTCTTAAACTCCCTGTCCAGTCAAATGGTGCCACATAAATTGGGACGGAGGGAGTAAGTAGCTTCATGTCAATCACGAATAGAAGAAGACGATAATTTAGAAACACTTTCAGAAGAAAGTGGGAAGTATTCATCATATTCTAAGGTTTAGAAGTATTTGCCGTAGATAGAAAATATTAGTATAACCTTTTATTCTTCTCAGTGACACGCAACAGCAAATTAGATACTCCATATATACTTTGTTTCAAAAAATAATTTCATCGGTTGGAGGGCGGGTCCTAGTCTCTTAAAATCTTGGCTTTTATTTGAACATAGTTTTGGTGGTAATATATTAATTTTAGACTTCAGTATAGAACTTTGAATCAAATGGCACATTTGTCATTACATATGCAAGTTGCTTAGAGACTCTAATCTGCAACATTTCTTCTCAACCATGAAATATCTTTTAGTTTGGTTTGGTATTATTAGTAGAGTTGTCGAATTGTCTCTAGTCTGTCATTCTATTATGTGTTTCCTCCAAAGCCACTAATTTCCCCTAATTATATTCTAATAATTTGAAGATTTGAGGATGCATAATTCTTTCTTCAATACTTTCATGCTTTACAGCGCATATACTCTATGGAATATTTTACGTTATTCCAAACGTGCATGTATAATGATTAAATGATTAAAGACATTTCTTCCTGATTTTTGGGTCCAGCTAGTTGTTGATACTGGTGATGTGTGCATTTTCTCCTTTAATTTCTTTAATTTTCATTACAAGCTGTTAGTTGCATTACTAACTTGAACCAACTGCTTAACCTTTAATTTCCACACTGTGACTAAGGAAAGTACAATATGTAAAAAGAACATAAATTGTCAATTAAACGTTGTCAGCAAGCTAGGAAACGGTATGCAATTTTTTTTTCTCTTAGAATGAGAAAGGGTTACTGAATACAGTTAGAGTTTACGGACTCTTCAAGTGGTAGAACTTGCCTCAACTTTTTCCCCTAGGATGAATGAGTATAAAGTAACTTCACATCAAGCACCAATAAGGAAATCAATAAATTGACAATTGGAGAATGCTGCCGTTACTCTACATCTTTCTAAAGTAAACTTGAAGTAAAAACATGTCTACTTCATTCTTAATAACTTACCATCTTTTATCTTGACAATCATTAAAAGTGACTTTTTATCTTTCATGTTTTTGTATTTCTGGAGGACCAAATGAATTTGGTGAAAGGAAAAGAAAATGCAGAAAGTTATAGTTGAGTCGTCTTTGGATGCATTTACTACAAGTTTTGGAAACCCCTCTGCCCCACTATACCTTTCTATTAATTTGGTTTTTAATTTTGCTTGGCTCACAGTTGAGAGGGTAAACAAGGAATGTATGGAGACTCTAGATTAGGGGTGTGCAAAACCGAACCGATAACGATAGCCGAATTGTTACTGCTACCGATAAGCATAACGGTATCGGTATAACGGTTATTGATTTGGTAATGGTATTAATTTTCAATACCGATAAGATATCGGTACGGTAACAGTTTTTATATCTCTTTACCATTACCGTACCGATAACCGATAAGTTTTTTTTTTTATAATTTTTATATATTTTATTTTATTTTATTTTATTTATTATTAGTATATTAAGTCATTTAAACTCTTAATTTACAATATTAACTTATAGGTTAAACTTCAATTATTATTATTATTTTTGGTGGTTATATGTCAATACTCATACAATTTAATTAATGAGTCCGACCTATTTTATAATTAATTTTGCTTTCTCGGATCATTGATCAGACTTTCTTATCTTTTCTTTTTCTATTTCATTATTTTGTGTTATGTTAGCAAATTGTTAAGACTTGTTGATTGCACTTGTTTACTTAGTTTGTGTGGATGGTTTGTCTATTACTTTAGTGGTTATTCATATTAATTAAAAAAATATTACCTATTAACAACCATCCACCAAGAATTCACGCATTATTTTGGTGTATCGATTACCGAACCGTTAAGAACTGATAATCGGTAACCGATAGCTTATTGGTACGGTATTGATTTTACATAATTACATACCGTTAACCGATATACCGTTACCGATAAGTTCAAACCCAAACCGTACCGCCCCGTGAACTACTCTAGATTTTACTAATTTCACATTTTGCATGTTATGCCATGACGAAGGGCGTACGCTGGAATATTGTGGGGAGAAAATGAAAAGTTTATATAAAGCATAAAACACAAAGTTTACCTGGTATATATGATCGTTTTTTGACTTGATAATGGCAATAACCTAAGGGACAAATCTTCCTGTGGACTTGAGATGTGACGAGTACTTTTAAATATTACTAGTAGTTATTTAGTTTGTTTAATTGATACAATTAAATAGAGACAAAAGCATCTTCTAGGAGTCCATTACCTAAATGGTCACTCAACTATTGGAAATAAATAGATAGTCACTCTTCTTTGTAATGTTCCTAAATGGTCACTTAGCTTTGGATAATTAACTCAAATAGTCATTCTCTCCTGAAAAGTAGCTATCTCCGATGATACATGCTGACGTGGAATTTTTTTTTTAAAAAAATTAAATACAAAGAAATTTAAATTCCTGTCCCCACCCATTTAACATAATTATCTGACTCATACAAGACCCAAATAACTTAATGGGTCAACTATTAAAAAAGTCAGTTCGACTTTAATCCTAAGATACTAAACGATGCTTCCCTCCTCCTTTTTTTTTTAGGGTTCTATTGGGAGATCCAAAATTTTATTTTTAATCGATTTCTTCTCCAATAAAACCATTGCAATTAAACTAAAATTCTCATAAAATATCATAAGCTCATAACGTAATACATGAGAATGGTACTGGATATGAATAAAGTAACGATTACTTATCTTTTACTCATCATAAATGGTACTGACATGAATTAAATATTTGGTATAAGTAGTATGAATTAATAACTGGTGAGAATGATTTTCTGGTTTACCAATGGATGACCAATAGCTTAATAAATTACTTTATTTTCTTCTTTTAGTTTGTAAGGGTAACTTACTAACAACTACTATCATTTACTAACAGTTTAGTAACTTACTAACATTTTTTAGGAGTTACTTAGCTTTTAGGAGTAACTTTACTAACAGCTTACGAACCTACTAACAGGAGTAACTTACTTTATTTTCTTCTTCTAGTTTCTAGGGTAACAAACTAAAAGTTAGTATGACATTTTTATATAAGGTGTCGTGTTTTGTTAAAACTATTAATATTGTTAACATACTCTTTTGCGTTCTATCATTAAAAGACTCAGGAATCTTGAATGTAAAGTTGAAGTTTTCTCATGTATTATGCAATGAGCTTATGGTATTTTATGAGAATATAGTTTACTTTTATTGGGGAAGAAATCGATTGAAAGTAAAATTTTGGATCTCCCAATAGAACCCTAAAAAAAAGAGGAGGGAAACATCGTATAGTATCTTAGGATTAAAGTTGCACTGACTTTTTTAATAGTTGACCCATTAAGTTATTTGAGTCAGGTATGGGTCAAATAATTATGTTAAATGGGTGGGGACAGTGGGATTTAAATTTCTTTATATTTAATTTTTTTTTTTTTAAAAAAATTCCACATCAGCATGTATCATCGCAGATAGCAACTTTTCAGGTGAGAATGACCGTTTGAGTTAATTATCCAAAGCTGAGTGACCATTTATGAACATTACAAAGAAGAGTGACTTTCTTGGTTTATTTCCAATAGTTGAGTGACCATTTAGGTAATGGACTCCATCTTCTAGATTATACTACAGTTTAACAAAATCTATAATATTTATTGCCATACCGACAAGAGAGATAATACTGTATATATTGAGTGGATAATGACCCGTATTAGAGTCTTTGCAAGTGATGTACTAATTAATGCAGAAACTATGTTGATCTTTATTAATGGTCCTTCAATTTAATGGTGATGATTGACCTAATTAAATGTGCGGTTGTAAGTAATGAAATTACTATAAAGTTTATAAAATTACACAACTCCTTTACATCTGTATTCCGTATTTAACAATGATCTAGGTGATTTGCATGGATAGGTTATTATTAGCGTGGTTTTTTAATATTGACACCATTTTTTAAAATTTGTGCAGCAAAGTTAGTCCCATTTTCCAAGTTTTGACTGATATGTCATAATTTAAACGATCTCATCATCAGTTTTGGTAGATCAGTCAAAAGTTGTTCACAAATTTTGACAAAACTTGAGACCTTTGTTAAAGGGTTGCAAATAAATTTTAACATATCTGTTAGAAATTTTATACAGCTAAGCTTTTGATGCATTGGTGACTTGCAAAAATGGGATATTATCGCACAAATTTAAAAGATGGGATCACAAGTTAATTCACTCCGAAGGGCCATGTGGTGAAACTTTTTGGCCATAGGTTTCTCTTTTTTAGGCAGAAATTGTATTATTTGCTCATCAGCAGAAATTAAAGAGAAAAAGTTTTTAGAATGAGATTTACCTAATTTAGAGAAAATTGAAAATGCAATCCAGCCCATCTAGGATTTGTGGAAACTGTGGTCCAAGTATGAACCTGTACCAAGAATTTAAGAAGCCAACTATCAAAGTAAAACACCTTTAACTAAACAGCTAAGTGTTATTCTGTTCCCGTGATTGGTGCAAGAAATGATAAAAAGGATGCTCTTATTTTCTCAACATTTTGTACCCCGTTAGGCACCATATAATTGGTAAATTCGTTGGTCACAACTTTACCATATCAGTGGAAAATGTTTAAATATTTACTTCACTTTAAAAACAAAGATCATTATGATAAGAATTTAGAGTAGTCTCTTAGTGATTAACCTTATTGTGGAGTTTCAATAAAATCTCACATTCTTATCCTCAACTATTCATGAGGTCACTATTCACGAGGTCAACTCTAACTATAAATTCTAATTTTGACATTCCAAAACATTTTAAATTGTAATAATGATTAGAGGTTAGGGAAGGTGGCAATTCAAGCAAGAGCTTGAAGCATACCGCATCCTCTTTGAAGTTAACATTAAATATTTGTTGAAATTGCTCTTATCATTAAACTTTTGAAGTGTCACTATTATACTTGTTCAGCATTGTATGATCTTTTGGTTCATAAATTTAAACTAGTCGCATTTCTAGCCTCTTGGAGTGATAATAGTTAACTTCAAAAGTGAAATAGGGTTAAATCTCTATAGAATAGTCATTATTTGTGTAACTATTACTCCTCATAACGAGAAGGTGTGATAGTTTTGGCATGGTATTTTTTTTTTTTTTTAACCATTAGGCTGTGTGGTATAAATGATTGGAAAATGGATGAATGTGACATTTATAAAAGTGGACCATAGAATCTGACACGACCCACATTCATATTCACTCTTAAATCTTCACCCCCACAAAAACAAGACCCAATAAGAACCAAGTAATGGACCCACACCATAGGACTCAATTCAAAGGGTCCCCTTGGTTCATTTAACCCGTGACACTAGACCGTTCTGACACAACCACTCGTCTCTTCATACGTTAACTTTTGCCGTTATAACGGCGGTACCGACACTTATCACGGTACGGAATTTTGTAAAAGTATCAACAAAATGATCCAGTTGTCATTTTTTGTCCTCCTCAATTTATCGCTTACCGTACTTCTCGCCTACGATACTAAATTTACGCATATATTATATCGTCGGCTGTTCTAAAAAAATTTCTGAAAATAGAGATTCACGATTTGTGATATCTGCAAATCTGCTGAACAATTTTAAGTCGATTTTGTCTTTTCCTTAAAAAGAATAAGTACAAATTTGTTATGTCTAAGATATTTTAGGAGTACTTGACTTTTAGCAATAACAGTATTTCGAGATTTAATTCATATTTTGCCTTGTTTTATGTCGTATATGACAATTACATTTAGAAGGTTGAGAATTTTGTTTTCAGAAGTCAGACCTTATTTCTTGTTTTAAATTATAAAATTAAAATTTTTCTCTGGCAAGGAGCTGACCTCGCTTCATATGTGGAGGAGCCAGGGAAGTGCAACTCAGTTGTCTTATTTTGAAGCCCATAATATCCTATTAATAAACTGGCATGTCAAAAGAATTTAATATTTTAATTTGTTGTTCAATTATTAGAAATTTACATAATGATGACCAATTGTATTCTACCTAGACAGGATGTTATCATCACATACATAAAATCAAACCAAACCAACATATTTAGTGATACTTTTCAAGTTGGGGTCTGGAAAGGGTGAGATATATGCAGACCTTATTTTTATTAAGATGGATAGATTGTTTGGATAGCTCTCAGCTAAATAAAGTCAGAGTATTATCATACATACATAGAAAATGTAAAGTCGTTATTACTGTTAGTCTGTTACTAAGGTAACAAAGTGTGAAGGTTAACATTATTCTTCAAGTTCAAAAGAGGATTGTAAATTTGTAAGCTTAACCAATATACTTTGAAAATGAGAAATCAAGGATCACGTTGTAAACCCAATATTTTATATTTACTAAGTCGAATAATATATTTTTGTGTCGCGTAAAACTCAAAAAGGGAAAAACACTTTATATTACTCCATTCTACTGATTCTAGTAATCAAAATTGAAGCATCTAATTAAGGGATAAAATTTCAACAATCAATAAGGATCACTTTTCTTGCGGTTCATCATGTCGCGAATGAAAGATAAAGCAAGAAAAAAAAAAGATTCTCGATTATAATGTCAAAAGAATGAAAAGATAAAAAAGGTAACATGTGATGGTTAATTTCGGAAAATAAAAGTAAGATGATGAAAAGTTAAAAAAATAAAGGATATTTTTTACCTTAAACAGAGCCACAGCCCAGAGGACAGAAGTATCGCGAGATATTGTCGGTGTCTCTATTTGTCCTTATAAATCGGCGATATTGAGGTTGTTGTACAGTCATCTCATGGTGCCACGTGTAATGTTAATGTGGCTCGATCTTTGACACGTCTGACTGGACTTTTATGAGAATGGGCCCTTACCAATAGCAATTTAGCTGGCTCTCATTTATTGGTCATTTCATATTGCCGTGGGTTTCAATTCAACTCTTTGTTCAAGAATCTAGTGTGCTCGGTCTCATACTTCAAGGTTTACTCCACATTATTTCAAGTTACTAATAAAACACACACACAAATTATAAGTTCAACAAACAAATTATTACACAAATATCTTGTCTATGTCTTATACTCAATTTGCACTTGTTCATGCTTTACTTATTGATTAGAAGAAAAAAAAATTTAATGAGTAATTAACAATATTAATGGGGAAAGACTTTACTTAATTCAACTTAACAAAATTATAGTTTTATTAGTAACTTGTCTATTTCTCACACAATTTACACTTGTTCAATCTTTACTTAATTAGACGAAGATTTTTTTAATGATTAACAATATCAATTAATGTGTAAAGACTTTTCTTATGATTTTATTAATTTGTCAATTTCTTACTCAATTTCCACTTGGTAATACTTTACTTGATTAGAAGAAGATTTTATACAATTTATCAACAATATTAATTTGTAAAGACTTTCCTTAATTCGACTTATCAAAATTGTAGACTTGCAGTAGCATTAACTTGTCTATTTCTTTACTCAATATGCAGTTATTAATACTTACTTGATTAGAAAAAAGATTTTTTATCATTAACAATATTAATTAATGTGTAAAGACTTTTCTTTTGATATTATATATTTTGTCAATTTCTTACTTAATTTCCACTTGGTAATACTTTACTTGATTAGAAAAAGATTTTATATGATTTATCAACAATATTAATGTGTAAAGACTTTTCTTAATTCGACTTATCAAAGTTATACTAGTTACATTAACTCGTCTATTTCTTATACTCAATTTGCACTTGTTCACACCTTACTTGATTACAATATATATATATATATATATATATATATATATATATATATATTAATTGGTAAAGACTTTTCTTAATTTGACTTATCAAATTTATGAAATTATTTTTAGCAATCATCACAATATATATTAATAATCACATTACAATAGTTGAATTTTTTTATTATTAATGACATTAAAATAAGATGCTTTATATGGTAATACCATATATTTTCATATATGGAAGTTGCACCATGTGATAACCGCTCTTCTTCTTATCTCTCTCTTTCCTCTCTTCACACATTCCCCTCTTTTCTCTCGCCCCTTTACCGGCGGCACCAGATTCCGGCGACACGTCATCGTTTCGCCGGCAAAAACACCCTGCCCCAGATCTCTCTCACATTCCATTAATTCATAAAAATTGCATTTCCTTTCCCATAATATATTAAAAAACAATTTTTAGGAGATCTAATATTCCTAGTTTTATTAATTTTTTTAAAAGGATCAGTTTGATCTGTTCAAGAAAATATATTTTGGATACTACATTACCAAAAAGGAAAGAACTTTCCTTTTTTGGAGTAAATTCAAGAAAAGGTTAAATTTTGAGTGGGGGGGTGAGTTTTTGTATGGGTGGGATATGTGTAAAATAGAAGGAGAAAGAGGGAGTAAATTAAGAAGCATAATGGGGTTAAAGGGAAGTGCATTAGGGGATAGTAGAGTTGAGAAATTGAAAAGTTCAATGATGTCAAGGTCTAGAATGAAGTTATGGATGATAAGGGCTACTACTTCAGTTCTTTTATGGACTTGTGTGGTTCAGTTAATGACATTAGGTGAAACTTGGGGTCCTAGGGTTTTGAAAGGTTGGCCTTCTTGTTTTTCACAAGAGTCTAATGCTGCTTCTTCCTTGGTTGTTAATTCCTTGCCCGCTCGAGTTGTTCCACCCAAGAGTGAGTACTTTTTAACTTCAAGATTTCACTTTTGTTTGCTTGGTTTTGTTAAATGTGTGTATTATAGTTGGTTAGGTGTTCGTGGAGTGCAAAGAGATCGCCATCAGAAGCCTATCCAGGATTTGAATTTTATGGGTTCTGGATACTTCTAGGATAGCGAGTTCGAGTGCTAGTAATGGTGCTAAATTGTGTAATTTGTATATATTTTAGTTGTTTTTATTAACATATATAGCGTTTGGACCAAAGCTACTTGGTTCTGCCGACCTGTATTATCAAGGCTGCATCTGCCCCTGATGGCCAGACATACTTTTTTTACGGTGTAGAGCTTAGATGGGTTATCTTGAGTGAAATTGTGGAACAGTCGTTTGGTATAGCTTCATCGAATGTGATGGCTTTTGTGAAGTAACTTCCAGCCGTTGCTCCTATTCGGAATATTCTAGTATCTAGCTTCTTGTGCAATTGTAGTGGTCCAAATTAAGCAGCAAAGGAGATTGTTGTGAATTTGCTTCGTTGGATATTTATTTCCTGCCCTGTTGTTTGAGGATTTCCGTTTTTATTTCTTCCTAGCAACGTCTAATGTCATGATTTTTCATATCCTGACAGTCGTTATAATTTCTTTTGAATCCAGGGGTGTACAAGAATAATGGTTACCTTATGGTTTCATGCAATGGAGGACTTAATCAAATGCGATCAGCGGTGAGTTGCTTATTTGGGATAGATATCAGTTTATTAGCACATATACTGATTTAATACTATAAAAGTAACCGTTGTGATTTTGATATCTGATAAAGTTTCGTTCGCTTCAGCCTCTCCCCCTGACCTCTTCCTCTGTATTTTGTTGATGCAGATATGTGATATGGTTGCCATTGCTAGATATTTAAATGTGACTCTCATAGTTCCTGAGCTGGATAAAACCTCATTTTGGGCTGATCCAAGGTGCGTCTCCTTGAGTATTATGAGTCTTGTCTTCTAATTACAGAATGATTCTTTAAAACTACTGAGTGTTTATCAATGGCACAATTAACAATGCTTTTTTACTTGCAGTGAATTTCAAGATATTTTTGATGTCGATCATTTTATAACATCCCTGAGAGACGAAGTTCGGATATTGAGAGAATTACCCCCAAGACTGAAGAGGAGAGTAGAGCTAGGAATGATTTACACCATGCCTCCTGTCAGTTGGTCTGATATTTCTTACTACAATAACCAGGTTTGTAGGTTTAGACAGACTTCTTTGTTAGTGTTGTTAACTCACATCACTTTTACGTGAGTAATGATGATGGTCGTGTCCTCTGATTACAGATTCTTCCCCTAATCCGGAAGTACAAAGTTGTTCACCTGAACAGAACTGATGCTCGGCTTGCCAATAATGGTCAACCTATGGAAATTCAGAAACTGCGATGTCGAGTAAATTTCAGTGCCTTGAAATTCACCCCTCAGATAGAAGAGCTTGGCAGAAAGGTTATTCAACTTCTCAGGCAGAAGGGTCCTTTTATGGTGCTGCACCTGAGATATGAAATGGATATGTTAGCCTTTTCAGGCTGTACTCAGGGATGTAATAAGGATGAGGTTGACGAGTTGACAAGAATGAGGTGACGTTATATCCTTGTATGAAGCGATGGTTTTATATTGTCTTTTACTCTTTGGCTGATTAAATCCTTTTGCAGATATGCTTATCCATGGTGGAAAGAAAAAATCATAAATTCAGATTTGAAAAGGAGAGATGGTCTCTGTCCTTTGACACCTGAGGAAACTGCCATGACTTTAAGGGCATTGGACATTGATCCCAGTGTACAGGTTTATATTGCTGCCGGAGAGATATATGGTGGTCAAAGGAGAATGGCTAGTCTTGCGGCAGCTTATCCTAATCTGGTAGTTAGACTGTGCACGCCAGTCTTTTATCTCCGTATGCTGCCTGAATTTGTGGACTAATGGTTTGTGCTATTTCATGTTGAGCAGGTGAGGAAGGAGACTTTACTAGAACCTTCCGAGCTTATGTTTTTTCAAAATCACTCTTCTCAGATGGCAGCGCTGGACTATCTTGTTTCATTGGAGAGTGATATCTTTGTTCCAACATATGATGGAAACATGGCCAAAGTTGTTGAAGGACATCGCAGGTATTTCCATCTGATGAAATTTATGCATCTGCTTAAGATAATATCCTCTCGTGTCACGGTACCTGGCATTTTATTGGATTACCCGTTAGTAATGATGGTGTTTTCTTATTGGTTTGATAGTTTTGGTACTACTTAGCGGTTTGCTGGTTTTTAGTACTCCGTACAAGTTTTTCGTTATAGCTTTATGTCATTGTCTTAAAGGTTATCTGTTATCTGAAATCTCTACCATTCTTTGCAGATATCTTGGGTACAAGAAAACAATCTTGCTTGACAGGAAGCTTCTAGTGGATTTGATAGACCAACATAATGCTGGATCATTGACATGGGATGAGTTTTCTAATGCGGTTAAGGTAGCTCATGCTGAACGTATGGGGAACCCCACCAAGAGGTTGGTTATCCCAGACCGACCCAAAGAAGAGGATTATTTCTACTCAAACCCATGGGAGTGTCTAGAAGAACCATCAAATGAGGAGGATGAAGTACTAAGTAGCAGCATTTAAATCACGGTGGCGGTAACTTTTGGTCAGAGAAACATACCACCATGCAGTTCTGTGACAGATTTAGAGAAAATAGTTCTCCACACCGTGAGACAGCGAGAAAGCAGGATTTTGCTTTGAAGCAGCTCTTGAAGATAAGTGGTGATGGCACATCGACGGGTGAGAAGACGTGAGAGAGCATGCTGGAGAGTACATTAAAATGTTTTTACATAAATTAATAATCGAATTCGTGTATAGAAGCTTCCCTGCCATTGCAGGGTTTACATCAACTCTACGGCAGTGTATACAGAGGGTGAAATATAGATTTGTTTTACTGCAACTACTGACCCAGCAATTTTTTGATTCTATCACATACCTTTGTTGAGGCTTCATTCTGTTATGCCTCAGCACACCTGTTCAATTTCATTTCTTCTTTGTGTTTCAACTGTCCTATACATATATATTTTGTGACCTCAGCATTATAGGCGTTTGTGAGAATAAAAAATTTATTTCCTCCAATAGGGTTCATAGTTCTTTTACTTGTTTACATTGCCAGCAGAGTTGAACATTTGAGTTTTTTTCCGTATATTGCACGAGACATTTGAGTGGTCAAGGCATGAACTTAAAAATGATATTGCAAAGTGGTTCTACATATATTGTCAAGTTGTATTATGCGGTTGGTAAGAAGTGACTAGTGGGGAAAGAAGAGGCCAATTATTTTGTAGTCAATGTTGGGTATATATCATATAAAATTAAGGCTTATGCACAAGCGAAAGTGATTTGCTTTCGGCACATTCCTCTGATGTAAGAATATTTGATAATATTCCTAACTATTTATTTATTTAAGTACCAAATGCATGTACCTTTTGCCAACAAACTGACCATAGAAGCATCCACCATCATCTTAGGAGTACTAGTTTCGTTAGGAATTGGTCAGTTCAGTGTACAATTTTTGTCCAGTACTAACATTAAACTAGTAGTTTATATATAAGCTAGTAGTTTAATATTTAAATAGGTTACTTTTAACTCAAGCAACCATTGCTTTTATAGTAACCACTTCTTTAAACATATAAACTTACAGATATATAGAAGAAATAGAAAGGACGACAGCTATAAAGATGTTTACGGGTGTTTCTTTTCTTTCTCCTTTTCAAGTATTGACATCAAATGTTTTTATAAATTATTTTTTGTCGCGTGAAATATATTGCTTAGTCGGCTATTATAAGCAGACAAGGAGTAGTAGGTATGATACAAGATAGTAAGAGAGAGTGTGTGCATCATCATTATGATTAATAATTCACGTGTAGGTCTGCTAATATCTGAATTTTCTGGAAATTATAACAAAAAGGAAAATTATTAAAATATCAATATTGAATATTGTATTCATATTTTAGGTGTAGATGACGAAAATGAGCAACTAAAAGGCTAAAGAGCCACTTTCAGCACTTAAATCTCCAATAAGAATATAAGATAATCACTAAGTAGTGCTTTAGTGCGCTAGCTTTGGAATTTTCAGCCTTGTATTGTTTGTACTTGTACATTCTTAGTGGCCTTAATCAACCAATTGTAAATAACAAATGATTCTCGCCTCTTAATCTACCCAACTCCCCCCTCTTCCTCTCAGTTATTTCAAACCACCTACTTTATTTCCACTTATGAAAGGAAAACGAAGAAGTGGCAGAGTGATAAGATCATAAGAAAATCATAAATGGACTAATTCATTGCTTTGAATTTTTTGGACTTGGAAATTCGCGGGCACTACTTGAGAAATCCAAGATAGGCAATCCCAAGAAACTACTCTATAATGTAAATGCTGTATAGTTTTAATAAATTTTTGGTACAACTATATGTATTTTTATCTATTTTGAGTGATCCAAGTAAAGCCAATTTTCGAGGGAAGAATTAGGAAGTCATCAATCCATTCAATTTTCATATTCAAGTGCATTTCTTTCTTTATTGCTCTATGCAACAGTCGCTCCAGGCGTTCTTACTTCCTCATTGTACTTGGTACTATCATAACTTTCACTACATGCAGAATACTACCTGCTGTTGCTTTCGTTACACATCACAGTCGGTTAAAAGGTAATAAGTCAATATTCAACCGATTTGTAATGCTCGTGGAATAGAATACTACTAGTAATTTATTAAGCTTAAATATTGAAAAGAATTAGTGCCATTTCTTGAGTTCTAAGGAATTATACTCACCAACTCGCAATATTATATTAAGGTACTAGTAAGATTTATCGATAGTGATGTTTGGTGAGACTTGAGCTTCGCTTAATTTGCAAAAAAGAGAACTGGATGTCTTATATTAGTATCTTAAACTATACATTAGGGAGTATATTTAGACATTAATTATATTTTCTCAATAGGGTGAACGGTGGATGAATAAGGGAACATACCTTGAGGAAAATAAGGTCGAACAATTGACAAGGATTCCTCGTCCAAATTTTATTTGTACTATTACGTTTGAGTGTAACGAAAAATTACAATGACTTCATACATGCATTACGTTCGAGACTTTAAGCAGATTATTTGCCAAGCCAGTAAGAATAAACATGAAGTAGACTGAACAATGTACACGTCAAACACCCTCTTGTACTTGATTTATTTGTCAGTTGCAACCAAAGAATATTTTTACTATTTTTTATCATGGTATTAGAATATAATCTGAACTCAAACCTAATATATATATATGAAAGACCGAAACATTTTCACAATATTTGGTAAGACTGCTAGAGTGTCACCGGCATTTATATAAGCAAAAGGAAGGTCCATCTAGTATCAATTGTCATCCAGCTTTACTTACTAGCTTTTCCAATATATATTCCAAATCAGTAAGAAATTACATATGATTACTCTCCAAGTAGTTTTGACGAGTCTACACATAATCCCAACAGTTCTTAATTTCTAAGTACTAAGGTTGTTATTGTATTAATTTGTCCTCAGTAGTATCAAGATAATATTTTTACGCTCCTTTACCTTAAACTGCCTACAAACTTCTCTTATCAGTGGTTTGGAGGCTGGAGCATAATAAAAGTACATAATTACTAAAGTAAGTGGTTAAAAGTTAAAACTAAAGTAAGAATACATCACACATTACCATATGCAAGAGATGAAGACTTGGGTGAGATACAGAAATAGGACCCTTCTGGCACCCTGTCATAGGTTTGGCCTCCTTAAGGAAAGTCTTGCAATTTAGCTCAGTAAGAAAGTTTGGCCTCCTTAAGGAAAGTCTCGCAAGGACTTGCACCTGATTAAGGGGGGAAGTGCACAGGGAGCATATTTTACGCCTACTATTTATAATTTAACCAATTCTTAAATAATTTACTCCCTCCGTCCCAATTTATGTGGCACCATTTGACCGGGCACGGAGTTTAAGAAAATAGAGGTTGACCTTGTTAAGTGTCAATTTTACCCTTGAAAAAGTAAGAGAGAGAAGATTTGAGTAATAAAAAAGTTGTTGGTAGGTTTAAAAGTATGTAGGGCCCAACAAGGGTAAAATAGAGATAGTGCATTAAATAGTTGTCAAATAAGGAAAGGTGCCACTTATTTTGGGACAAACAAAAAAGGAAATGGTGCCACATAAATTGGGACGGAGGGAGTAATTTTTACCAGCTCATTGAACTTTATACCTTTGGGTCTTAACTATCTTAACTTTAGACCTTCAACTTTGAAGTTAGGCATAGGAGGTTTGAAATTCAATATAATGACAAAAAAATAAATAGCTTTTAAAAACTGCCTAAAAACTAAATAGCACACCTAAAATAGGCTCCCACGTGAAATTTATACTGATTGAGGAGTAGACTGATTAAGAGCCCATATAAAATTCTGCTTAGTGGCCATATCGCTTTTGCTCCTTTCTCCTATCAAGTAATCAGAAATGTTTGACATGAAAGGTGGTTTGAACTTTTGGCCTTATTTAACAAAATATTAAGAAAATAACATATTTTACCAATCAGGAATATGTTATATTTTATACTATGAGCATAAGATACATTTATCTATGACTTGCGGCAGGAGTTCCGGACATCTAAAGAAGTAATAGATAATGAAGATAGAGTAATGTGTTATATATTGGGCAGAGCTTTCAATTGTATTGCCATGTGAATAATTAAGAAACTTTTGCCGATGCGGTAAAATTGAGGAGGTGCACTATATTTGACTTACATGTCCTAAGCTTATACAGTTATGCCCGCAACTTATGCTCGATTTGCAATAGAGGTCTTTTTAGATACTTTTAGAGGGGTTAAAAAGTTTAAGACCACCTTTATGGATACATTCTTGCAAATCACCCCTATTAAACTAGGGGCTTTTTATACAAATATACATCCCTATACTACCCAAAAAAAAAAAAAAAAATAGCAATGTTTCTCATATTACATAGAATTATTTTTCTAACACAATTTTACAATAATCAAGATATTTCATTTTTTATAATTACTCTTACACCACACTTTCCTAAAAACCCTAAAATACTTTTTCCACGTCGCCCAAACAAACCAGCTGTCACCCCCATTCCCTTCTCTCAATCCAAACATACAACTCCACCCCGATGCCACTACCTGGAAGTGTCACTGCCGGAAATTTCCATTATCACCGGTGAAATAAGGCACCGGTGAGAACAAAGGGATACATAAAAAAGGAGATCAGAAACACAGATAAAAAATGGGACACACACCGGAAATGGGGAAGAACAAAACAAAACAATACACGCCACCACCGGTAGGTGACAGCATAGGGACAAGTTAGAACACCACCATCGAAGTGTTGGAGATGGGGTGAAATAGAGGGACACCGACACACGAGAAATTGAAATAGATTGGGCGTGATGAAACAACACTAATAACAGTGGTGGTGCGTCGGAGGACTCTGTCACCGACGATCTTCGTTCCTCCTCGTTACCCGCTACTTAAACGATGATAGAAAAGAAAGATGAAAGGGTTGCAGCGGTACCACTAAAGGCTGGCAGTCGCTCCTCCTCTGCCATTTGGGTGTTTCGTTCACTCTATTGGTTTTCTTTGACTGCTTGTGCAATTTTTCTTACTCCAGTATTGTTATTATGTCCACTGGTGACTCTTATTGTTTTATTAGGTTATTAATTTGTGGATGAACATTGTTGAACAATCTAAAAGAGCTGTTAAAATATTCTGATACAGTATGAAACGACGTTGAAATAACGTTGAAACAATCTGAAACAATTGTTGAACAATCTGATACAGTTTGAAACGACGTTGAAATAGTATGATACAGTCTAAAACAGCTAGTGAAAAAGTCTGAAACAAAATGTAAAAAATAATTTGAAACGGCGCAAAACAAAATGTAAAAAATAATGTGAAACAACAAAAAAAAAAAAGTGAAATAGTGAGAAAAAATGCTCCAGTCTAGAAACATCTACATACAATAGAGAAACAGTTAGATACGGTGCAAAAGAGACTGAAACGGTGCTGAAACAACCTGAAATAGTACTGAAACGACCTGAAACAACGTAGATACAATGAAAAATAATTTGACACGGAGCAAAAATAGTGCAGATACAACGAGATACATCGCTGAAACAGCCAGTGAAAAAGCCTGAAACAAAAAATAAAAAATAATATGAAACAACGCAAAAAAGGTGAAATAGTTTAGAAACAGTGAGAAACAACACACAAACGAAATGAAACAATGCTGAAACAGTCTAGAAACAGTTAGATACAATCGAAAAAATAGTTAGATACGGTGCAAAACAATCCAGATACATCGAGATACGACAAGATACAGCGAAATACGAGGTGGTTGTTAGTTGATAAACATCAAGATACATTGAGATACAACGGGATACGAGGTGGTTAAGGATGGAAGGAGGAAAAGTAAAATTGAAAAAACTGAGAGGAGTAAATGTAAAAATTGGGAGAAATGGTGGGAGGAAAAGTGAAATTGAGGGAAATGGGTGGAGGAAAAGTGATATTGGGGGAAATAGGAGGAAAAATGTAAGGGTTTGCTATGTTTTTACTATGTTTTGTAATTAACTTTTCCTTTCTCTATATTGGGTAATTTTGCTAAAATATCACTATATTTTGTAAATAACTTCTAAAACTTGTACTTTAATGTAAAAATTCTTTAACACACCTTGCAAGAAGAGTATCTGTTCGTTGAATAAAGCTGCCGGCTGGCAAAAAATTAAGAGAAATTTTCAAAACGAGGCAGCCCACGACACAAAATTACAAATGAGGGGCCACATTTCATCATAGCACCCCTTTATTTTTACATTACACAACATAACACCACCTTATTTTCAAAATTACATAACATAGTACCCATTTAAACTAAAAATCCTAGGAGCCACTCCCTCACCCTCTCCCACCACTGCCCCGCCACCAGAAACCGAGCCGTCACCCGCCGCCGGCCGGTGGTGGCTGGTGGCCGGAAAATGAAAATTTCACCGGATTTGCTTATTTTATTTGTGGATTTGCTTAAATAATGATTTTTTGATAAATTTATACATCTAAATCTATCAAAAATATAAATTATACATGTAAATACATAGAAAAATGTGTATGCAAGAAGAGAAATACAAAAATATACACAAAAACATAAGTTTTATACAAAACATCCATAAAAAGTGTACAAATCTGAAATTTATACAAATTTATTCATTGTTCATACACGCATATACAGCTTTATACAAATTTACAATGCTACATTTTATACACTGTCAGTACGTACATATACAGATTTATATATTTTTATACACGTTTGTAGAATTGTATAAACTTGTATAAAAATGTATAAAAGTGTATAAACTCACAAAAATAATGTTAAAAGTGCCTCGGACAGATTTTACACAGAAGCTTAACAAATATCCAAGATCTATACAGTTTTATACAATAAAAACACTAGATCTAAACATTAAACAAAAGTTTTAACAAAAAACTAGTAGATCTCAACGAATTTTTATGAAAAAAGTGAAGAACAAGAAGAAACTTGATAAATAAACTCCTCACCGAAGTTTTGATTGGAATATACAATGAAAATCAATATTGCTATTCAAAAAGCAAAAAAAAACAAAAAACAAAAAGAAGAAGAAGAAGAAGAAGCAGCCGCGGTGGTGATGGTGACCGCGGCGGCGACGTCGTCAGTAGCTTGGAGGCGAGGGGGGTGACGGTGGGACAGTGGTAGAAGGGTTGGGGGTGGCGGCGGGGTTAGGTGCAATGAGGAAGAGAAGAGAGAAAAATGGGAAGGAGGGAAGGAAAAGAGAGGAAAAATGGACTAGGTTTTTTTTTCTTTAAATAGGACTGCTATGGAGTGTGAGAAAAATTTAAAAAAAAGGGAGGAGGTGCTATGTTATATAAGGTAGCAAAATATGGATCTTTTTGATAATTTTCATGAGTGGGGTGTCTCTCAATGTAATTGTCCCAAAGAACCTTATTGGATATGATAGCACACCAGAGATCTCTACGAAAATCCTAGAGTACAGCAAAGCTCTTACACAAAGGCCAATCTTTGTTCATCTAGGCAGCTCAATAAACCTTTTCGTCCTGTTAGAAAATGCTAAAAGGGAAGTTTTGTAAGAACTAAATTGTAGATTAAACTACAATTACCCCAGGACCTATCATGTCAAATCATCAAGAATTAAAATACTAGATGCGGAAGCGTACCTGAATCCATAGCTACCGGTTTGATCCTTGAATCTCGTGATTTTTTGGTCTTCCAAATCTGGACGTGGTCTTGCCTCTTTCACTGATGATGGGATATCAGTAAAAATAAAAACCCTACGTCTGATTTGGGGACCATAACCCTTTTATAGTAGAATATAGTTTATGTAATTCTAGTTCAGCCCATCATTAAACTAGAATTACATCCGGGTATCTACACATTAGCCCCATACTTTACGAGGTATCTAATTAGGCCCATCAACTTTAAACTTTAGCAGATCACTTTAATTGGGCCAATCTTTAATGATAGCACTTAACATACAATTATTATTGATACATATGTATGTGTAAGTCCATAAATTCTTACAATCTCCCACTTGGACTACACATATATACACATAGCCTTATAATTGTATATCACCTTATGAGCTCCAAATATTTGCTATCATAAACTGAAGTACCTCTAAACAATCTCGTCCATCAATCATGTCAATATAGAACCAAGGCGGCTTTCGCTGCATTGATATCACAACTAAACCTTCCTTGATCACGTATACCAACATAACCAAATGACATAGATCAAGTATGGATGCGTAGCGTGGAAATTACATGTAATGTGATCTAGACATGCCTATTTCCAGCTGGTCCAACCGAAAAACAAGTCAGAGTGAAAATTTACCGAATACTTTATTTCTGCAGAAATATCCTTAAAATATCCTTAATCTGAAACCATAAACCTGAAACCGTAAACCGAAAACTGAAGTGTGTCTATCAAAAGAACATTGAAAGGTTACAAACTCCCACTGAAACTGAATATCCTTAACCGACATGCCACCTCTATGAGCACTATGCTCATGAAAAGCCTTCGGTGGTAGTCCCTTAGTATGTGGATCCACAATATGGAGTTTGTTATATTATGTTCTATAGACACCTGACCACTCTGAACTCTAACTTTAACAACCAGGAACTTTATGTCAATGTGCTTTGACTTTACCGAACTCCTGTTGTTATTGGAATATGAGACTGTTAACTTATTGTCACAAAATAACCTTAGTGTCTTTCAGCTTTATCCTTAATTTGTAGCCAGTGACAAGATTCTGCAGTCATATCCCATAACTTTGATGCCTTATATTGCACCATAAACTTTACTGTCATGGTGAGATGAGCTATGAGTGTCCATATAACACTCTTCCTTATATAGCTCATCCACCAAGTATACAAATAGAGCCTTTGCACTATCTTGGCATCTAGTGAAGTCGGTATCTAAATACTTGATTATCTTTAACTTTTCCGACTTCCTGTATGTGAGCTTAAAATCTTTTGTTCTCTGTAATTACAACATAAACCGTTGGCTACTCCTTAATTCTTAATTTCAGCATTACTCAAATATATGCCAAACATCCGAATAATGCACACAATATTTGAACGCATACAAACCTAAGTATGCATTAGACATCTGTAACTAAAGCACAATAAATCTTTTGCATTTTCTTAATCACAAAATCATTCTTAGAGCACTGTTGAGACTGAACCTTTCTTCTTTAGCAAAGGGGTATCGCCTGATTTGAAATCTTGCATATCAAATCTTTAATACCTTTTCAATATAGACCATCGTGATATTCCTAAAGTACCTCGAGAGTAATCTCGATGTATCTAAATCCTTATTCAAAACTTGCATCACCAAGATATTTTATCTCAAAATTCTTTATCAAAAGTATCTTGGACTTGCGAAACATGCCTATATCGTATGAACCAAGAAATATGTCATAGACATACAAAACCAGATAAATATGCTTACTCCCACTGCCCTTGTAGTATACAAAATAATCATCAAGATTTATCTCGAAACCAAATGAGACATTAACATAATGAAATTTGTAATACCATTGATAAGACGCTTGTTTAAACCCATAGATGAATTTCCTTAATTTTCAAATCATTGACTTCGCATTATAAACACAAAGTTTTCTAGTTGCACCTTTGTTTATCAAATTAGCCATTGAGAACAACAATAATGTATCCATCTATGTAGCTTAATATCAAAATATTTGATTAATGTCATTATAGTCTTGAAAGAGTCTTTCAATGAAACCGAAAAGAAAGTCTTTTATATTGATGCCTTCTAATTTCTAAGTGAAGCCTTTAGTGATAAGACGTGTCGTATGCCTATCCACGTTGCCTTTCGAATCCCTTTTGGTTATAAATATCCATTTTCAACCAATGAGCTTCGCACCTTCAGCCAACTGGACAAGGTCTCGCACATCATTGTCCTTTATGTGCTTCATCTCTTTATTCATGGTATCAATATACCTTTGAGAGTCAGAACTTTTTATGGCTTGACAAAAGTTGACTGAATCATCTTCCATCATTCCAATGCCAACTTTATGTTCTTAGAGAAATACAATATAATTATCTGAAATTGCACTTCTCCTCTCTCTTTCTCTATCTTTTTAATGGCATTGGTTCTTGAGGTTGTAGAGTTTGTTCTTCGGGAATAACTTTTTGAACGTGAAGTTCGAAATGATATTGTCTTGATCCGAAGTTGCTTCTAGAACTATCTCAGGTATAGAAAACTGTTCCTGAGCTTAGTCAATAGCAATCTAAGGAATATCAACATATTCCTTTTCCAAGACAATATCTTTTATTCTTTCTTCCCCCAAACTCAACATCCTCAAAGAACCGTACATTGTTCGTCTCATAATAGCCTTAGCCGTGGGATCCTAAAACTTGTAACCCCAGAACTTTTTAGAGTATCCAATAACAAAACAACTAAAAGTTTCTTTGTCCAGTTTCATTTCTTTTGGCCTATAACAAAACAACTAAAAGTTTCTTTGTCCAGTTTCATTTCTTTTGGCCTAGAAGGCCTTGCCTCAGTTGGACATCCCTAAATGTGTAAATACTTTAAACAAGACCAATGCTTATCCAGAACACATAAAGGATCTTTTTAGTTGCCTTTAGTCGGAACTCTATTAAGTAATAAGTTGCAGTTTTTCTAATGAATTAAACAAAGAAGCCATATCTTGAAAACTAGTCTATGAACCTTACGAGATATAGATAAAAATTCATAGAAATCATAGAGAATTGTCCACAATTATCAGTCTATATAAGTTCTGAGACATCTAATTTTGTTGGCTAAAAAATCTCTTAACATTTATTTGTTTCTTTTTATGCGATTTACGCATATATCAAAAATGGATAAAATTAACAGGATCGAGAATGATGTCAGACACAAATCTCTTTTTCTCTGTTTAGAGATATGACTTAATATATTGTGTCATAACGAAGCAAAATCTCACCTGTTATAGTAAACATGCAAGGATGCTTCAAATGAAGTGATTATATTTAGAAAATTTAGATTATTGTAACCTCATAAAGAACCCGAACCAATCAATTTTGAATTATGAGAGAGACAATATTTTCATATCAAATAAACAACAATAACCGAATTTGTCCAACCTTGAAATGAAAATTATATTCCGTTTAAAGAACGGACAACATAAGTCTCACTCAAATTCAAATATAAACTAGGTCTTAACAATAATATAAGAGTTTCAATAGCTTCAATCTTAACCGAGTTGTCGTTACCACCATAGATGTATCTTTCACCATCATTAGGCTTTCGACAATTCATACATCCTTGCATAGACACACTGATATGAGGTGTTATACTAAAATTTATCAACAATGTGTGTCTTGGTACGAAATCCAGATTAACCCCATAATAAACAAAGTTCAGAAAAATATCTTTATGACTTGCAGCTCTACTTAAGAAACAACTATCTGTAGTTAATTATTGTATTGTTTCTCTTTTATCACCGTAACTGCAACTTCCTTATTCTTTATGTACTTTATTGAAATATGATTTGTTAAGAGTGTACAATTTTCTATCTTTTCATTCTTGACAAATTTCTTTTCAATTTTGGTAAGGAATTTCTTAATTTTCTTTATCTTATCAGACATAGTGCCCCAAAATATTTTGGCATGACTTTCTCCATGATAACATAGACATGAAATTTGAGCTCTCTCACCTTTCTATCTCCCTCCTTTCATCAGAGGTACTCTATCCATAAGAAATGTTGGAGAATCCATCTTTAATGTCGTGTCAAGATCCATGACTCCGAGAACAATATTAAAGTTCTCTTGCCATGACTAAAATTAGTGTCATTTAGTAGATTGAGTTGATGTTGGCATTTATATTTTGAGGAGTAATTTTTAGCTAAATCAGAGAACAACAAATAACAACATAAGCTCACATAAGACTTAAAACAAATTAAAATAAATTCGAATAAAGGTAAACCCCATCTCAAGATACCGAGAACTCCATTAATATTTCATCTTTGGACAAAATATTAACTTGTAAGTGATATCTTGACGTAGTAATCAAACACTGATAATAAAGAACATGCCGAATAGCAAATCTTCCTTTGGGCCGATTTACCATTCACACGTAAAACCAAATAATTATCACGCATTTATTACCACAAAAACTATACATGCAATTCTGTTAAATATTGACCTTCCTTTGGGCCGATCAATATTCACATAGGTTACACGTACCCAACTTTTTATATTTCAAATGAATAAATTTCCACAAGAGAGGTCACTTTGGCGACGTCTAATTTCAATTTAATCATCTTAAAATACATACAATCATACCAATATCCAAATTTAAATTCACCAAATCGCAATATAAATTTTCAATACCAAAATTTACTGAATGGTGGGCCCAATCTGGATGAATCATAAGACTTAAAGTCTGCCAGTATACAATCTTTTTTTTTTTCTTCCAGCAGTTATCATTCGATCACAATTCAATTAAATTGAATAAATAAACTAAATCAAAGATATCGCAATTCTTTTCTGGCAGCTAAGCATTAAAGGAAGTAAATACCTTCAAACATCGTGACACTAATATGCTTACGATGTCTGTTGTCCAGCAACCACCTTTTTTATTATTTTTGTTTTTAAAAGATTAGGTAACCCAAGAAAAAGAATGCACTTAAATACCCAAAGATTGAGGCATCTAACAAAAAGCCTAACTTTAAAGAGAACCACGACAGTTTCACAAATACCGCTACAATGGTGGCTTTGATTGAAGATTCATAGCCAATCCTTCAATTTTGTTTCCAGTAGAATCAAGCTTTAACAAATTCAATTCAATCTGAACAAAGATGGCTTTAGGCAGTACTAACGCCCGATGTGGCATTCAAACCCTTTACTCCCTTGTCCAATTTTATTTTATTCTTGACAAAATTAATCTTAATGATTCAACATAATGTAGGCTCATGATACCACTTGTAAGAACTAAATTGTAGATTAAACTACAATTACCCCAGGACCTATCATGTCAAATCATCAAGAATTAAAATACTAGATGCGGAAGCGTACCTGAATCCATAGCTACCGGTTTGATCCTTGAATCTCGTGATTTTTTGGTCTTCCAAATCTGGACGTGGTCTTGCCTCTTTCACTGATGATGGGATATCAGTAAAAATAAAAACCCTACGTCTGATTTGGGACCATAACCCTTTTATAGTAGAATATAGTTTATGTAATTCTAGTTCAGCCCATCATTAAACTAGAATTACATCCGGGTATCTACACATTAGCCCCATACTTTACGAGGTATCTAATTAGGCCCATCAACTTTAAACTTTAGCAGATCACTTTAATTGGGCCAATCTTTAATGATAGCACTTAACATACAATTATTATTGATACATATGTATGTGTAAGTCCATAAATTCTTACAAGTTTAGCTAGAAGAGGCTCTCTCTATTATTAAGAGCTGTCGAACTTTTTTTATTGTTATATACGAATAGAAAGAAATAAGTTTGATCAAGAACTACGTAAGAGAGGTGGAGGAAAGGGCTTGAACTGGATTAGAAGTCTTTGTTCGAGCCATATGCCGTGAGAGTTGCATACGGTAATGATAAGTGTTTGTATGTATACCAGTAGCCATATGCTCTCATCCATCAGAATACTCCCTCTTGAGAGCTTTGCTAAAATACTGACTTAGCAACATAGCATATACTCGTGTGTAGGATCAAATCAAGCTACTATCAAGTAGAGTACTTAACATTAATCAAGTTTACTCGGGGAACAAGAAAATGTAACAATGGTAAGCCAAATTCCTTCTGAGGCACCTACCACACTCCCACGCTGTTCCACTAGTGGAAGTAAAACCCATTGTTGGAAAAGAAAAATGCAAAAGAGTAACCATAAAGCAACAGTTACGTTGATTAATATGGGAGTAGTTTAATTTCCATGCTCTACAACAACATACCCAATATAATGCCACAAGTGCGGTCTGATAATGGTGAGGTGTACGAAGGCCATGCCCCTACCTCGTGTGAAGTAGAGAGGCTATTTCCGATAGACCCTCGGCTCAAGAAAAACAATTTTGAAAATGAGTTGGGGAAAGAAAGAGGGAAAACAGAAATAGAAATGATATAGCAAAATGAACAGATAATAATAAAACAATGTAAGGGAAAACAATGACATCCAGATACTCATCATGTCACTGCTAGCCAGATAGATGCAACCATCATCCTAATAAAAAGGGAGAAAAAGATGGAAAGACTCAATAACAATAGTCATTTTCTCTAAGCACTGATGATGAAAATACTGTAATAGCATAAAAATTCTTTGTATATGTGTCAAATGCTTTGTGCAAGAGACATTACATTCTTGTTCTTTGGGAATTCACAGAGTTTTATAAAGATAGACTGGTACAATGTCCTTGAACCTTCACATGAAACAAATGGAAGCCTTAATATTGAAAAAGGCGGCTTCTCATCATCAGCATGGAAAGCTGAATAATGATACAAGATGGTATACAAGTACTAAATATCACACTCTAGTCAGGGAAATCTGTGCAGCCCACAATTCAATGGGGAAAATGAGGGCAGAAAAATAGTACATTGCATATGTAATAGTTTGTCACCTCTCATTTGAGAGATTACTGTACCAGGCGTGGATGTCAATATTGCTTGAGAAGGGAAACTGGAAGAGGAAAACAATTAAATTTAACCAATTGCAAGAAAAGGAAACTAGTGCGTTAAATTAGCATTAGCTTGTTTTCAGCCTTTTGAAGGCATGATGAGACTCATCCCTTGTGCTTGTAACTATGGATTTTGGAATTGGTTGGTTGCTTGTGGAAACTTCGTCACCCTGTCGGAATTTTGGGAAAGTTATTCGTTAGTATTATTACTTAAGGCATCATCGCATGCACTAAAGTTTGAGATAGTAACATCTAGAACTGTATAAAGTTTCTGGAATTAAACAGGGGTCAGGTACCTTTACAGTGGAAGCTGAAGAATTTGGTCTACCATTTGCTCTCTTCCCAAGATCAATTTGCACAGAGACACTGGCTTGGGACAAATCTACTCCAGAGTTCTGCAGCGCTTGTGTCAAGGTGTTCAGTAACCTGGCAAGTACCAGTATATACAGAAGTCAAGCCTACATTATATTCAGAATGCAGAACCATGCATAACACCGTAATGCAACAAACACAGAAGTTTCTTCAATACACGATCTTAACGGACAACAAGAAAGATTAATGCAGACTCCAAGGGTAAGCCTCAAATATATACAGTATTACTTCTCACAGCCCAAAGTGAAGCGCATGACCTCTTCCTCCGAATGCCTAATTTGTTGCAACTGCATCTAATTCAGATCTTTTGGACCCAGATACTTTGAATTATGTCAACTTTATTGATATGAATTTGGGAGCAGTACATAATTGTTTCTTTTGAATATAAGTTTCCAAAATATTTTAGCAATTACAAAATTCTTACCCTTGAGAATAGACACTAGAGATGCTGATGGTACCACCTTCTATTGACAGCTCCTGGCTTTTTAGATTAGCATTTGGAATTGCATAATCAGGTGTTTGTGACCTGCTTAGCGAAAACTGAGAATGAGACTTTGACTCCGACTTATCAGTGTCCTCTTTCAGCTTGGATGAATATAGTGCTGCTGTGCTACTAGTCCCACAAAATGAAAATGTTTTCGGGTGCATAGAAACTGTTGCCGCCTTATTTGTTAAACCAGGCTGCTGGCTGACTTGTTTCAAACTTGTGGTGCTGATGTTTGGTTCCACTTGTTGCCCATTGATAGGATCAGTAGAACAAATCCCAATTATGCTCTCATCAAACTTTCCAGCATACAGCAGTGCAGCTCCAGATGCATTGGTAGTGCCTTGAAGATGTTCACTGACACCTTGAGTCGTTCTATGGCACTTGCTCTGTTTCAGAATGGAGGTCAGTCAAAAATTTGAGCTAATGAATTACTAAGAGCATAGGTATCTAGATTTGAGCTAATATACAGATTAAATGGGACTCTGCTATTGAATCTCAGTTTGAATTTGTTACTATACACAGTATCCAAATTGAGATCTACTGTTTCAATCCACCAAGCCAAACATTGTTCACATCCTATTACACTCAGAAAAAAGATGTTCATGGACATACACAAGCATATACAGACTCAAATTCATTTCACACAATCTTCTGCCTGTTCTAGATAAGAAAAAGGCTTCACCAACTTGGCGTAGTATTGGTAGTAAACAACCCCTTCCCAATAAAATACTTTCTTAACTTAAAATCCTTATGTTTTAGAGCTTCACCACACAAGCCACTTTTGATACGTTTGAGCACCATATAGCTATGACCAATGAAAGGAGGCAATCATTGAGAAGGAACAAAGATGGATTTACCCATGGCAATTTTGAAGTTTCATTGTCCCAGCCTTGGTATGACTCCTCATGCTTGTGCACTTTCTCTTGTAGGAAATGAATATATTCAATAACCTGAAAATAAAACTTTAATTTGTATCATACATATCGTTATTGATAATGAGTGGACATAAATATGCAGCTCAACTACCTCCAGTAAGAATGATGCTTTATCTCTTTTCTGGTCACTGTTAGGGATGATCCCTCTCAACATCTGAAATCTGAACATAAATATCAAAGAAAAGTTGAATGTTCAGCTTAACATCACTTTATTTTTTACCATAACTCTGCTACAGAGATTCTGAAGAGATGGAAACATAAAATCTGTAACAGAATAGAACATTCCAACAAACTACATCCTAATCGTAGAAGGCTGCTTGATATATGTCAGAGAGGAGAGAATGGTACTAATTCGAAAATACACATTCAGAAAACAACCACCATCCTGCCCTAAAGAATAATATTATAAGATAAGGGTTCTATATAAAAAAGGATTCCTACGTTTAAGCTATCAACATATCGTAGACATGCCTGTCATTGATCTTGCTTCTTCTCCGTTGCTCTGTTGCTGAGTGTTTTGAACGCGGTGTGTTTGGCTTTTGATCATTGCCTTTTGCATCAACTTTAACAGATAAATTACCTGCAAAAGTAGAGCTATCTATCTGTTACTAAGGCAACTGTCTGTTTACAGTATGTGGGAATCATCAGACTTACACAAGACCAACCTCTGGGGTGCGACTGCGACAGTGGTTCCTTCTTAACCACAAAATCTTCATCATCATCGTCGTCGTCCTCGTGAGCATTCTTAGCTGTTGTTAACATATGTAAGAAACTCTGGTTCTTAAGTGGCGATGATTGTCTGCCAGATGATCACCGAGTTAGAAACTTTACACTAAAGTTTTAAGACCAAAGGGAGGAAAAAGGATATCAATATGACTGGGGGAAATAGAGTCACTGACTGAGCTGATGAGATTGAACTTAAGGCAGCAGTAGTCTGCTTATGATTTGAAGATGATTGTGACTGCCATTCTAATGATGTTGTTGGTTGTCCTACTCCCGTATTCAGACCTGCTTATGCCAAGCAAATAGCAAGTTTTAATTGGAGTTTAAAGTTCAAGGTATTTTATCCATTGATAACATCAGAGCAAAAACTAGAGCACAAATATCACAGGCTGGTAAAATTCTATCTTGTTCCATGTAAGAAGTAAAATTAACTAACTTTCTCTTTTGCAATATTGAATCATCGAAAATAAAACGCATGCATGGCATGGAAATGATCCAGATAACAAATTAAAATAGGTGCTTCAACAATAAGTTTCTCCCAGTCCACGTCTTGCTGAGAGATTGATCATTTGCACGAAACACGTAAAAAAGAAAGAAAAAAATTACCTCCTAGGACGTGTCTATCACCCCCTAAATTCTCCTTCCCTGTCTTTCCCTTTTTAACTGCAGATTCACCCCACAGTGTGAAACCACTCCCTGTAGTGTAAGAACTGCAGTTTGAGTTTTCATCGTTCCTATCGGTACTGCTTGTCTGTGCAGCTACAGCAATCAAGCTTGTCTCCGGCTTAGGAACCTTTTGGTGCAAATACGAAATGCTGTAGGTGCCAATACCACCAGGAAGAATATGCTCCACTGAAGGAGGACCTACTGGTGGAGAAGGCTTCTCTATAGCTGCTACCCTCGACTTTTGTTTCTTCTTGCTCTAGTGGTTGCAAGAAGTTATGAGTTTTTAGGTATCCACCTGCTTTAATATGCAAAATAGACATAGAAAAAGGAATGGTTCAACATAAGGCAAGCAATAAGAACAAAATTTTTCATGCAAAATACATTAAATTAAAGAAGTATAAAGAACAATAATGGAAATAAAAAATAATAGGATCCTTCCCCGTATTAGAAACTGAAAAGGGTAGTAGAATCTGGCAAGACATTCTGATTATTTGTGACATAGTGATTACACCAAACTGCTGTTGTTGTTCACAATCCGTTACATGATTTGAGTCTGGTGACTGTCAAAACAAGATTTGCTGCTACACGAATAATTTTTACACCTCCGTTTCAATTCATACGACACTCCGTACTATACACACAGCTTTTTAACAAAAGTTAATTTGAAAATCAATCCAAAATCTCTTGATAATTAGTCCAAAATGAAGAACAGATAAGTGTTACAGCAAGGATCAGATACCAATGGGTCCATAATGGTACGCAGAGAATAGTCCATGCCCAAAAAATCATACGAATCACAAATTTACTCGATGTGAGTGGGGAAGCATTTAGTCCAAGCCTTTACCTTTTCCGGATTCAGTAATATGGTAAAAATTTAGTGTAGGGGCCTGTTTGGCGCGCGTTAATTGATTTGTAGCCGTCAAAAACAAATTCGCTGAGAAATAGCCACCTCCGGACAAATCCCAGTATAAATATTGGGGCTTTGAACAAAACTTGTTCAAGGCCCCAGTATTTGTACTGGGGAAGCTTCAGTAAACTAACCCCAGTATAAATACTGGGGCTTTGAACAAGTTTTGTTCAAGGCCCCAGCATTTTGTTATGGGACTATGTATAAAACTTCAGTCCCATAACAAAATGCTGGGGCTGTGAACAAAACTTGTTCAAAGCCCCAGCATTATTATGGGACTAAAGCTTTATATATAAAGTCTCATAACCCATAACAAAATGCTGGGGCTGTTAACAAAACTTGTTCAAAGCCCCATCATTTTGTTATGGGATTCAGCTTTATATATAAAGTCCCATAACAAAATACTTTGGCTTTGAACAAGTTTTGTTCAAAGCCCCAGTTTTTTGTTATGGGGCTAGTCTGGGGTGTTTTTCCAACGCTAATGGAGCTTAAGTGTGCGCGCGAATTTTTGGCTATTCTTCAATGAATTTTGAAATGGTGGATAGTCCCCATTGAGCGCGTCCAAAAATGGCTAGTGATCAAAATTTCCCAGTAATATGAGCCTATCAAATCATGGCCCACCACAAAGCAGATGACCCAGATCCATTATACGCATTCATAATCAACGTTGGGGTCACGGGTGCATTAATTGTGACACTCGTGGGTGATATTTCCCCCTTCTATCCCAACCACAGTTTACATCACAACACATTCATCTACTGTTTCCCAGTGACCCATTCATCTACAAGCCTGAATCCCTTGATTTTTTAACTCAAAAATATGTTTAAATTTTTTAAAAAAAAGATCTACCTACCCAAATTCTGTATGTCACATGTGGAAGGTTTGTCTTAGCATGCATAAATGTTTTGAAATATGGAAAACAAATGAAGGTAACAGAATTCCTGGATCAAGTTTTTGAAATATGGAAACACAAAATGACCGGCTTAAGTTCTTTATTTTAACATTACAACAATTATTTATACTATCTGATCACCAAAATTGAAATGGTTAATTGGTAACTAGAATTTGTAAAGGATAATAAGTCTAGTTGCTATAGATTAAAGAATTTTGTCATTTTGTATTAATTAGTAAAAAAGAATACAATAAAGGGCAGCATCTTCTCCATATATACCATGATGATAACAACACATGCACACCAAATACTAAACAACCCAACTACCTCAAATTATATTATTGGAAAAATATCATCGTAAGTAAAAATGAAAATCCTAAAAAAAACAATCTTGCATGTACGAAAATCTACCTTGAGGGGGTCTTGGATCTTGTTCAACAGGTGAATAAAGTGAAAGAAAGTCATGTGTCGTCTTCCTCCCTGCAACAATTACGTAGTACAAACAAATCTTAAGCTCAGACCCGCACTAAATTTTCAATTAAAATTATAGTTCGATAGACAAAGTATTCCGCGTAAATTAGGTCCATGTTCATACTGAACTTTCAACTAAGATTATTATCTGATTTCAAATACTAGTAAACATAATTACCTTCTGTTCCAAAAGCTCTGGGCTGAGGTAGCTCCATATTCCACACTTGAACTGTGTGTTCTCCAGACCAAATTACACACAATTCACCAGAATTTCGGTAACTCGTTCAAAAATTCTACAGTCAATACCCTTTCAACTTCAGATCCGCCTCCAATGAAAATCGGAGGCGCATTATATAACCAAACAAACTTTTAAACTGTATATTATTTCCCAAGAAAATTCACTTCACTGTTCTTCCAAGAAAATTCAACTTCCGGCAATTCAGCTCCTGTAAGAAAACAGATGGTCAACAAACATGCTAATAAATCATAATTCAGCTGAATTATACAAAATTCATCTGAATTATGCAAAATTCAGCTGAATTATGCAAAACTCAACTGAATTATGCAAAAGAAAGCCAAGAATTACTAAATATGAGAGATCCAGAAGGAAAGTAAAGGAAGATACGTACTTTAGATGAGAATTGGAGATGAATAATGCATAATTCAGTTCCCCAAGCGTAATAAGAAAGTGATCCAAACAGTGACTTTTGAAAGATTATATGGTAGGCCCTCGTCGTCTTGTCTAACAGAAAACTCAATATAATTCTTGAAAAAAAGAAAGAAATTAAATGCTCATATATATTGCTTCCTTATACATCAATATCCGAAGAAAAAAAAAAGAATAATTATTATAGGTTTCATAGATCAGAGAAAACTCTCTCTATATACTTTTTTTCTGAAGGGCTTTATTAGTGAGAAGTACGTATTTTAAAGGCAGCATTCTTACATTTTCGTTTTTCGTTTGTCCGAACCTTAACTTCTTTTTGTACTAACTCCGTTAAACTAAAACGCCGTTTATGTAACGTCGTTGCGGCGGATTAACGGCGTTAAAAGGTTAACGGTTTGTAAGGGAAAGGTTGAAGTGGCTGTTTACTTGGCGGAGTGTGTCGGATCATGGAATTTAGTTTAGTTCACTGCTAGTGGTATAATCTAGTTGATTGAATTTTTAAATTTTGGCGATCCCGAGTAATAATATTAATGTATTTAGTGACTAAATCTTTTGTATAATAAAATTACGACTCCATGTTTCCAGTTAAACAAATATTGATAGAGTACTTGATCTGTCCCATTTCTCGAAAAGTAACGGCTCCTGCACATCATCTTAATTAAAAATAGTATTTGTCAATTAAACAAATATCAAGTTCCATATTTCTACTTAACAGGTTCAAGTTAGAATTAATTTAAATGACAAATTATATTGTTTATCATGGCCAATAGTAGTGGTTTTATTTTATGTACAAGAACAAAAACATGAAAATTGGACAAAGGCTAACTACCACATCTCAGTAGAGATACAACAGAGATGTTACATCGAGAGCAATAACTCCATGATAGTACACGATCCAAAGAAGCTCCAACAACATTTCTTTTTTTGTTGCATGTAGAAGTTGGAGAAAAAAGGGAAATGTACGTAACTATTTAATGTGACACTAATTAACATAATTGGTAAGTATCTTGACTCTAGCTCACCAACTATACCAAAGGTTGCTGGAAAAACTTAAAATTGACGTTTACATTCTGTCTACATTTCAAAACGTTAAAAGTTTTACATAATTTCCACATAGCAAATCATCATGAGATTGTCAAACTTTTCTACTCTTTTTCCATAAATTAACTGTATGTACCTTTTATTTTTGAGTTATATCAAAATTATGTTCATTGTTCTGATGCCACATTCATTTGTAGAGCACAGTATGTGATCCGTGATTACTGAACACCTCTGAATTAGTAAAATCTTTTCAGGAAACAAGTGAAAAAAGAGATAACTTGAGTGGGGTAAGCAAATGGAAATTTGGATTTACAGATCTGAATAGTGGAGTAAATTAAAGTATGCCACGTGAGAAGTGTCATAACTCAAAATTTCATACAAACACAAAAATTACAATAAGGAAGTTGGCGTTGACCCCTACACAGATTGACTTGTTAAAGAAATTAATGACGATGATTAATGCACAGATCCCAAGTAAGTAAATTTGATTATGTTAGCAGAGTATGATGTACAAAAATAAATAAAGAAAAGAAAAATAGAGGGGGGGATGTTGGTAATAGAGGAGGAAAAGTCACGTGATAGCAGCACTTTTTCACTTCATTCACAGTGACTGTGAGTGGCCTTTCAGCTTCACCGGGGAACGCGGGACCTTCTCTTTCTCTTTCTCTTTCTCTTTCTCCCCATGTGCGAGCCACATTCTCTCTCTCCCGGCACGCACCCAAAGGTGTTTTGTCCTGTGGCTGGCTGGTTCTCTATAGTAAAAAAAAAAAAAAAAAGTAAAAGTAGGATTTTTATTTTATTTCATTGGCATCCAATTATAATTTTTATGTCCAATTTAAAATTTATCAGTCCTCATAATCCCCATACTAGTGTATGAATTAATGTGTGCCACTTCCTACCAATTAATATTGTATACACATTGTACCTGCATTGTTGCGACACCAGTGATCCAATCGAACTTTACGCGAGAAAGATGAATGAAAATGTGAAGCCAGCTCTTACAAGTATAGTACTTCCTCCGTTCCACAATGGATATCCTAATTTTCTGTCATGGCAAACAAAAAAAATTTCAATCACTTTTCCCTACAAAAGGGTATAGAAAAGGAAGCACGAATACGTCTATCAGTTTAAACTATGTATCATGAGACAATTTGGCCAACACTCAAAATAAAACCGGCTATTTAAATGGTTGACAATTACATGAAGTTCAACGTTTATAGGCTATAGTCATGCTGGTGAGAGTACATCAACTAACCACTAATTCAAAAGACGACGTTAATTGCTTGTATTTTTTAGATTGAGGGATGGAATCTTTAAGCTCAAAAAATAAGCATAGATACTTCAAAAATGGTTGTTTGGCTCCGACAATCAAGGTAAGCATTCACATTAAGGTGCGCACCTACAACCGAACAGGTTGTCATTATCATACTTGTTCTAATTATATGTATACTAACTAATCCAATTAATTTAAGTTGCATCTCCATTATTAATTAATTTCCCTTTTGATAAAGTATCAGAACATGGCTCCTCCCTTCTTAAACTAAAACTAGCTTTAATTAGTTTCCATGCCCTCACAGGTTGTATAGTACCACTATATTCTTCTCCAATTTGGACGTATGTGTAAGTTTAGTTCATTCATTAATCATTATTTTACGAAACGATTATGGCAACATTTGTCTCCGACTGTCCCTAATCCAATATATGTCATTCATTTTTTTTTATAGTATTATTTGTTTTACTTTCATGTAGTAATATTTCATTGAAGGAAACACCCCTTTTGATCGATAACCTAGGGTAACATGCAGTGCCCCAACTCCTAAGGTACTTAATAAAGTGAAATGTCGCATACATATGAGAATATATGGAGAATAAGATTATGGTAAAGTCCTAGTCTAAAACCCTATGTGGCAACAAATCATGTGATCTCAACAATAAATTGTGGGTTGGCATTCGGACTTTGCTAGAATAGACCATACCTTCTAATGTGCTTTATTTCTTTTAGGTACATCCTTAGCCTCTATAAATTGTGAGACTCCATGTTTACTTTTCTTCTTTCGTTGATACACAAGACTGTGGTGCCTCCAACACCCACTAAGTAAAGAGAATTATTTGCACTCGATATTTTACAATTAGAACTCAATAAACTTTTGATGCCACATCACTAATTCTCTCACCGAAAATTTAAAAATCGGTAAAAATTTAAATACATAACTGATTTAACCTTACAAATTGAGTGACCATATATAAGGCTATCAACTCCAGAAAATAAGAACAAAGACTTTTTGGAAAGAAAATCACCTCACATAAAAAGAGATGGTGAATACATAAAGTTAGGGGTCGTTTGGTAGGAAAGCAAGTTATACAGGGATTAGTTATACATGGATTAGTAATGCAGGGATTAATAATATAGGGATTAGTTATGTAGAAATTATTTTTATCACGTGTTTGGTACATTGTATTAAAAAGTAGTTGTAGATGATATTATTTAATATATGAGTTTATTTTTAAGTTTTAAATCAAAGAGTTTACAATTGTAACCTTGAATATCAATTCTCATTGGCTTTTAGGAAAAAAAACAAAGGTAGTTTTGTCTTTTCATACTTTAGCCATGTATAAGCAATACATGGATAAGCTATTCCATGTTGGTGGTGGAATAATTGGTGTATTAAGTTTTACCATGTACTAGTTATACCAACTTTGAAATTGCAACCAAACATTGTATAAGTCAATACCAATTTTTATACATGGATTATTTATACTTATACAGCATACCAAACATGCTCTTACGGGTTACAAACAAGTTGTTACTACCGCAGCAAAGTCTGCAAAATTCCTTTGCCACTTTTCACGGAAAATGATAATTTATAGAGTTAAGACCAATTAAGCATTTTCCAAACAGAACAAATTTCTCATAACCAAAAAACTAGATAATTCAAGTAATCTAAACATTCTATTTTATAGTAATAATCAAATAAAGTTGAAATATAAGAATTCATTTAAAGGTCCGACCTGCCCAGCTACATAGTCATTCACAAACAAAACTGTGAGTTTAAATTCTTTCAACATGACCTCAAACCATATTTCCATGAATAGTACAAGGTTCCATATCAATTAGTACTAACTCATAAGTCATAATATTCGATATTGCATTTACTGAAACCCCTTTATATGTTTATCTTTTTGACGATCTTACTTATTCTATCCATAGGCTTCAATAACTTTAGCTGTCTTTCATTTGGTTATAGTACTCTCCCGAGGTATTTAGGTTTTTTTTTTATACTAGAAAAAAAATTAGACGTCAATAATTACTTTGCTCTTCATTCCTAATGACTCAAGTGGGACTGTAGGAGCTCATATCGTACCAATGTTTTCACTTTCACATCAACTTCAACTTTATTTAATCCCTATTCACGGTGAATACAAGGAAGTAGTACTAGGAGATTGCGATGTGCTCACGACCAAATATAATGTCGTCACGAATGTACAAGAAACTTTGGGGCATGTGAGTTTAATACAGCAACTCACGTGCTTTTGCACAAACGACAAACAAACTTGTTTGGTACTGCCACTTCTATACGTACTTCTACTGTTTGGCAGTTCAGATTTTGAAGTTAGGACATATAGGACACAACCAACCCCCAGTGTTTACTAACTACGCTCTCGCCCGTCCCCTCTGCACTTTTTTTTGGGACCTTCCCTAGCTTGACTTTAGGCAATGAGCACGTAATTTATCTTATTTCACTTTCTTTTAACGGATTATGTCCGACCTATCTTATCCACGAACCTTATCTACTAAAAGTTTCAAAAATGGATAGATATCAATGAAAAAATTTCTATTTCATCTTTACTTAACAAAAATTTTACTAAAGCCTCAAAATGCACAACTTCTTTCCATAATATTTTTGTGGTGTATTAACAATAAGGAGTTCTAGATTCCTTATCAAAAAGGATTCTCGAAGGTTACTCGTCATTTTCTCAAGCACTTTACTCCTTATTGTTAAAACACTTCTATTTCAACATTTTATCGAATCAGATTTGACTGATGTTTTACTAAGTAACTTTCAACTAGCTAACTTAAGGGCTAATATATATATAGCTAATAGTAAGACATAAGGGCACTATGCGATTTAAGGCGGCTAAAGCATCCTGATCTGAATATGTGTTTTCTTCTATACGCTAATAAACTAAAATTGTGAATATACGCTAGTCCGAACACTACCATTAAGAAAAATATGGTTCACCAGAAGAAAAAGAAAAAGTAATAATGTAATGAATTATAGATTTTGAAGTAGTTGGCAGGATTAAGGTGGTCAAGAGAGTAATATAAGTTAATCTAAGGTCTCCTCATTCTTTATCTATTTATTTAAATTTTTCCTTTATTCTTTTAAGGTAGTTTTAATTTTAGCATTAGCTCTTATAAGAAAATTTAGTAACAATAAAATTATACACCCTCTATAAAAAAAGTGATTTAAGGTTTGCATACATCTAATTCTCTCTAATCCGACTTGTAGAATAATATTAAAAATGTTGTTGTTTTTGTTGTTGTCACAGTAAAATTACACAATCATAAATCTGGATTCATATCCAATTACTATGATCATCTACCTGCTTGTTATTTCTTTTCGCAGACACCTAATTTTGTACTGACCAATTAATGATGATGACTTGAGCTAGACTTCCTTAGTCAATGGAAATACACTAAGTTAACGTGATCTAATTAAGTAGAGGTGAAGATTACATTCTTTTTAAAAAAAGTGAAGATTCCAGCAATAATACGCAAAGACGAACCAGGTTCATGAACACAACGTCAGTTTGCTTTTTTTTAGTTTGGCATTAATTATTAAGGAACAAAGATGTACTTATTTACTTAGGTCTTTTATATAATACTCGCTTGAGTTCTCTCAATAAATTCAAAGTATACTAAAAGTTATATCTTAGGGAAAATTTCAAGTTTTAATTGAAATTAAAGGAAAAAATTCCAACATGAATAGATGAACCATTTCACATAGTAACACATGCTTATTGATTTCCGAAACAGTAATTTTTTTCATAGACAGCAAACTTGTAATGAAAAGAATAAACTGCGAATTTCATGTATTTTAATTTGTAGCCTTTAAAACTAGGTAAAAGCAATAGTATGTAATTAACTAACATTTTGGATTTGCTAAAGAAAATATGTAAAGAAAGAATGGAGAACAACGCAGAAAGATTAAGCTTCAATGATTAATTTTAGCATTAGCTCTTCTAAAACAAAATGAAAAATAAATTAATAATTAAAGCAATATAATTGTACAGAAGAAGCTTCCCTGTAGCGTGGACATTCTCTACTTAAGGTATCATTATAGGGATCAGTTAAATATGATTTCTTAGTGTCGGAGGATTAGGATAATGTTATATGTATATTTCTTCTTTTCTTTTTACCAGATTTAGGTAATTATTTGTTGGATAGTATAAAAAAGGGCCACAAGAAAATTAAAGAAAAGTAAAAATTGGAGCTACGTGACACCTGTCGATCTAACCGTGAATTCCGGTGGAGTCACGTGATCAAAAAATGTCCGCTTGCTACATAGTCCGCCTCCCAAATCACGTGGCCAACTCACGCGGTGATATGATGGTCCCCACTCATATACGCGAATCTAATTTTAATTTTCTTTTCATTGTTATTCGTAGTACTAGTACTAGTTTAATACGGACACATTAGTTAAAAAGTTACTCCATCCTCTCAAATTATTTGTCATTTTTATTTTACACGTCCTTTAAGAAATTATTAATAAGGTGAAACATTGATTATTTTATCCACTTTATTATTCTCTAGAGTATTTAATAAATATTATTTTTAGATGTATTATCAAAAACAATAATTACTAAGAGTAAAATAGGAAAAAATAAAAATTTTTATCTTGAACTCCTAACTGGACAATTATTTTGAGACAATCATTTTTAATAAGAAGGACAAATATTTAGAGACAGATGAAGTATTTATTTTTCAACAACAATTTTCTATAATTGAAGTTCATTTCTTAATTATAGTGTATTTTAAATCAATTAGTCTAACTACGGTGAGCTGCTCTTGCTGCTGTATATTTTAAACTTTTCACTCGATATTTGATATTCTTTTGAGCGTCATTAAATTTGAATTTAAGTTTAAAAAAAAAAATACTTATTTTGTATGCCCTTGTTCCAACCTTCTATCTAATCAACTTATGAGATGTAAATCAAACGGGGGAGAGAAATATTTCCAAACTTGCTTCACTCTCATTGCGTGATAAGTTGAATATTTTTAAATATGTCAGTTGTTGTTAAAGAAATTCTTTGAAAAGGTGGACAAAAAAATCTAGTAGTATTCTTTTCAGCGACGACAAAATTAAGATTAAAGGAGTAGTACCGAGTACGTTTGTTGCAGTTCTACCTTCAAATCTCATCAAGATTTTTTTCGTCAAAATGTATAATCATTTTGTTTGAAAGAGCAACTAAAAAGTATGATCATCTAACCATCTTGAAGGATTATATGCACCTAAATTCATACTAAATAGATTAAACATAAATATAACTCGAGAATTTATTTGCTTTTGTTATAACGAAAGCGGAAGCGGTAGATCTGAAATCTTAATTGGAATCGTTGGTCGTCTGTAATTGTCACGTATAATAGAAAAATTCTCTATCCACCTTCTAAACTCTAATTATTTGTTAGAGAGAAGAGTAGGCAAGAAGTATCTACTTTGTGTATGTATGTATGTCAAAAATATATTAATTGGCATGGTCCTAACTTCTTAAAGGCAAAAAGATTCAATATATAAATATAACATACGAGCTTGGGTTATTTCTAGCAAACTTTGTAACATGAAAATTCGGAAAAAGATATTTTCCATATTACAATTCTGATGAAAATACTTTAGAGAAAAATATATAGAATAGTTTTATGATAATGCTAAAAAATGATAGAGTGTTTTGGACTTCTAAATATTTAAATATTAATATCTAATTTATTTAACTGAAGATAGCAAAATGAAAGTACGATAGTTGCGAGAAAAATAATTTCTCCAACAAATGATGAAAAAGGTCCTTTTCTCTTCTTCGATCAATAGTTTCTTTTCTTTAAAAGAAATTATATCGAGCTTTGAGACTTTGTCAGTATCATAAACATTCTAAATTAATATAAGCTATTCTAGACTAGATATGGATAGATTGTCAAAAAAAAAATGAAATGTATATTTCAAAAAGATAGGAGTATAAAAGACTTCCTTCAAATTACTACTCCAACTAGAGATAGTGACAGGGCCTGAAAGAGTGATGGGGGCCCAGTATAGAAACGAAAGGGCCAGAATTGTGAGGTAGAATTAGGGGAATACGTGGGTGGGTAAATATCGCACGTGAGCTGCGAGAGTGTCAAGCCGGTCACGTGCGCCCATCCCTTGCCTTGCTTCACCGCTCGCGTGCGGTGGGGACCACCTCCGTCCTTCTTCTAACGGAACGGCGTTATGCGCCGTTAATACTAACGTGACTGCAACGGATTATCGGAAAGTCGTTATGGTTCGTTGGGATGTCTTAATTCTGCCTTTACTAATGACCTTTCACATAGGAGGGAATAGATATACATTACCCTTTTGAATTCTAATAATAAAAATGAAATATGAAAAGAATATTATTTCCTTTTGGAGTCAAACCATAACAATGGTAAATTTTGATCACTAGCTATTTTTGGACGTGGTTAATGGGGACTATCTACCGATTTAAAGTTCATTGAAGAATAGCAAAAAATTCGCGCACACACTAAAGCTCCATTAGAGTTGAAAAAACACCCCCAAACTAGTCCTATAACAAAATATTTGGGTTTTGAAGAAAACTTGTTTAAAGCCCAAGTATTTTGTTATGGGACTTGGGACCTTGAACTAATATGTTCAACGGTCTCATTATTTTGTTAAGTGGATTTATCCCATCAAAGAGATAATTCTCACTATTTTGTTACGAGACTTTATATATAAAGCTTCAGTCCCATAACAAAATGCTGGGACTGAAGCTTTATACAAACTCCATAACAAAATGTTGGGGCCTTGAACAAAACTTGTTCAAAGTCCCAGTATTTTATATTGGGGTTAGTTGGCTTTGAACAAAAAAAGCCCCAATATTTATACTGAGATTTGTCCGGAGATAGCTATTTCTCAGCAAATTTATTTTTGACGACTACAAATCAATTAGCGCGGCAAACAGGCCCCTACACTAAATTTTTACCAAATTGTTGTTTCATGAATTTAAATTTGGAAAAATAACACTATATATACAAAAATGCATCATTATATATTTTTTTTGCCCATACATTTCAAAATTACCAAAAACAAACACATAACCAACTCTTTTTTTTTTAGCCATACCTCTTAGGATTTTCTTTTCCCTTCTCTTCCCCCCCCCCCCCCCCCCCCTTTCTAGGGTTCCACAAATATCGCCCCCGTCCTCCTCCCCTCTCCACCCCCCCCCCCCCCTCCGACTAACTCCGTCCTAGTTTGCAAGTGTTCGGCGCTGGCGATTCTCCCCTCCCCTGAAATTTTCAACGTCAGCACCGTCGTGCTCCGCTGTACAACAGCAAAGACTAAGAACGATTACGCGATGGATCAGATCTGCTAGCATGTTGACAGGACAAATTGATTATAAGACAATTATAAAGACGTCTCATTTTATATTTTAAGGCCCCTCAGTGAAGTTTGGCTTTAGAGCCCCAATTTTGTTGAACCGTCCTTGTCTATACCCAAACGCCTACTTAAAATCTCCTAATTTCATCAATGAAATTTGGTTGACTGTATTGTAACCAAAAGTAAACAAAAACATCTTTGTGACTGAAAAGGTAATGTAAGTAATAACAAAACTCATTTATTCTTCGAACTTTGTTTATGAATACAAATGGTAACTGTATATCACATGATCAACACGGAGAAGGTAACGCCACTATAATTATAATGGTGCCTGGTCAATGGTTGAGAGGATCATGAGCATATGAAGTACTCCTAATAGCCTAGTACAATAGTAGTGGTATTGTCACTCATGACCTCAGGTGTAGGGCCTCTGATAGTAGGGTTTCTTTTGGAGTTGCACATAAAGCAACATGAGAGATGAAAAACAGAGGAGAAGGAATTTTGTACTAAGCTAGCTGAAGTTTGAAATTCCTACTTTAAATAATAAAAAGTTCGAAAATTTTAATAAAAAAGACTAATTTGTCCTATAATCGGAATTCAAATTGTCACAGTTATAAGCTTTCTCAAAGTACTTAATTCTTAGACTGCTGAGCCATGATGTATCAAGTAGCGTCATTTTTTTTATTTGTATTATACATTACTATAATTTTTCAGATATTAACATACATATCATCAAAAATAAAATTGGTGAAGCAGTGTCCCGTGACACCCTTTTTATAAGGTGCATATGCCCTTGACTTCGCTATTAAAATTTTCCTGACATTAGGCAAAGTGATCTCAAGATTATAAATACCATAATCAAGGTTTTGAATAGAATAAGAATAGCTAATCCCTGTATATAGCCAAATGACAAATATGTCATTCTCCTAAAGTCCTTTTGAAGGAAATGTAAAATTAAAAATAAACGTTCATCGAAATTGTCAAACAAACACATGTTTTATGATTTAATATAATGAACCAAATGAAACATTAGTATATGATTCAAGAAACGATTAATGTCAATCATATAAGCATTTCATTATAAAAGGGAATAGGGGGCATGAGGGAGGGTAATGAATTAGGAATGGACATATTTTTGGGGATACATATAAAACAACATAACACCATCAACTACCCAAATTAGAATTGGCTAGTGATAGCACGTGCTTCTACTACTCCCTTGGCGGTGCGTCGCTTTCATTCTCGTGACGGGTGTCACGTGCTTGTAAGGTTAGGGTTGTGGGTCCCGCCTTTCTCCCTCCTACCATTCATTTACGAGAAAAACAAAAGCAAAAAGTAACAAACCAAAGCTATATACCACCACCACCAACAACAATATACTTAGTATGGTCCTATAAATAGAATTTTAAAAGAATGAAATATACGCCGATTTTATCTCTACTAATATGGAGAAGCTGTTTTCGATAAATCCTCGATTTAAAAGAAAAATATGAGAAAACACTTTTAAATATCAGTAGTGCTATATTTTAAGTAACAATTATATTAAAGCTTCTTTACACAAGTAGGGGCATGTGCATTCCTTTCCGAAGTGACCTGTCGTTTATGGGTCCATATTTTGATATTCTCGCTGACGTGTTTCCCTCACGTGCTTCACGTCTCGTGCCTTTCTCTGGTCCATATAACACTAACGTTGTCCCACAATTCCTCCAACATCTGTCCCATTACTCACTCACTATTCCTATTCTTTTTGGGCTTCTTTCTTACCGACCCACATACAGACCTCAAATTGACAATCAAATGTGCAGCCCATATATAAACAGTCCATGAAGGAGATTATTGACAATAACGAGGGAGATTTGTACAAATAGGATGATCTGAGGCACTGTTTTATATTTTCTCCCCATCCAATAAAGTTTTGGCGCTTCACAGTTGGAAGTACAGTAAAATTATTCTACAGGTTGTTAACAAATGTTGGAACGACGGGAAAAATTTGGTGCTATTTAATTGGTGACAATTTAGCCTTATGAGCAAACTTTGCACATGTTAGTTAAATTATTCCAAATTTAGAGTCAAACTTGATGCTATTGAATCGATCACAAGTTTTAACTTTATGTCCTAACGGCTCCAAGATAGCACTAATAGCTTTTCTTTCTGTAAAGGAATGCTTCAAATTTGGTACTTCAACATAAAGAATTGTCATGCCTACTGGAACAAACAGGCCTCTCCCAGTAATGCATCTGTTAGACTGTCCAGTGGATTTATCATTTTGAACTTGCAAGTTTTTGCACGTAGCGGCCTACTGGCGCTCCCATCCCAGGTAAGAGAGCTATTTAACTAATAGCCTCAATTGCTTGAAATCACTAGAAACTCCCAGCAACTTCTAGCGACTTAGGGTAAATTTCAACGTGGGACAATTAATGTGTTATAGACCAAATATGAGAGTCCAACTCAAAAAATTAGTCTAGTAGGTGGGAGAGCCCATTTAGTCTATATACACATTAGCATCTCTCTTTTATCAATGTGGGAGAGGTGCTCACAACATAATGCCAAGTAATCATATTATATATAAACAATAGAAAACCTGAATACTCGCACGAGGAATAGATCAGGTCAGCTAAATAAGATTATTAACAAATCCCCTAGTAAACTAGTTAGTCTTTGATCAGCCTCTACCAACTATTCCAACCACTACCAAGTGAGTTTACTAACTAAGCAATTATTCTTCCAACTTCATTAAATAAATTTTTTTTTGCCTCGACCATCCCCGTGATTCAGAATATAATAAAAGATAAAGCACATGACCAAGAAGTATAAACAAAGAATAAAATATAATATGAATTAAGAGGCATATGTTTATTTGAAGATATACTTAGAGCTAGTGCATGCCTGCCTTCAGGAAAATTAAAAGGGTAGCAAATATATTCCACTCATCACTATATCACACATTATACTATAGTGGATAGCCTATGGTTACATATTAGCATTGTGACATTGTTGATTCCAATGGTAGGTTGTGTAACATCAAACTTCTTGCATTTCTCATAGCCGTCCACATCACAAGGACCGTATAGTTAGTTTTACCCATTGATTTTTGTGGCCTCCTCTCTTAAATGCCGTACGAAAGTTTCCAAATTCTTGAATGAATTCCCACCTTCTTTAATGCCATTCATTGCTGCTTTCCGTAGCTCCAATGTACGATCCCTTCTCTCTACTCCTTTCCCCTGGACAGCTTCTGCTAGCAACTTAGCCAATTCACCCGAATCTGGTATTGTCTTTGCACCTTCACAAGCTCTAGTTGCTACCTTATGTTCATCAACTAAAAGGGTTGCATTGGCAAATTGGTCAGCTCCCATTGCCCATGTTAACATAGGTACTCCAGCTACTAGCCCTTCAAGAGTCGAATTCCATCCACAATGAGTCAAGAACGCACCAACAGCACGATGCCTTAGTATCAAAACTTGAGGAGCCCAATCTCTAATCACCAGACCCCTACCAGCCACTTTTTCTTCAAACCAAGATGGAATCATGCCGTAATCATTCGACACGTGTCCTTTTGTAGCCCCTTTAGCTGACAAAATGAACTTGACACCACTTTTCTCCAAAGCAAAAGCTAACTCCTCCATTTGTTTGTTTGTTAACACCGCTTGACTACCGAAACAAACGTACACCACTGAATTATCTTCACATTTATCAAGCCATGTTACTATTTCACTTGCTAAAACTGAACTAGAACCACCTCTATTATCCTCGTCAGGTGGCAGTACTGGTCCCACAGACCAAACCCTGTCGTGTCCTAAATCTTTCATTAGATTCTCCAAATAAACTTTTTCTAACTCCGTGAACGTGTTGATAACAAGTCCGTGACTTGCTATGTCAGCAAGAAACCCATCTTTAATAAACTCCGAATTTGGGTCTCCCTCAACATAGCTACGAAAAATAGGGGACAGTTGCCACCAAGGATATTTTGGACAATTTGGAATATTCGGGAAATGAAAAATCTCATTTTCATCATTAGTATCTTTTCTTTTAGGCATGTTACGCCACAGTGAATAAACAATAGATAAAGCCAAAGCACCAGAAGTAGAAAACACGTACCGATGAATACCTAGCTGTGTAGCAATATTATGAGTGAACCCCAAAAACATATCGGAAATTATGGCTGATGGTGGAGATGGGTGGTTTTTGAACCAGTCCAATATGGTTTCTTGAAGTTTGCCTAGAGTGTACATCATAGAACGGAAACCATTAGCAGGAAGGTCCTTAACGTTTTCTACACCTGCAGGAATTGAAGGGTGTGATGGAAAAGGTAAAATTAGAGTATTGATTGATGGGTGCCTGGTTAAAAGAGGGTTTAAAATTGGAAGATTTTTGGGTGTGACTAGAATTGTTATGGCTATGTCATATGTGACTAGTTGATGTGTGAAGTCTAACAAGGGTAGCATATGACCTTGTGCTGGGTAAGGGAAGATTAGGACATGAGGCCGGCGAATTTCAGACATTTTTTGAATGTTACACAGTGGTGGAATTTGGGAGGAGAAGAGAGGAAAGTGCGAAGTGGTTCAACTCAAGAAAAATGTGTGTTTTCTTTTAACATGTTTTTGACCTTTTTAAGAGAAAAGATAGGGGAAATATTGTTGACTTAATAAGGTATTAGTTGACCGACCTTTTTCACTAAGGGGTGGTTTGGTAGCACACATTAAATTGGTTATATTTGTATAAAATTTTGCATTATTAATATCATGTTTGATTGTACTATTTGAAGAAATAATATCTCCATTAAATGTTGCATTATTTTATACTATTTGGTTGCATTTTTGTATTCCGGATAAAACATCGCATTGTTAATATAATGTTTGGTTCAAAATTATGATTTCCACATAGCTAATACCCCCATAAATTATGCGGAAATCTAAGTATTATTTTATGTGGGGTGGAAGGTGGAATTAGTAGTAATGACAAAAACTAACCCTCATAATAATAAGAATTTTTTTTAATTTTTGTTTAAGGAGTAACAAAATATTTTATATTATAACATTGTATATTAATTTATAATATATTAATAATTCAAGAAATAATTTCTATATTATAATATTTGTATACCTAATACATGTACTATTAGTACATGCATAAAATCAATTGCTACCAAACGATCCTAACTATTCTCTTCACTGTATTGACTACTTGTATGCATTTAAGAATCTTTTGCAATAATTGTTTTCTCTAGAAAAGGAACAAAAATACTACATTATATGGTTAAATGGAATTTTTTGCAATAGCTTTCCATATGAAAATCAGAATCTTTTGCATTATTCATTTTCCTTTAGAAAAGGAACAAAAATAATACAGCACATGCTTAAATGGAAAGCTTCGTAACAACTTTCCATAAAAAGAAAAGAAAAATGAAAAGATTACTTCCGATATTTCTTTTTCCATGACTATATTGTAGTATCAAAATTAGGTGTGTAATCTTTCATGTGTCAATCTGATGTGTTTCTGTGTTATTTGTTATTGAGGAGCTGCGGAATTTACAAATTTGGGACCTTCTTCCTTAAATTTGAAAACGATGAAAGATATAATGTCCAGGACTCATATTTTTAGTAGGTTAGTTTGGATTAAAATAGAAACTATTCAAAAGTACTTTTATAATCATTTGAAGTTTTACTAACTTATTAAAATGATTATGTTCCAGCTATATAACTCCAAAGTAAAATATAATATTATAGATAATAATAACTACTGCAACAAGGTCATCATCATAAATTTAAATTTTATCTCCATTGTATAAATTTTGTATCTAAGTACTTCAGGTTGTACAATTATGAGTCTTGCACTACGACAAGTCTGGAATTATTTACCCTCTAGATAAGTAAATAAAGATAGGAGTGTAGAATAGAAGACGAAAAGTGTATTTTTTATAAATTAGCTTTGTTTTCTTACCATTACAATCATTTTTGTTAAACGTATCAAATCAGACACGTGTAACTTAGTAATAGCACTTTTAACATTATTATTAGCCGAAGGTCTATTGAAAACAGTCTCGTCACTTTGATGGAAGTAAGGTATGCATAAATTTCACCCCCTCAATACCCACTTGTGAGATAACAATAGGTATGCTGTTGTGAAATTTTATTAGCTACGACGACTTAAAGTTTTTTTTTTTTTTTTTTTTTTTTCATTTCCTAATATTTAGTGGATTTCAACATGTAGTTATGTATATTCGGATCCAATTCTTCTCGATTACCTAATCTCTCTATTTCTTCAAGTTTTCCCTTTGATTGATGACACCTGTTTCAGCTCAAAGTCAATGCTCTAAATCTAATTAACTAAATTAAGGCATTTAGTAATGATTAGAAGAATGTATATAAAACTCACAATATTTTTGCTTTTCCTCTTATTTAGGAGCAATTTTTTCTTTTTCGGGTAAACAGGATCAAATTTACATCTTATCGGTTTTGTCTTCTTTTTCATTTTGGTTTTTGTTTTTTTAACTACTTATATAATAGGACTATTTTTACAATAGAAATTTTTTCCCGTCCTCATAAATTTATATTTTTGTCCCCTTAATATTTTTTGTCTTTTTTTTTTTTTTAACTCCTTACTTAATAGAAGTATTTTACTCTATTAGAGAAATTATAGACAGTCCTCATAATTTTTTTTGCCTACCTGATGTTTTTGACTTTATTTTTCTATATATTTCCTTAATTGATAGGTTTATTTTACTTTATGCTTGATATTTCATGTATGATTTAATAATTAATAGTAAGTATATAACATGCCAATCAGTAAATCACCCGACATTTGTGGGCGCCAGCAGAAGGATACAAATTGGAAGAGAAATCGAAAGCTTTAAATAAAATTAGTAAGGAAATATTTGACAAACTAACCATGGTTAAAATCCTAATTTAGCTTGTAAAATCTTTAACCATTGATTTATATCATGACAAGTATCATTAATCTAAGCTAGCGTTTGGACATAGATTTGGTTGAAACTTGGGAATTTGAGTTTTTGGATTTGAGTTGAAAAATAATTTTTGGAACTTGAAGTTGTGTTTGGACATAGAATTTACTTGAAAAAATAGTTGAAGTTTTGTGAGTAGTTTTTCAAATTTCCCAAAAACTGCCCAAAAACAGCCTTTGAGCACTTTTTGAGTTTTTGGACTTTTTGGGAGAAGTTTTGATGAAATAGCATAAACAAACAGTTTTTCTCCCAAAAAGTCCCAAAAAATGTCCCCAAAAACTATAAACAAACGGGGGCTAAGAAAAACTTGGAAAAACAGAGACACCCACTAATGGAGTGGAGCCCATCCGTCCAAACAATAAATTCCTCCTAACCATCAATCACGGCTACTCTTGATCTCTACTTTTCACAGGCATAATGAAGTATACATAATGTACTAGGGCTTTAAACTAAAATTTTTAATATCCCAGTAATATGAAGTCTTAGTATAATGTATTGGGACTTTGAATATTTTAGTTCAAAACCCCTAGTACAAAAATACTTGAGAATTGCTAAATATAAAACTTCCGTATAAAATACTTAGACTTTAAAAATTTTAGTCCAAAAATCTTAGTACAAAATATTGGGGACTTCAAATATGAAGCTCCACTAAAATTCTCTTAAAATTTAAACTAAACATTTTGCTGGGATTAGTTCAAAATCTCATATTTTTGTTTTATGGCTGGTCTTTAAACAAACGGGTATTTTTAAAATATGGCTATCTTTTTAATAGTTAGCTGATTCTCATTTAAGTTGTGTGAAAATTAGCTAGTCATCAAAATTACCCTATTGTCGTGTTATCACAGGGTCAAGTGCATAAATAGCATGTTTATACGTAAAATTTTCACTGACAGATCACTTTTGTCACAGATATTTAGTTTGAAGCCACTTGTTTTATTGGTCTTATATGAGAAGCCACTTTTTGTAACTTCAATTTTTGTGGGCTGTGGGTTGAACTTCATGCCTGAATTATGAAGTTTCAACTTCAATCTGTAAGGGCTTAACTTTTAGGTATAGATGCGTAAACTTCAATCCTCGTGGTGGGTTGAAGTTGAACTTAATCTTTGTGGGCTGAACTTGTGTGAAGTTCAACCCAAAAGAATTGAAGTTCCAAAAAGTGGCTTCTCATGTAAAATCAATAAAAAAAGTGGTCTCTAACCAAAGAAGACTTCCAAAAATTGCTTTTGGTGCACTTCGCCCTATTTACAGAGCAAAATTTATCCAATAACCACATTTTAAAAAATATTTAATACTTTATTGGCTGAATATGCACTGCGTATGAGAAGGACTGAAGTTGCAGTCTCAACTCAAGTTTAACTTAAGGGCATAACTTTTGAAGTTGATGCCAATTTCAAACTTTTTGCTCAAGTTAGGCTCCACTTCAACTCTTTTGGTCTAAACTTGAGTCCGACTTCAGGCCTAATAAAAGAGCTGAAATGAAGGGTGAACGAAGTTAAGTGGCTTCTATTACAAGTTTTTTCCAAAAGTGGTGGCGCCTTAGATGGTAGTGATATATGTGGTTATCGGAACGGCCGTAGTAAATGCTGTTTTATGGTAAACGAATTAAGTCAGGCAGTGTTAAGTGGAGGCAATGAAGGTATATAAAGAACCACACACACACTGAAGGTAATTCATCTGCGCCATATTAAACTTACTAGAATAGTAAAATACTGTCATTCTGAGATCCCTAGCAGAAGTATTATAAAAAATGATATTGTCTTCCTGTTTTGATACTGTTTATCAGTACATTAACAAATGAAAACACTGATGCTAGTATATTAATAACAACACATTAGTAGTTTAGTACAACTCATCAACTATAAATAAATAAAAACTAGAAAAGACAACTATTACAGTAAAGCAAAACTGGGTTAGTCATGTTTAGTTTCTTCCTAATTCCTATGGGGACAAAATTATTGAGCTAAACAAAAAATTAATTTACTATGGCTTCATGGATTTGATCCGTGGAAAGGCTGGTAATTGTTGATTGGCGGTTTGTGACGAGTTCCAGTGTAGTCTTTGTTCATCATGTTCAAAATCTCAGTCTCATCCTCCAGAAGTTTCTCTGCTTCAAGCTTCTGAAAAGATTCATTATTCAACGGAATCAAAATTAAGAAAAACAATACTCCGATAACAAAAATTTGGTCAAACTAGGCTCAAGAAAATACTACTATTACGCATAACTAACAAGAGGGACGTCGTTTAAAAGATTAACCTGTTGATTTATGTTCTGTTGCGAGTCACCAAGTGTATTGGCAGAACTAGTGCTGCTTCCTGCATTGTAAGAAAATACCCATATTGAGAATCTTCATTTCTTTTCCCTTTTTTTATAATGCATTTTACATACAAATCACATAGGCTGATATTAGCTTAATTGAGTCAGACACTTCTAGCCATGGGATGTGAGGATAAATAGTGGAAAAACAGGAGATAGAGAGAAATTATAAAAGAAACGATATCTCCATTCACTTTAATTTGCTTGGATAAAGAATAGATGCACTACAAAGAATTGTGATACTCGCTTGCACATGAGAATAAGAAAATTCTTTTGAGCTTGCAAAATTTTCTATACATACAAGTATACTATCCCTTTTCACAAGAACCTCTAATAAAAGAAAAGCAACTACTAAAATCTAGAACAGTTCAAAAATTTATCTCTTACAGCCTCGTAATATATATAAGACTAATGTCTAATTCTGTTGACTCCTCGCTCACTCAATTATTCTTAGGGGGATGAGGTCTTGCCATGTGATAATCAGCATTCAAAGCCATGAAACCTCCTGTATTGACCTTCATTGAATCTCTAGTACTTCTACCGCTCAATTTACTTGATAGTACTCTCAACTTTCCCTGCCTTTTATGGTTAAAATTTCCAAGAGAATGGGTTGCGGTTGGACCTGAATTCTTTGAATTTTGCTCTGTCTTGATTCCTTCAGCTTGCAGCTTCATGTGTTTCTTCATATTCCTTCTTTCTATCATCATTTTTCTTCCTCCAATTTTGTCATTAGTGAGTACAGCAGCTGTTGGTACACCATCCAAAACTTCCTGAAATTATTTTCAAGAACATCCTTAGTTTAATTAGAGTTTGTAATAATTTCAATTTCAGGAAACTCACTTCATTTCAGTCTTGAGACAACTATTGTAAATAAAGGATAAATGAAATCGACCAGTTTGATTTAGTACCTTCTCCACACTCAAATCTCGACTCGTTAGTGCTACTTCAACACCATTTTCAGCTTCATGGAAAACAAAGGATTTTCTAGCTGCAGAAGGAACAAGTATTTAATTAGATTTTCATTGAGAAAAAATAATTAGAGGAACTCTATCAAATTAGGAAAATCTACGTACATGAAAGGAAAGTATTACCTTGGTCACTATGAGCAATTGTATCGTTTATGGTTAGAAAAATGAAAATTACGAGAACAAGCATAAAGGAACTAGTAAAACTTAAGGAAACCATTTTTTGACACCTCTTTCTTTTTGCTAATGGTATGTCTTTTACCTTCAAACAAAGGAGGGATGCACATGAAAGGGATACGGGAGATATATAGAAAACCCAAATCCCAGACCCAATGCAATTAGTCAAAGCTGGGGTTAGAATAACTAACTTTTTCTTGCTTAAAATATGATTTTCTAGGTAGAAGAAGTACCTGGGGAAACTCAAAAGACTGAATAAAGAAAAGTACAGTTTTCAAAAACAGTTAAGAAAGTGGACGATGGTTTTTCTGGGTAGATTCACCGCAATGTAAGGGAAAAGGGGCTTTGTTAGCGTGGAACGGAAGATACGGTAGTCTGCCGCCATGCATGCAACGAGGTTTAGTTTGTTTTGTTGGCCTAGATATTGTCACCTATTACTAAGCTTTCATATTTCACGCAATCCCTCATTTCAATTTTATAGTGTCTTCCTTTGATTTAAAAGCTACTACTAGTATTAAGGTACGAAACTAAAGTTAAAAAGAAAATTAAAGGTAGTAGCTAGAAATCAGTAATGTTTAAACGTCCAAATTCTGCCAATCACTTTTGACTTTTTGAAGAATAGTGAATATCTTTTTATTTAAAATGAGATTTTCCGGCGCGAATTCGAATTGGTCTAAGTGATTATCACACATAGTGAAACTAAAAAAATTACATAAAATGCTAGTGAGAATCTTTGATGAAAGGATTGTGTTGAAGGTTAGATTTTAGTCCATATTTAAGTTATTTTGATGAATTTCGTAAGAAAAATATAGTGCTTTAAACTAAAGCTACCAGAGCCAATTGAACCGTAAGCTAAACTCTAGCTCCGCCTGTCACCTAGCCTTCATCAAACTTCCCGCCAACCTTATGAGGTTATGGAAATTATGCGGAAAATTACACGAGGCACTATTCATCAAGAGTGTTATTTAATAGACACACATGCTAGCTACAATTGCTTTTCTGGTGTAACGGTGAGCCTAACTCCAGGTTATAGGAGGTTCTTACAGACATTGTTAACCAGCATCTGTGGGAGTCCTGGTAAAATAATTTGCTCCAACCACTAGTTTACTACTCCCTCCGTTCCAATTTATGTGGCAGCATTTCCTTATTGGTCTGTTCCAAAAAGAATGACAGCATTCAAAATTTGGTAACAATTTAACTTCAAAATTACAGTTTTGCCATTACTGAAATAATTTACAATCACACAAATTTCTTTGGCTTATTTTACACCACAAGTTTCAAAAATTTTTCTTTATTTCTTAAACTTTGTGCCGGGTCAAACTATGACACATAAAATAAAACGAACGGAGTATATGTTTTTCCTTGGTATTATATTTCGGCATGATTAATTAGTGGATTATGTCTACTTTGTCCAAAATAGTTGTTCATTTTGGATTTAACATACCACTTAAGAAATCTAACCAAGTATATTAATCAAAGAAATCATTACTACATTACCTTTTATAATTCTTCAGCTTTTCTTAAATTGAAATAGATATCATTGGATAATTATTTAGATCATTTAAAAAACCTAAATAGACAATTATTTTGGACCAAGTGAAGTACGAGCATAGCGATTACCAAGCAGAACTCCCAAGGAGTCGGTCAGGGTGAAATCAAAATGTTGGAGGAGGAGAAGGAGAAGAACATGGGCAAGTGGTAATATAAAATTGTCTTGAATCACTGACCCTTATCATGAAAAATTATAATTTAACCAGTCTTTAACTTTACAGTTAGGTATAGTAACAAACAAGTCCAGAACACGAGGGCTCGCCCTCCCATTTTTATCAGTGGGTGGCTTGGGTTCCGCTTGTTCTTTAGTGGATCATCAACTCTTAACTCCAAATTTTTATTGTAAAAAAGGCTAGGGATTAGTCATTTGGCTTTGAAGTGTAAATACACAGTTCTCTGAAAAAGTAATTACGTACCGGCCAAGTTCAAAGTCAAAAATTAATCCACCATCTTTTACTCAAGGTGTAAACAAACAGTTTTTGAGAAAATGAAAACATCTTTTATCAATCACTCTGGAAAATTAATAAATACTCCTATCAATAGAAAACTGAGATTGTAGCAGGTCTCCTTTTACGTCTACTTCGCAAAATCAAGTGGTTTAACTAAAATGTTTTCTACTCTGTTTACATTTTTTTAAATTACTGACAAAGTATCTTGTAATTCGTTGCGATTGATAATTAATTATGCAGCTTATAATCAAGGAAAATGTGGTGAAAGAGTGTAATACTCTGGTCAGACATTACAGCTGAAAATACTAGTCCTAGAACCGAGGATGATGGAGCCTTGAAACTAGTTGACCGTAGACCATGCTTAGATTAAAGCTGTAAAGTTTAATTCTAAACAAATCAAAGGAAGACAGACAAAAAGCTTCGGGACAAACTGTGAAGTGTGAAGGTAACTTTTGCTCTTTTGATCCACCAATATTCCCCGTTGACCAACTGAAATCCATTTAACTTATTTAAAAAAAAATTTACTACTCTTCGATTTAATTACCTTTTATTTCAAATGTGGCGGATTTACATTTAGTATAGCAGATTACATTAAATTTAAATGTATAAATTACATTTGAAAATTTTAGAAATTAAGATTAGAATATAATAATATTGGATGGCACCAAGTTTACATAAACCTCCTTCTAGTCCAACAATCAAGTTAATTACTCATGAGAGGTTGTAGGATTGATCATTTTTTGCCTTCTCTTTCTTTATTGGATTGTCCTCGGTGACATACTTGTATGATCTTGTTACATTTTTATATATGTATTTTTTTTTCTAATCATAACTGTCTTAATGTATTAATCGTTAAGAACATGAGGAGGACTCGACTTGGCCTCATTAAACCATTACATCAAGAGCAGGCAGCATAAGATTAATTTATTCCTTATATGATCTTGTTACATTTATTTATTTGTTCATTTATTCCTTATTGTCTACGAAATTATCTGACACATACTTAATAGTTGATCCAAATGATCCCCAAGTTTAAGATCTGAGCTCAAAGCTGAAAACTTTAGACATCGACGATATTAGCTCTATTATCAGGGGCTCTTCTTCTCAGGAAGTGTACCCCGGATTGTACGGAAAATAATGAAGAGTCTTGGCTTGGGAGTTATGTTTGTTTGGACTGTGAAACTCATGGGTGTTTCAAACTCTTGGATTTGGGAAAAGGGAAATGATGTTTGGGTTTTCAATGCATAGGCACATGAAAGCCATTAGTAGAAGAATGCTTAGGCTTGGGGCGTGGGTGTCGCTGATCATTCCTCGATCTTGTGACTTAAGTTCATGCCATGACAAAGTTTTCGGCAATACAAAAAAGCGTATTACCGGTTTAGAAACTTGCATTTTACCTACAAAAAAAAAAAAAGGCCTAAAAACTTGCTTGTACTTTTGGAAACCTTGCATTTTCAGTGTTCCGACTAATCTGGACATTTTAGTTCTTTTCTCTCAAAGTTAAATAAGTTTTGAACTCCTTGTAAAGCACGGATGTGTATTTCAAAGTTCGGTGTAATATGTTTCTCTATTTCTTTTGGAAGTATTATTCGTACTCACAAGTAGTACTGACCCATGAACTTGGTTGAGTACTAATTTGACGCAATACAACTAAGGAAAGGATGTGGGGATATAGCTACATATGTTTTGAGTTTTGAAATCGATTTCATCACCTTGTTTGTCCTCAATGTTTTGTGTATTGTTGCGTTGTTTTTAATCTATCCCAACCTATTCAAATGATTTTCACTCTATCCTTTCCTTGGGATGTACTTGTGTATTATTTCATTTATGACATCATGCAATTTCCACATGTCCCCTGGACAACTTTAGCAATCAAAGCTATATAAGTGGGGGAACAATGGAATATTTTAAGCTCAAAGTTAGGGCAAAAAGAGCACAAAGATTTCGATAGATTATGTATTTCCTAAAAATGTATTTCAGTTATTATAATTAAATTTGTATTTAGTTGAGTCTTAGGCGATTGTTTATATCTCAATTTGACCGGTTGATAAGCAATTTACATAGACATGAGATCAATTTACTAAATGTTACTTCGAAAAGAATGTAAGTAGCAAATTCGACAGAATGAGCAATAGCGAATCTCGATGACGTAACACAACGATTTCAATTCGATGACAAGTACGACCACCGAATAAGCGAAGATAAGCAGTGGACTCAGAGTTTATGATGATCGATTTATAAAGCAATATTTCGAGAACATAAACAATTAACTCGATGGAATAAAGAATAGCAAATTCAATGACACAATATACCATTACTGAATTCGAAGACAAGTGAAAACGAATAATCGATTCTCAATTGATGTTGTCACAGTCAAACAAATGTAAACGATCGATCCTATATGGTTTTGGGCAGATTACGAACAAAGTGCACAATTATTGCTTTACCGAAGGCGGTTTAGATATTAGTTTCGTTCAGTATCGAATAAGCGATTTAACAAGATTCGATGAGTGTGGCTACGACAAAATTATGTTAACAATGATAAATGTGCAAAATTATATGAACTAGCTGATGACAGATTCGAATAAAACGATAGAAATGCAGTTGACGAAGTAAAAATAACTTTATCAAATTAATGTTGTGATCAAGGTGATAATAACAACTACTTAACGTGATCGATGATAGCAAGCAGATACGATAAGCAATGGATTAATAATACGATCAACGCGATGACAGTAAATTAATGAGATCGATGACAGTAAACAGATATGGCAGGCAATGAAAATAGCATGTAAACAACGAAGTAGACAATAATACATCAATGAACGAAGGCAGTAAAACTTATTGTATTGATCAATCGAAGGTTGGTGCTTTGTTGAAAGAGATGAGTCATCTAAGTTTGAACCAAGCCACGACTGATATTGTAGTTGAGAGTATGACAATGGCAGATTTGTTAATGACAATAATAAGAACGTAAGTTTACAAATGGGAATTGGGGGGCTTATTTATACGCTAGTAAGATGTGGAGTCCCCAACCCTAGAAGGACTCCACTCACCCATGTCTCTCCATCAATCGCGCAACAGCAGCTGCCCACGTCCAACGAACTCTGCTGAATCCGTTCCGAAAAAAGCGGGATAAGATCAACAATTGTTATCAAGACGATTGTCTTCGGGATCTTCCGATAGCGACCCAGCTCATTCGATCACATCACCAATCGAAACTACCCACATCCAATCTCGTTTTATAAAGTCTCCAAAAATTGCTCTCATCTGGCCACGTAGTCGACCACGTGTCAAGAGTGTGATCGGACAAATTTCGACCAATACAGATTAGAGATCACCTAAAAGTGTTCTCTTCCATGTGTCATCTTCGCCATTTGAAAATACACATTCACATTAGTCTATAATTTTTTTTTCTCACAAAAATGAAGACAAACCCTTAAGATAATACATACTCCTCACATTTAAATGTTATTCACTACAAAACAAAAATGAATCGAATTTAACTTTTTTTACAATAATTAGTTTTGCATATATTCTACGTTGAAACTATGAAGAAATGCAGATAGCCCGGATAATCTGAAAAGCCCAATCTAGATTAGCTCAGTAACCGTTGGAACATATAAATTGCAGAAATAGGACAACTATAAGGGGTGGTTTAAACTTTTATTCCCATTTAGCAAAATTTTGTAAAAATAACCTTTGTTGTCAATTAGGCATAAATCGTAATTTTGCGCAATTCAGAATGTTTCATAAGTTACATACAAGATATAATAACCTGTTACATATCCGACAAGATTTCAATTAATTCAAATTTACGTCTAAGTGAAGTGTTTGAGCTATTTGGCTAATAGCCCAAATCTAGTAGGAGCACCACTAAACGGGTCGGTACCAAACCCGTAAAATGGCGCAAAAAATCAAAATAAAATTCCAATTCTGTCCTCCTTTTCCCGCCTTTTTCAATTCACAACCCCATTCCCGCCAAATTACATTTTACTTTTATCCAAAACCCTAACCCTCAAACAAAGCAATTTCCAAATCACAACAACTCAGTAACCATCAAACCTAAAATCCACAATGAAAATCAGATCCATTAAGCTCCGTGAAGCTCACAAGAGCAGCAACGGTGTTCAATCGTTTTGTTCGGTTTTATGGGACCAGCAAGGGGAGCACATTGTCACTGCATCTTCATCAGATACTGCAATTTCTGTTCATGATGCTATTTTGCCAGCTAATCCTCCTGAGATTATTCGACAACATCGAGATGGCGTTACCGCTTTGGTTCTTAGCCCTAATTCTACTTGCCTTGCCTCTGGATCTATTGACCATTCCGTTAAACTCTACAAATTTCCTGGTATATGATTTTCCCCTTTTGTCTCATTTAAAATAGTTTGTTGAAATTGAAATGTAGTAGTTTGAGTTAATCGATAAGCTGTTCGTTTTATTTAGTGTAGTTTCTGCTTCCCGGCTATGAGTTTACTGATTAAAGAACAATAACTTAGGAAGAAAAAGGAAATAGTACAAATGCAGCTCGACTTTCTTTGTCGAACTGCTTGAGATACTGTTGCTTGTTAATTTACAAACTGCTTTGGAGATAGCTCTTCAGTTAAGTGATAAGGAGTTTGTTCTATTACGTGTAGTTTTCTGCTTCTCGGTGTCCTGTTGGAGGCGACATAATTAATGAAGCTCTAAGTTTACTGATTGAAGCACAATAACTTGAGAAGAAAAGGAAATAGTAGAAATACACCTCAACTTTCTGTGTCGAACTGTTTGAGATATTGGTGCTTGTTAATTAACTAACTGCTTTGGAGATAGTTCTTCAGTGATGCCTTAACAATTACTCCCTTAATTTCATTTCTATGATGATGTTTGAATGGGAATGCAGTTTAAGACGTTAAGTTGACTTATGTACATGTTAGTGATAGTGGACGAGAAACAATTAAGCAGTGGATGAAAAGTTAGTTTTATAGTGAAAACATAACATCATCACATCAAAGTTTAAAAAGAAAGTTAATAATTTGATGAACTTAAGTTCTTGGATGTTGTGAATTAGCATTGATATGGAATGGTATCAAACATTTTGGAATATCTGATACGTTAGTCCAGCTAGTCATTGATCTCCTGTTTATTGATTGTCATTTCATTTTGTTGGCTGTTTTTATTGTTTACATCAGGTGGAGAGTTCGAGACTAATATTACTAGATTTACTTTGCCTATACGTACACTTGCTTTCAATAGATCTGGAACTATGCTGGCAGCTGCGGGTGATGATGAGGGTATCAAACTTATAAATACCATTGATGGTTCGATTGCGAGAGTTCTTAAAGGGCATAGAGGGTCCATCACCGGCATAGCTTTTGATCCCAAGAGTGAATACTTGGCTTCAGTTGATTCAATAGGGACTGTCATGCACTGGGAACTCCAGTCAGGAAGGACCATTCACACCTTAAAAGGAATAGCTCCTGCTATTGATTCTGATTTTTCTTCTATGAATATAGTTAGCTGGAGTCCTGATGGGGAGCTGTTAGCTGTTCCTGGCTTGAAAAATGATGTAGTGATGTACGATAGAGACACTGCAGAAAAACTGTTTTCACTTAGAGGTGATCATGTACAGCCCGTTTGCTTTTTGTCTTGGTCACCAAATGGAAAGTACATGGCTACTTCTGGACTAGATAGACAGGTTTTGATATGGGATGTCGAAAAGAAACAAGATATTGATCGGCAGAAATTTGAAAATAGGGTAACTTGTATGGCGTGGAAACCAATTGGCAATGCATTGGCAATAGTTGATGTCATGGGAAAGTATGGTGTCTGGGAATCAGCTGTGCCTTCTTCAATGAGATCTCCCACGGAAGACATTCCAGCTTTAAGTTCTAAAAATGGTCACGGTCTTCTTTTCTTTGATGAAGAGGCAGACAACCCAAGTGCATCTGGTAGTTTAAGTGATCTTGGGGAAGATAGCCACGGCGAATCTGAACTATTTAGCCGAAAAAGATTACGGAAACAGCATAGTTATGATGATTGGGGAGAAGACACTAATGAAGAGTCGGAGTTACTTGCAAAAGTTGAATCTCACAAGAAGGCTCCTCGTAGTCACAGGGATGGTTCAGAAAGTAAAAGAAATGAGCTCAAGAATGTGCCAATTTATGCAGGGCCAAAGATGCAAGAAGCTTTTCAGCCAGGTGCAACTCCACAGCTACCTGGCAAAAGACACTTTCTATGTTACAGTATGCTTGGTAGTATAACCACGATGGAGCATGATGGGTACTCTCACATAGAGGTATTGCAGCTTCTCTGTGTGTTTGTTTTTGTGTCTGTCTTTATTTTTTTCTTTTGGAGTTTCTTATTCTTGTTTATACAAAATTGAACTTTGAGCTTGTTTCTCATGGCTAGAAACTGTGATCTTCAACTTGTCATCCAAAATGATGTAGCAAAAGCAGCTACCACGACTTGATATATGTTGAAAGGCAATTCCTCTTTACAAGGACCAATACATGAAAAATTTATTCAGTTAACATGATAACTTCTATGCAGATTGATTTTCATGACACAAGCAGTGGTCCCCGAGTCCCTGCAATGACTGATTATTTTGGTTTCACAATGGCTTCTTTAAATGAGAAAGGAAGTGTATTTGCAAACCCATGCAAAGGTGAGAAGAATATGAGTACACTCATGTATCGCCCTTTCAGTAGCTGGGCTAATAACAGTGAGGTTAGTGCTTTATTCTTTTTTTCCAAGTAATGACATATCAGGAGTATGTATAATGTATATGCCAAGTTATGAAACTTATTACTTCTGCCATGCTAACGCTGTTTTTCTTATGTAAAATTAGTGGTCAATGCGATTTGAAGAGGAAGAAGTAAGAGCAGTTGCTCTAGGAACAGGTTGGGTAGCTGCCATCACAAGCCTTAATTTTCTCCGCATCTTCACCGAGGGTGGCATGCAGGTATATCAACTGAGATTTTGTATATTTTTAGGCTTTTGTAAGTTGGTTCCATGGGTGCCTCCAAAAAGAATCTTCCCTTAGTTTCAAATTGAATATCTTGACTCACTTCATGTAATTTTAAGAAGATAACATTCACTTCTAAATAGTTAATGGAAGTGCAGTTTGAATTTGTATTACTTCTTCACAAGGGTCTCCTGTTTGTATATTGGATTGGTTTTTGGTTTATTTGTACTTCTAAATTCTAATTATCTGAGATAAGTTGTGAAAGTAGTCATTGTTTTAGCATAACCCAAAATAGACTTTTGACAATCGACTTGAAATAGAGGGAGTATTTCAAATGTCATAACCAATCTATTGATTTTCTGGAAATTATTACTGAGACACTCCTTTTCTCTTTTTTCGGGTTGAAATATATCCAAGAGATATATTCTTTCCCTTGATGGACCAGTTGTTACTGCAGCAGGCTTTAAGGATGAACTTGCAGTTGTCACACATGCATCTCCCCCTCTTCCCTCAAATGAACAGGTATAATTTGTTCTCATGCCATGTGGTTAAGTTATTTTATTTCATGTGTTGATAAGCCTTCATTGAGCAGTTACCAAAACTATGAAAAATAATCAATAAAGCTATATAGTGGCTGCTTAAAAGGAGCTATTAGGTCAACTTTGAAGTCGTGCCAGACTGCCAGTAGGTTACTTGTCAAAAAGTCGTGTGACAGATTTCTACAATTGATTAATTGAAATGTCCTTGTCCTGACCAGATTTCATGGTCTCTGAAAGATCACTAAAAGCGAGTCATCGATAATACAGCATTTTCATAGTTCTTTCCTCAACCGAAGAATTAAATAATTCCTGACCTTGTCTAGGTTGATGCATGTTACCTTCTAATGCTTGATTATAATAAATAGCACTTCTACGTGCATGTCAAGCTTGTCTTGTCCTTTCAGATGTTTTTGACTTGGCCTGAAGAAATTAAACCTCATCCCAAATGAAATGCATGGAGTCAAGACTAATAATTTAGGAGTTGCTTGAAAATTCGCTTAACTAAGGCTGACAGTTGATTGGAGATCATTGATAGTTGTTTCGCTTCAATTTAACTAAACTCGAATTTTCTATATTCTAAGATAGATGTAAGTTATTAATGACTGATCTATTGATTATAGAACTATTTGTAATCCCACACAGATTCTTGAATTTAGAGTTTTCAATGTACGTACTGGAACACAGCCTCAACGAGGAAGACTTCCGTTGACTCCTGGTTCGAGCTTATTATGGTTTGGGTTTAGTGAAGAAGGCCATCTAAGTTCTTTTGACTCTAAGGTGAGAAAATCATTGAGCATTAATTCAGAGATCAGAGGTTGTTCTAGTGATAGCTTAAAACTAAAGCTGGTTGTTTAACTGCAAATGTAGGGTGTCCTAAGGGTCTTTTCAAATCAATATAGTGGCAGTTGGCTTCCACTTTTCAGGTATATAAGCTTCCAACCTGTCCATTAGTAGTATACTGATGTTGCAAACACCTGTTCATTTACAAATTGGAATTTTCAGTGCCAGCAAATTGAAGAAGCCAGAAGAAAACTATTGGGTCGTTGGATTAAACACAAGCAAGCTGTTCTGTGTCATTTGCAAATCCCCTGACTCCTTTCCAGAGGTTTGGGCGCGTTGTTGCGTGTGCTTATCATATTTCCTATCACACCTTTCTGATCCTCTGGTTGCATTTTCAGGCCTCTCCTAAACCCATTCTCACTCTATTGGATCTTTCATTTCCTCTTGCTTCGTCTGACCTTGGAGCAGAAAACCTGGAGAATGAATTTATAATGAATAACATGCATCTCCAGCGGGTATGTATATGTTAAGATTTCCTTACAGTTGCCATAGAATGATGGAAATTCATGTTGATTGACCGTTTAGCTGTTTACGGGATTTGCTATCAGATTCAGAGCACAATTGAAGAAATGGAAGCCGCTGGCGAAGACACCAGTTTGCTTGACGATGAGGCTTTTAATACTGAAGCAGCTCTTGATAGATGCATCCTGAGGCTCATTGCATCCTGTTGCAACGGTCAGTTTTCTTACCGTTTGATTCAACAAAGTCTATAATATACTCTAGTTTCCTACTTTTCCACTTCCTGGTTTCTTAAATTTTGATATTGGCTTCCGTCCCCTCTTATCAGGTGATAAGCTAGTGAGAGCTACTGAACTCGTAAAACTCCTGGCTTTGGAAAAATCAGTCAAAGGTGCTATAAAACTTGTAACAGCCCTGAAACTGCCAAATTTGGCAGAGCGCTTTAATGCCATACTGGAGGTAGGGATGGTGACCTCAATGGAGCATTTGATTGGCAGGTTTTGTTAATTCACAACTATTTGAGTTTCTTATTCTTGTTGCACTATATTTCTACAGGAAAGATTGAACAAACAAACAATTGGTAGCAGAATTCCTGCACCAACTGCGTTGAAATGTGATACATCATTTAATGCTCATGATGCATTAAACAAGTCCCATGTTACCGTGGAAAGCAGCAAAAGATTGGAATCAGAGAATTCTCCGTCCCTAAATTTTTCTGCTCCTTCTTTCACGAAAAAACGGTCATTGGAGGAGCCCACCAAGGATGTAAATGTAGATGCAGAAAATGCTAGAGCCAGAAAATTGGAAATGGCAAGGGAGTTCAAAAGTGCATTTGATTTCAAGAATGCTAAGAAACAGAAGGATGGAAAGGATAAGGTGGATGAAGCGAAAAATGCAAGAAAATTAGAGAATGCTAATGAACTGGAAGATGGACAAGATAAGAATGGAGAAGTGAATAAGGGACAAGATAAGAATGGAGAAGTGAATAAGGTAACAGCACAACGCCCTTCTAATCCATTTGCGAAGTCATCGAACAACAAACAGAGTACATCCTTGTTTGATTCCCTCAAGAAAAAGGCAAAAACTGACACATAATGCATTTGTCACTGAAAGAGGGAAGCTTTTTCCCCAAGTTGCTTGCAATAGAGAAAGTTGTATATGGTTGATATGTAACGTTAGGTTTGTGGTAGCTCTTGTATGTATTTTAGCAATACAACTTTGAAACAGTTGGCAACAATTGAATTCAACAGTCCGTAATAACGGTTTGCTGACATCCACCGATGTTATAATGTTTGTTCATGTATTTCTTTTTGCATCTTTTCATACTTGAGTAATTACTTGTGCACATCCGACTGCCTGTTATTCATTGTCGAACCAATGCTCATCCTTGTCTCATTTTTGAGGTGGAGTTGGATGATTTTGCCAGTTAAAAAGATCGAAGGGACTCTAAGAACGTCAAGGGGTGACTTGCTGACTTTTTTTTGAGTTCTGTTTTTTCGTGAAATTATGTCCAATATTATTATTTAGCGTGGTCTATGTAAGCTTGAAGTATCAGCCTCACTACCAAAACACAGGTTCATCCTATGGTTAGCAGCTCAAGGAAGACTCCTCACAAAAGATAGGCTAATCAGGTTGAACATATCCATAGAGAATCCAAGCTGCTGCTTATGTGATGGTGCTGATACCGAAACACATAAGCATCTCTTCTCTGAATGCAGCTGGATCAATGGTCTAAAGGATGCTGTGAATAGCTGGCTGCACCATCACTTTCCAAAACAGGAAGTGAAGCAATGCCTTGCCTGGATAAAGAGCAGGCATTGGAAGAAATTCAAAAAGAGGCGATGGCTGCAGTTTGGAGTGCTGTCATCTATTATAATTGGAGAGCTAGAAATTGGAATTTTTTTTGAAGGAAAAAGGTAAATAGTAGTGGATATTGTAGGGAGAGTTGATATCAAAGAAGCTCAAAGAGAGCAGTTGGATGTAGATGGGTAGAGAGTATATGTACTTAATTTTTCTATTGGAGGCCTCAGCTCGTGGTGTAGCCAACCATAGAAAAGGTGTTCCTTAGATGTATTGTTTTGTTTGTTATTTGTAATCTTTTTATCGTCCACAAAAAAAAAAAAAAAAAGTTCTTACGATATTTAGCATGTGGAAGACCATATAGGTAATCATTTACAATTCTATAATCAAACAACAGTTGATTTGTGTACATGCCATTGACTTCCTGACACCAAAGGAGCTCAAGCGGATCATTCAAACTTCTTTTACGCAATAGTTAAATATGACAAGTCAAATCATAATACTAAGTCCAAATATCAATAGCTATGAGATCAATGCTATTCTATTCAAAATTTCTTATAGTTAAATATGACAAGTCAAATCATAATACTACAAGTCCAAATATCAATAGCTATGAGATCAATGCTATTCTATTCAAAATTTCTTACTCCCATGACAGAGAAGAAGAAAGAAACAAAAGGAACAGAAGAACTGGACCGCAAGAATCAATATAAGGAATCCGGTCTCCGCTAAAATTTTGACTGATGGTAATATAAACCAGGCTAAAGGATAAACTGTAGTATAATTTAAAATATGTGTCATCACTTACATTTAAACACAACTGTTTAAACACATGAGAGTTATTTTAGACGTTTTAGCCCATTGGCGGATCTAGTATTTCAAGAATATAGGTTTACCACCTTTAAAAGCAGAGTTACAGCATTTTAAAAATGGTCGGCAAACAACATTCGTCGAATAATTTATTGTTTATATAAGTTAATTATTATTTAATATAATGAGATATTAAGGACAAAAATTTTAAAGTATATTTAAATGATGATTGACCCATATTCCTATGTACCCCGCCCTTGGTGAAGGTCTGATACATCACATTTCTTATCAATAAATATACTATTGTTGTTGCTGTAGGCGTGTATTATCATGCCTTATATTCGTAACCAAACAATCCCTTAAGTTTCCAAAATGCAAACACAAACTTCCAAAGAGAGTGGAAAAAGAAACCGACACATTTATTTTTCTTAATAATTCCACACGCTACGCAAATCACCTGCTTACTCATACACATTACACACACACACACACCTACCAGAAAAAAACCATCTACACAAGCAAAATCCAAAAACGGAGTCCTTCAAAAATACACCTTTTTCATTAAATGGCTCAAGTATCAATTTCAATGCTTAATTTTCTCAACGACGATGATGAAGACGACGTTATTACTGACGGCCTTCAAAACGCCGTTACAGTAGACCTCAATTCTTCACCTTATTGGGCTAACGGTTTCCGTAACTTCGATATTTACACCGACGCTCCAGATCTCTCCGATTTTCAAATCCCTTCGGCCCGTAACCGGCGGACAAATTTCCCGTTACATGACGTCGTTTCAGAACCCGATTCGATTGATTTGTTAGACCGGGAGAATCAAGTGAACTTTGTTATGGACTTGTTTCAGCAACGTGTAGAACAATCTCAATCTTCAGGTTCGGGTTCGGGTTCGACCCGAGTGGTTTTAGGACCCGATTTGATCCATTCGGAGCCTGAATTGGAAGCTAGTTTTGGTTTAATTGAAGGAAATGATGTTATGGGATTGAGTAGTTTAGACCTAGATTTTGGGCTAGGGCTAGGGTTTTGTGGGGAAGATTGCGATGGACCGAACCCGGAGGAGTTGGTTACCGGGTTGAGGGTTGTGGATATTGAATCGGATTCGGATCCTGATGAGAACTGCATTGGAGGTAGGATTTTCAATGTGGATGAAGCTGATTGCGAAGACGACGATGAGGATGACCCGAGCCTGAGATTGTGTTGGGATTCATTTCAATTGGAGGATGATCATCATAGGGATGTGAATGAGGATTTTGAGTGGGAGGAAATCGATGGAAGAGTCGATGAGAGGGAGATTTTAAGTATGTTTTTAGACGACGAGGAGGAAATTGCTGGACCCAATGTTGTTCGAGAGGATAGAGTCCGAGAGTTGGAAAATTTGGAGTGGGAGTTTTTGTTGAATGTTCATAACTTGGAGCCTGATCCGGAAATTGGAAATGTGGAATTTGATTTCGCGCATCATATTGATGATCAAGATGATTACAATTACACTGCTGAATATGAGCTGTTGTTTGGACAGTTTGCGGAAGGGGAGAATGGTTTAGTTGGTGGAAGACCACCAGCTTCGAAAACTGTTGTTAAGAATCTTCCGGTTACGGTGTTGGGTAAAGATGATTTAGAAAAGAACGATGCTACTTGTGCAATTTGCAAGGATGAGATGAATTTGGGAGAAAAGGCTAGACAGTTACCATGTGATCATCGGTATCATGGCGACTGTATTCTTCCTTGGCTTGGGATTAGGAATACTTGTCCAGTTTGTCGATATGAGTTGCCCACTGATGATCCCGACTATGAGAGGAGGAGAAGGGTCCCGACTCAAAGAGTTGTTCAACTTGATTGAAGGTTTAATTGATCTGCTGTTGGAAGTAATGGTTGGTTTCCTATAGTTAAGATCGTTGATATACTAGATGATTTTGATGTTAGTACTATGTGGATGTTTTATTGCTTTGATGATTTTATGTTGTTGAGAACTTTGTATATAAAGCAAGTTCAAAGAAAGAATGAACTGTCTCTTTATTTTGATTGTCTCTGTAAATTAATATTAACACCTTATAGATTGTATAAGTCTCACAGATTTCAAGACTCATTTATATTCATCAATCAGTACTTCATAGTTCGTATGTTGAATGCACGATGCGAGTAATTTCAAGTTTGGAGGGAAAGAGTTTTCCCTTTCTTTTACAGATAATTAAGATGAGATGTTCATCTTCGTCTTATCATGGACTCTCTTGACGCAAGACTGGAATGTTTGGAAATTGAGGACCAAGGAGTCATTTCCGCTGATCGCTTTGAAAGACAACAAAATCAGATACTAGTAAGGAAATTCAATTTTTGTCAAATAACTGGGAAGTCTATAGCCTGTACTAATTAGTCATATGCACAGGTCTTTAGCAGGAGCTGTAGTTAAGTGTGTTAGACCTGAGAGCATGTATCAGCAAGCTTGTGAATATATCATGATAATTTCTTATCCGGACATTGCATTAATGAGGCTATTGATGGCTAAATCAGGATCAACTGTAGCCTAATTCAGTTTAAGCATGTATATTTGTCCTGTATTTCTGTTCTTTTAAAGGCTCTGTATTTCTGTTTTAGCCATGTTTGTATTGTGATGTTGTATGATATCAGTTCCATTGCACTGATTCCAAGTACTATGCTTTTAGGACCACATCACTGCTAATTAGACCATCTCTGACTGTGGTCTAAAGGTTATATTCCCTTTTCAGGGCATAGCAGTTTTGTGTTCATGAATAGGCATCCATTGCTTCTCAAGTTGACAGGGCAAAGCAGATTTCTCACCGAGATTGTGACTGCTTCCAATTAGTGTGTGCCTTCTCCCACTCCCATCAGGCTGAGAATGAATGAAGAGCGCTGGTATAGAGTGTATGGCCATCAAGTGTGATGGGCTTGGCTAATCAGTCAAGGTTACATGGAAATTTGTTGGGATAACTAAACCTTTGTCAAGAGCCAACGGAACCTTATTCCACCTTTTGTAGAAACAATTAGGAGTTGTCTGCTCATATTTTAAAGAGAGTGAATGTTTTATTAAGCTACAAATCATGGAGAAATTTGAATGGAGCTTGGTGGTTGCAGGCTAAAACCTGGAAGTGCAGAGAATTGTGTTATCCAGATGTATTATAACGCAATCTGCGACTACAAATGACAGTCTTGCCAACTCCATTTTGTACAGCATCTTTGTTGATTTTCTAGTTTGATGCTGAAAATTAATGATGTTGCAATGTGTTAATACACTGCATATTGAACACGTTTAATTGGTTCTCTATGAACGATAGCAAGACAATGAACTTTTGTTCCCTATTAGAATATTAAACCCTCTTAACAAAATTGAGGTTCTAGTGATGATATTCACCACGTTCTTATAATATCAGAAAGTTGCTAAAGAACTACTTTTCGAAGCAGCTTCAGCAGAAAAGGGAGAAAAAAGCCAACTTCTTGAAGCAGTATAGACGATTAAGGAAAGCTGGTCACTGGTACAACATAGTACTATTCAGGCCGGAGCAACTAGACTCTACAGTTAGGGATGAGCTGCCGAACAGCGATTCAAAGGCTATGTTTCTCCTCAGATATTGCTCTTGGTAGTGCCGATAAAATTACTAGAAATGTTTTAGATGTATTACAACTACAGGACATATCTACTGATTAAACGGCCAGTACCAAAGCCCAAACGCAAGCAATTCTAAGACTGGTAGCCTTTTTTGGGAGGTTGCTGCCCATTAACACTCTGCGTTGGAGTTTCCACTGCAGAAGTTGAGTCGCCACTGTTATCATCATTAAAATTAGCGGGATCTGCATATGACTGGTACCCCGGGAATCTGGCAAAAAGGAGATATTGAGGCACCAAAGATACATAAGTACTAATAACTTGCTGTTTTTGTTCTTCATACATACCTGCTTACTTTTATTTGCTCCCCATTTATAGTCATTTTTACGTCAAAAATATTTCCTGCAAGCAATTGTCAGAGAAGTTAATCATGTCAACCAATTAATCACCGCTACCACAGGGAAGCAAAAACTAGTCAATTGTTTCAAGAGAAACGATTTTGAACCAATCAATGCCAACTGCAATTGACCTAGATACAACTGTAACCCCATACTCAATTCCACAGAAATATCCTTTTCCCAGCGCATTCGAGTTGGCAATAGCTCTTATAACTCAAAAGGTTATCCAGATATGCCAGTTCTAGTTCTCAATAACATTCATTTATAGAGGCCTTAGGTTAGAGGAAGTTAAACAAAAAAAAGAGATTCGACTCTAAACTAATGATCAAGGGAGAGAAGCTTATAACTGTTTATTCCTCCAGTTTACCTATATCTACCCCAACTTTCCTTTAAATTATGCACAGTTTCCTGGTAACCGGAAGCTCCGCTATGCTGAAAATTACATGAAAAGTGGAAGGTGAGACTTAAATGTTTGACATGTACTGGTAAACCATTAGTCTTCCAATGATTACACTTTATATCCTATGATAAGAAGAAAAAGGCATAAAAAAATGTCAAAAATTGTTCAAAAGCCCATAAATCTTGTATATCATTAGTTTGGAGTCTTGCTTCTCAAGGTCAAATGCATCGAAAAGACTGAAGGACTTGAACGTTAAGCACTGCAACTAAACTGAGAACCCAATGGTTTAAAAAAAAGGAAAAAGATACTTGGGAAGATGGGTGAAACTAAACCCCCCAACCCCCCCCCCCCCCCCCCCCCCCCCAAAAAATATATATATATATATATATTCCTAAAACATGTGAATGTTCATAGGAATGTCCCTCAAGTATATGCAGTTCGACAACATACAAAATGTGATTATAAATCCCCACCAACAGCAAACAAAAATAACCATTCTGACTTAATAATTACTGTAAAATTGACCATATATAGTGTGTTCTCAGAATATTTACCTCCAAAAATAGTCTTGTCTGAAAAGTACTTGGACATTAAATATCTCCTGGACTCAACTTCATATCTCTTGAACTTTTCAACCTGTCGGCTCTCCATATCACTACATGATAGAGTGAAACAGTTAGGAGTTTGGAACCCCATCTAGTTTAAATTACATTTCAACAGATGGGATACTTAAGCAGAACAGCTCGAAATTAGTGCTGTAGCTGGATGCAGTGAAGCCAAGAAACTTCTTGTGCTCAAAATGTCCTCGTCACTTTCTTGTTCTTTTCCCTTTCAATAACTCTTGCAATTGATTAAGAGTATTCTTTTACTTCTAAGCTTCACTAATTTTATACAAGTGGAACTTAGATTACCCCCAATGTGTTTAATGCAACTTAACAAATTTAATTGCGTAAACAAATATGTAGCCGGCGAATTCCACAATTCCTAATGTATTACCTTTTTTAGGCTGTTGACTTCGGCCCTCAATCTGTAACTCCTGTATATATAAATTACCAAAACTGAACCCATTTCCTCATGGTTTTGGTCTTTCTAAGTACGCCAAAATGGAATTTGGACTAAATTTTCACCAGCGTATGCATAGAATATCGAGTACCTCAAAAAATCATCTCTTGGCCCCGCAAATCTAGGCTATTGAAAACATCTGTAGAGCTGATTCATGAGTTGATACGAGAAACAGAGATAGCATCTTTGTGCTAACCAATTTAATTGGTTCAGGAAAATCTCCGATAAGCATGCACCACACAGATGCCATGACAGGAAGCTTTTGCCATTTCAGTTAAAAATGCTGAAGTACTAAATGTCATTAAGTCTTGAGCATGTATTCAGAAGATCCACCTAACATCCGGAACTACATATTCACTTTGCATATATATATATATATGGGGATATTAACTGTTGATGTCCCACATCGATGAGTGATGGGTTTATTGGTCTCTTTATATGGCTTGGGCAATCCTCCACCCTTTGAGTTAGCTTTTGGGATTGAGTTAGGACCAAAGTCCATTTTCTTTGTCATTAACTTGAGAGAAGATAATAGAGTAACCGACATATTTTGATCTTCAACTAATTTACCAAAGGATCAACTAAGCATCTTACTTGTGGCACAAAATGCCAACTATATTCTAGGCTGTCATCTCAAAAAAATCAACATAACTTTTAGATGGGGTCCAAAGGATTTATAAAGAATCTTAATGATTGCTTTCCCCCTAACCTACTTTCACGTATCAAAATTTCCAAACACCTCCCATTAATAACTATTACTTATCATTTTTGGAAGTCTGCAATGATGCGTTCCTTATATTAGCATATCTACTAGCTGATCATAACTGCCACGTCGTAATATACTTGTCGTTCTTCATTTAGGATTAAGCTACTTGACTTTGTATCAATTCTATGCGAGTCTATTTGCCAACGGAACATTTTTCAGGATCTTTACACAGACCGAATGAAGAACAGAACTTTACGACATCTTTTTCGTAGACGTTCACTCACAGCTACTTCTTGCAAATTTTTTGTCCTAACTGCGCATTTGAAGCTTCTTCTATAAAAGAGCTTGGGCATCTTTCGATGAGAAGGTCCGTTCAGCAAATCAGTCCTGCATCGTATAGATAGCGATTCAGATCACCTTCCCAAGCCTGCCTAACCTAATTGTGTGTGAGTAATCAACCGCGACAAGTCGACAGAACCATAATGACTGTTTTCATCTTTTCTAAACTATATATATATATAGATTATACACAGACTATACATATATTAAACATCCGCCAGCTATTTTTCTGTTAGCGGTTGGGTGGGCCGCTATCTCTGTTAATTTCCCACATTCCTCTTATATGAACAAATTAATAGCAAGATATCTCTTAAATGCTATCCAAATAAAGATGCACTTAAAGACCATGAAATCACCAATTAAATATTCCAGAAGTTAAAATAAGAAAGTCTAGTTAAGCAAACTTACTCAAGAGGATCTGTGACCACTTTCTCCTTTAATTCTTCAGCAATTGTGGGGCTTGAGACCTCCTACAGTACAAAAAAAACGAAAAAAAAAAATTAAAAAAAGGGTTAAAAAGAGAGACTTAGGTTAACGCGAAAATCATATCAAAAAGAAAAAAAAAATTCCTCCGTCCCATTTGATGGGGCGGGGTTTGATTTGACAAGGAGTTTAAAAAAGAAGAATTCTAAAATTTGTGGTATAAAAAAGCCATAGAAATTTGTTCACAATAAACAGTTTCTACTTATACAAATATAACATTCTTTTTTAGACAGACTAAAAATAAAATAGTGCGACATAAATTGAGACACAGAGAGTAACTAAAAAGTGGAAGAGGGACCTGAAATTGTTGAGCAGGAGAGGGAGCAACGGAGGATAAAGGAGAGTTTGAAACTGAATTTGAAGCTGAACTTGCCATTTTCCAATTACACTTCTTGGAAATCTTGAGCTATCCCAATTTGCTAGTTAGTTCTAGGGAAGCATGCAGTTGCGAAAGAGAAGAATTAATAATGCTGGGGAAGTTTAACTTTACCTCATTAATAACTTTTTAACTTAGTTAATACGCATTAATTAATCCTGTTATATGTCGTTTGGTTGTCGGGACTAAAAATAAAGATAATTCGATATTATAATCTCGAGATAATTCCGCTTACTATATGAGATATAGTAACAAATGATTTTAGTATAAAATTATAACGAATTAACTAATATCACTAATTAAACGTGCGATAAATACAATTTCAATCAATATTATCGACAAAATAATAACCAAGTTCTTCCTTTCGATACGAAAGAATTGTCCTTTAAGCTTTTCAAAATAGCTTAAAATAATATTCATTAATAAAACCAAGAAAAATTAATGCATCTTTTTCTCAAATTGTATTTAATTCAAATTTACAAAAAGTTTGCGGAAAGATAAAAGCGAAGTGAAATAATATATCCTTTTAATTAAATTTCTTAATGAATATGTATCGTATTCAAAATAGACAATGTATTTTAGAGCAGATGAAATATTGTCTAGGCGTTATTGCGTGGTTATGTTTTCTTCAATTAGTTTAATCAAATAAAAAGTTGGAATTGAAAAAACCATGATATTAGTAATTGTTGCTGAATTCTTTCAACATTATTTGCGAAATTTGAACACTTGCAGCAGCTCCATATTTTCACCCATCGAACAAGGTGAGAAGTCATATTGTTGGTACTTCCGTTGATGTTAAACAATATGCTTGCTAATCTCATTTAAATAAAATCGAACCATTGTAAATCAATAAAGCGAGCTTTGACCTTAGAAGATTATCAAAACCTTGACTTACTTCCTAATCTCTAAGATTTAGATTATGGTAATCCCTTTCCTTCCTCCCCAAACTTCCGTGATGGCGGGTGGGGCGGATCAGCGAGCAGTGAATCATAAATTGTTTCTTTTTATGAAATCAAAATATGAAAGTGTTTTGATCTTTAACTATAGTTAAAGAGATTGTTATGTTAAATAAATTCAAATCATAAAAACTTAAAGTGGACATAATTTTAGCATATAGCGCCGTTGATGAACCACATACGGGAACATTTATTACTTAGGAAGTAAATGATATTTGTAAGACATATTTTATTAATGACAAAATGTTAAGTATAATTGTTCATAATGCTTCAAACAATGATTATGCTATTGGTCATTTAAAACCAAAGTTGAACCCCCTTTTGAATAATTGTTTCATGCTAGATGTGCATGTCATATATATATAATTTAGTTGTACGAGATGTGCTTAAGTTGTTTGGTCCTACTATTAAGAAGACCAAACACGCAATTAGTTACATCTTTAAAACTAAAAAATAGGATAGATGGAGGAAATTTAAGGAAGAGTGTATAAAAGAAGGTTTGGAACTTAGAAAAGTCCCTAAGGAAGTTGCAACTAGGTGGAACACTACATATGAGTATTTGTGGTTGCTTACAAGTTACGAAACCTATATCTAACATGTTTAAGGCTCATGTTGATGTAGAGTATCACCTTAATGAAGGGGATTAGAACCTTGTTCTCCATCTTCTTACATTTTTAGAAATTTTTTTGGCTTGCTACTAAAAAATTTTTCGGTCAATATTATCCTACAATCCTACTATGTTTTATTTTGTTGCTCGAATAACAAAATTACTTAACGAATATAAAGTAGTGTCTGGTTATGAAGTTGTCGTTGCTCAATTGATTGAAAAAATTGTTTTTCTATTCCACCACTTTATTACATTGCTTCTGTATTACATCCTTATTTTAATCGGTTTAATACTGAAATGCTTATTAAAGAAATTTATCGAACATTAGAACTTACTATTGATGAAACACCAAGTGTAGAAGAAACTTGTCAACAGGTATTTCCAAATTGCCAGCGAATTAATGAAATGTATAGGAGTGCAGTTGATAATGTTGCTCAAAGTGTTCTACCTTCAACGGGTTCAAGTTCAACGCAAATGAGTAAAAGAGTTGCAGGGATGGTCACTTTTGCCATCCTTAGTCAAAGGCTTTCTAGCAGTCAATCCAGTGGAAGGGCGTTCAACGAGCTTGTTGTTTATTTACTTCACGCTCCAAAGGATATTGAAACTTTTCAAAGTGATGAATTTCTACAATTTTGGAAGGATCAACAAGTACAATTTCTAGTTCTATCAAAAATGGCGCGGGATATTTTAACAATTCAAGCATTATCAGCACGTTGAGCCTAGGAAGATTACAAATCGGAGATCATAGGAACTCATTTGATGAAGAAGCATTAGAGACAGCCGTATTATTCAGATATTGTATTAGAGCGGAAAATATTTTGGAATGCCAGAAGAAAATGAAGAAGCAGAAGCAACTTATGCAACCGAAATCTTATCAAGTGGGAGTGTGGATAATGGAGTTTACGAAGAAGGTCAATCTTTACTACCAGTTCCTCATGAGTTGCTAGAAGAAATTATTGAGAAAATGAGAACTTCTTTTATAAATATGTAGTTTTACAATTTAATTTAACTATGTACTTTGCAAAAAAATAAAAAACTATTCAATAAATTTGTTACGCCTTGATATTAAGTTATAACTTTTGGTTATGTTTTCTGAATTTATTTACCTTTAGTTTCAAATTATCAATGACTTAAAAAGGAAAAAAAAAGTAAGTAAAAAAAACACCGAACCGAGCCGGACCGGTTCGGACCGGAACGCGGAAAAAAAACAAAAAATAAAAAAAGAAAAAAAAATCAGATTTTAAATTTAGGCGTTGGCAACGACTACTTCGACCCAACAACCTATTTTACCCTCCCACCCCCTTAGCGCCCCAATGCGCCCCCCCCCCCCCCCCAACTATTTTTTCGCTATAAATACTCTATTATTCATCAATTATATCATAATTCTATATTTTCTATCTATTTCCCTCTATAATTACTATCAAAGGTCATTTTCTAAATTTCTATTAAAAGATTAAAATGTCTAGAAATCAACCTACTCAAGCTCAACGTGAAGAAATTGAAAGAGCTAGAGCACAACGACAAAATAGATCTGAAGTATGAGAATTTATTACGAAAAATAGTGAAACTCAGACTGTTAAATGTAATCTTTGTCAGAAAGCTTGGATGTCTGAAGCCCATAGTGGAGTGAGTATGAAGTTTAAGGTACACTTAGAACAACAACATATGCAAGAATGGGCTGCTCAATCGAGGGTAAATACATCCGTTGACGAACCACTTAAGGGAATATTAATGTAATTTTCTTCTTTCTAGTTTGTCAATTTGATTATGTATTTCAAAAATTATCAAAAAGTGTTCAATAAATTGCTTCAGTCTTGCTATTTTATCTATAATTTTTGTATATATTTTCTAAAATTGTTTATTACAAAGTTCCAATTCTTAAAATAAAAAAAAAACAAAAATTAAAGGAAAATCGGGACTGAAAGTATGACCGAGCTGATGTAACGGTCTCGGTTCCGATACGACAACCCATAAGTTGACCAATGAACCGGACCAGACCAGAACGGACTGATAAACCGGTGTTTAGAATATTTTTTACTACCGGATCAGACTGAAACCGGACCGGACCCTGTAGACAACTTTATTCACTTACTTAAGGCTTCATCAGTTTTAAATGCAAAACGATATTGACAGTCGGGAACAGGGCAGTGAAAAGGAGTTTTGTAGAGTTTGTTTTTTAGTTTCATCGCTGAATGAAAATTTTAGAGTAGCACGATAATTGAGATTTGGGACGGAAAGAAGAAGAAAATCAGAGAGAAATTTCATAGTACTTTTATAGTGTGGTCATGCAGAATAGTGAAAGTGCCTCTACTCTGATCCTTGGGACTATATCCCTTTAGCTTATGGCATTTACCCAAGCTACGGAAGTATGTGAGATATCGGCTCTCATAAGAGTACAATATGTGCCTCAATTATCTTACAAATTCCACAAACGCTCAGTTATATTTTTATTTATATTGCTAATGGTTCTTTCAATTGAACAAAATGTGAGCCATTTGTTTCAATACACTACATTATTCTAGATATCAAAAATCTTATATGAATTTAATAAAATAAATAAATTTTTAGACAAAGTTCTACTATGGAAATTTTGAATATTCAAAAAATATATTTAAACCTTGGAAATAATATTTTCCATATTAGTAATACCATGACCATATAAATTTTATCTCAGTTATCTGATCAATCATACATATATTTTTATCCATTAATAATAATTGAATCAACATTGAATCAACTCTTTAACATATTAATTAATAGTTACGCATCTAAAACAATTTAGAAAAAGTGACTATAAACTAAAATATACACAAATATTATGTCATTTTGGCTTTAGGCGTCCAATCTTATCGAGCCACGCTTGATCAAAACAGATGTCAAGCAGCAGAATAAGGAACATGATTCCTCATAATATGTACATCCGAACGATTAGAGACGCTAGCAAATCAGGTCAAATCGACTCCATCGATGTGTCCAGATAAACCATCTTTAAAATGGTGAAAGTGCCTCTACTACAATCCTACTTATCTCCCTAAAAATCATTGTGAACTATAAGAGAATGCTTCTCAACATTGATTTCTCTATCGCAGATACAACAGTATATACATGAGTTCTTTGGAGAATAAGACTCCAAGTTGTCACTGTTTAGGACTCCAAATTATGAAACAATTACATGGTTATTCCTAGCATACAACGATAGATACTTAGACTCCCACACAAACTCCTACGTTATATTATCCTTACATGAACTACTACGTTATATTATCCTTACATGAATGAACTACTTGTATTGGTCGATTTTCGTTATTCAAACGAGAAGATGTGTTCGGGTTTGGTTATTGTGTCCGAGGACATTTGCCGATTGATTCGCCTCAACAACTTGATCAGATGACCACGAAGGCGCTGGCTTTAGCGGATAAGCTTTAATGAACTTATCCCACTTTTATCGGAACCAACTTAGCGTAATTGAAGGGACGTGGACTGTTGTGGAGAAAGAGACGTGGAAAAGGAAGAATCCTTCTAGGGTTGGAAAAGGCTCATTGTCAGCCTATAAATATTGTCTTCATCTTCTATTTTGGGACACGATCATCTGAGCAAAATATTACTCTACTCTTCAAAACCACTATTCTCTTGTCAAGAAAATATTCAACAGTGTTGTTTACCTTTGTCAATTTGTTACGTTAAAGATCATCATTGTATTTAAAGCTTCGATCGTGATTTGATTCAAACGTGGAGGGAGACCTGTTCTTTCCATTGAAGCAACATCCATCGATCCACCAAATACAATAAGCCTTTACTGCTTTGATTATTTATTTGTTGCTTCGTTTAGATCTGCATTTATCTTGATCGTAACATCTTTTGCCTGTTAACCTGTGTTTAATTTGAGCAATCTGTTATCGTCACTCATTTGGCAACCAATCGATTTATTCGTCGGATCCTTTGTTCGATTACATTTGTTCGTTAGTCATTGTTTTACGTTCGTTCATTTCATTTGGTTGTCATCGTATTGCTATTATCTTCATCGATTCGAGTATCATAACCGTGTTCGGATAATTGCGCATCTTGATAAAACGAAGTCATCTCATCGTACATCACTATCCTTTCATTTAGTTTGAATTTGTTTGATAGCATTTAACACCTTCACTTGACATCGGATTTAACTGACATCGAATTTGCTTGATATCGAATCTACTAGACATCGATTTGGGAATTATTTCTGCATCAAACTCTTGAGGTCGATTAACTCGTTCACGTAAATTATCTATCAAGCGATCAAATTGAGATATAAAACGGTCGCCTTAGGCTCAACTAAATACAAATTTAATTGTAAAACCTGATATATTTTTTGGGAAATACAGTTTGGCGCCCACCGTGGGGTCTAGGCAATCGATTTATTCCGAAATTTGAACCGCTTGATACTACTTACGTTTGCTTTCTTGTCCTGAAATGGCAGATGAACGCAACATTGACGCTTTGAACGGTCAACAGCTACTCAATCCCAATGACGGGGTTCATGTTCCGGCCCGTGTTGAAGCGGTCGATGAATCTACCAACAACGAGCAGGATCCAACTCACGACAACATTCCTGCTGGTTCACAGTTGAACGCACGCCAAGCGCGGCGTTCAGGCGAAGAGCCTGCAGTCGAAACTGATTCTGGAAGCGCAAACGCGGCACTGTTTGCGTATCTGAAGCGGCATGATGCTCAGTTCGAAATGATACAAGAGCAGTTGAAGGCACTATCTAATTCTATCGGAAGTAAGGTACCTACCCCTCCGATCACACCTCCAGCAAGCATTCCGACTTCGGTTCCTCAGGGCGCCGTAACAGGGGGACTTGCAGCAGGGGTCGGATCAGGGGGATCGGGTACAGCCGCCGAAGCCATGGGAGCTCCGGCATCGGTCACAGCAGAAGTAAGAATGATGGCAACGATGCAGACCATGATGAATGATAACATCGATAAGAAGTTCAACGAAATCAAGTCATTTATGGAGAAATTGCCAGGCGTTCCGAAATTGGCTGACAAAGGCATTACAAAATCAATCTCAAAACGTCCTTTTCCAGCAAGTGCAGCCCCACTACCTATACCAAAGACTTTCAAATTACCAGAAAGCTTGAGATACGATGGAACCACAGATCCAAGGGATCACATTGATATGTTTTCGGTTGCGGTTCAGGCAAATGACTTGACCTCGGAGGAGATCAATTCGGTCAGCCTTAAAAAGTTTTGTGAGACATTGAAGGGGGCAGCGCTGAAATGGTATTTACAGCTACCCGAAAACGAAATACTAAGTTTCGATGACATGTCAGCGAAATTCATTCGTTCACACACGGGAGCAAAAAAGATAGCACCAAGGGTCGAAGACATCTTGAACGTAAGGCAGCGACCCGGGGAAACTATCAAGCAGTTTCTAAAAAGATTTAACGATGAGAAAATTCTTATACCAAATCTCGAAGAAAGGTGGGCATGTTTGACCTTTGCTAACAACTTGCGCACTGATTCAATTGAGGCATGGAAACTGAAAGATCGTCTTAGGGAAATTGATGCATGGACTTTCGATGTATTGTACCTCGAGTGCGAGACAAGGATCAGGGCTGAAGAGGAAGAATTGCAGCTAGCCCGAAATAATTATCATTATGACCGGCCGGCAAGGAGGGTTGATAATGACAGAAGAGACTACAGGGACCAACGATGGGGGCCCTACAGTTTCCATCGAATGGGGAGCAACAACCACGAAGCTGGTAGCTCCAGAAATCAATCAAAGAAAGCCCAGCCAAACACATCCTCGGTTCCAAAAGATCGACCACTGCCTCCAAAAGTAACGGAATACAATTTTTGCATATCGACACCAAATCTGGTGAATCACTTGAAAGGGATGGGTGACAAAGTTGTGAAATTCCCAGGTCGCATAAAGTCAAGTCCAAATACTAGGGACGAAACTCTGTGGTGTGCATTTCACCATGATTTCGGCCATACAACGGAAGAATGTAAGGCGCTGAGGTATGAAGTGGCCAGCTTGCTGGAAAAGGGTCACTTGGTCGAATTTTTGACTGAGAGAGGACGAAACAATTTCAATAGGAAGAAAGATGATGAGCCACCAAAACCTCCTGCTCCCAGGAAAACGGTGAATGTCATTACCGGAGGAGATGGTGTTTGTGGGGTAACCTACACCACGAAGAAATATGCAAAGGTCTCTTTCACACGAGACAAACGAACACGCGACGACATGACCGATGAGATCGTGTTCGGGGATTCCGATTTCGATGGAAGGATTCATCCCCATCATGATGCACTTGTAGTAACAACAAGGATCGATGACGCCGATGTGAAAAGGGTGCTAATCGATGCTGGCAGTTCGGTTAACATCATACATGCAAGGGTGGTTGAACAATTGCAGTTGAGCGATAAGATTGTGCCTCGCTCAACGGTCCTGTCAGGTTTCAACAATTCAAGTGAGGTGACCGTTGGGGAGATTACAGTTAAAACCTATGCAGAAGGAGTGGAGAGTGAGACGTCGTTTCAGGTGATGAAGGGCGAAATGGCATATAACGTGATTTTGGGTCGACCATGGATCCATGCTATGGGAGCAGTTCCATCGACTTTACATCAAGTTGTGAAGTTCCCTACCCCATGGGGAATTCGCGAAATCAGAGGCGAGCAACAGGCTTCACGAGACTGTTACTCAGTAGCTGTCAAGGAAAGCTTCCGATTGTAGCAATCACAGCTAGTGGATCCTGTGGCCGGAAGCTTCACTTCGGTTCCGTCGTGCGATCAAACGCAGCTACCGGAATCTGAAGTCGAAGGCGACTTCGCACAGGTTTCACCATGTAAGCTAGTGGGACCCGTGAACGAAAGCTTCACTTCGGTTCTGTTGTGCGATCAAACGCAGCTACCGGAATCCGAAGTCGAAGGCGACTTCGCACAGGTTCCACCATGTGTGAGAGAACCGCATAAACAAGAAGCTGGAGACTCTACGATAGAAGAACTTGAGGAAGTAATATTGTTCGATGATAATCCTGATCGGAAAGTTTACGTTGGAGCTGAACTGGACATCGACGTAAAAGCAAAAATCGTATCCTTCCTCAAGGACAACTCTGATTGTTTTGCTTGGTCCCATGCAGATATGGTGGGAATCGATCCAAAAATCGCCACGCACAAGTTAAATGTCGACCCGAAACATCGACCGGTGAAGCAAAAGAAACGACCAAATGGAGGATTCCGAAGGAAGGTGATCAATGATGAGGTGGAAAGGCTGTTAGCAAATGGGTTCATTAAAGAAGTAAAATATCCAGAATGGCTTGCGAACACGGTCGTAGTACCTAAGAAAAATGGCAAATGGAGGGTATGCGTCGATTATACCGATCTCAACAAAGCTTGCCCAAAAGATTCATTCCCACTGCCTCACATCGATAGATTGATCGATTCGACGGCAGGTCACGAGATGCTGAGTTTTTTGGATGCCTATTCAGGTTATAATCAAATATCGATGGATCCATCGGATCAGGAGAAGACATCATTTATTACAGACATGGGGACTTATTGCTACACGGTCATGCCTTTTGGTCTAAAGAATGCCGGCGCTACTTATCAGCGTCTGGTCACTACCATGTTCAAAAATTTGATCGGGAAAACCATGGAAGTCTATATCGATGACATGTTGGTCAAATCTCTCGAGAAGGGAAATCATCTGAATCATTTGGAAGAAACTTTTACAATACTAAGACAATTCAACATGAGATTGAATCCAGAGAAATGTGCGTTCGGGGTTGGATCCGGTAAGTTCTTGGGATTCATCGTATCGCAAAGAGGAATCGAAGCAAATCCAGACAAGATCAAGGCGATCGAAAATATCCCTGAGAACCTGACAACGGAGAAAGAAGTTCAACAGCTGACCGGTCGAGTAGCCTATCTCAGCAGGTTCATCTCGAGGTCATCTGAACGGTGTCACAAGTTCTTTTCAGTATTGAGAAAAAGCAAAGGTTTCGAATGGACACCAGAATGCAAAAGAGCTCTTCGGGAACTGAAGCAGTACCTTTCAAATCCACCGCTTCTATCAAAACCAATTGAAGGAGAAATGCTGCTGGTCTATTTGGCTGTTTCCGATGTCGCTGTAAGTGCTGTCCTCGTTCGCGAAGATGGAGGTAACCAATTTCCTGTCTACTATGTTAGTAAAACACTGTTAGATGCCGAAACAAGGTACCCACATCTAGAAAAACTAGCACTTGCACTAGTCACTGCTGCACGCAAATTAAGGCCTTATTTCCAATGTCATTCAATATCTGTGATAACTACGTTCCCATTGCGAAATATTTTACATCGGCCAGATCTCTCTGGTCGATTAATGAAATGGGCGGTCGAGCTGAGTGAGTACGATATCACTTACCAGCCTCGTACCGCCATAAAATCTCAAGTTTTAGCTGATTTTGTAGCGGACTTTAGCGCCAATATTTTACCGGAGGCAAAGAAGGAAGAGTTGATGATGAGAGATCCAGACCCCGGAATCTGGGTAATGTACACCGATGGAGCTTCCAACGTCAAAGGAACTGGCCTCGGAATTCTATTGATTGCGCCTTCGGGTGAAAAGCTCAGGTACGCGATCAAATTACATGCAAAAACTAACAACGAGGCCGAATATGAGGCCCTCGCTGCAGGCTTAAAGATCGCGAAGGATTTGAAAATCGAACGAATAGATATCAAAAGTGATTCCCAACTGGTGGTAAATCAAGTCCAAGGCGATTTCTGTGTTCGAGATCCAAGGATGCAACAACTGCTCGAAAAGGTACAAAATTTTCTAACTTCCTTTCAGGAATGGAAAATAGCCCAGATACCAAGGGAGGAGAACATCGAAGCAGACGCTTTAGCAAACCTTGCATCAGCAGCAGCCATCGATGAAAAACTCGATGAGACTGTGGTTCACTTGTTCGAATCTCCATTATGTCGAAGCATTAAAGAGGTAAACAACGTTAATCGAACTTGGGATTGGAGAAACAAATATTTGTCCTACTTGCAGGCAGGTATTGTTCCCGATGATAAGAAGTCTGCCCGATCACTTAAAGCCAAAGCAGCAAGATATTGCCTCCTTGAAAACCAGCTCTACAGGAGAATGCTTGGCGGTCCTTTGGCAAAATGTGTTGGGCCAGACGGAACAAATTATGTGCTGAAAGAGGTCCACGAAGGCGAATGCGGCAATCATTCCGGCAGCAAGTCATTGGTTCGAAAGATCATAAGAGCTGGGTACTATTGGCCAACGATCGCAGATGATGCCAAAGAATTCGTCCGTAAATGTGACAAGTGCCAACGATTTGGAAATCTCATACATCAACAGGCAGAACCACTTCATTCGGTCACGTCACCGTGGCCATTCATGAAGTGGGGAATGGACTTGGTCGGGCCGCTTCCAACAGCGCCCGGTGGGGTAAAATTTATTTTAATTCTCACAGATTATTTTTCTAAATGGGTGGAAGCTGTTGCCTTGGCTAAAATTCGTGAGCAGGAAATTATCAAATTCATTCATCAGAATATCATTTGTCGCTTTGGGATCCCGAAAGAGATCACATGCGACAATGGTAAACAGTTCGTGGGGAGACGAATCACAGCCTTCTTCGAAAAGTGGGGGATCAAGCGAATTGCATCAACACCTTATCACCCCAGCGCAAATGGACAGGCTGAATCTTCAAACAAAACAATACTCGAGTACTTGAAGAAGAGAATGGATGATTCAAAGGGCAACTGGCCGAACGAACTCCCCGGAGCGCTGTGGGCTCATCGGACAACGATAAAACACAGTACCGGGGAGACACCGTTCTCACTTGTCTATGGAACAGAAGCGCTGATACCGGTGGAAGTGGGAGAACCCAGCCTTCGGTTCGCCCACTCCACCGAAGAAGCTAACACAGAGGCCATGCTGGTAGATCTGAACCTGGTCGAAGCAAAAAGGGATATGGCATTTGTTCGGATACAAGCACAAAAGCAAAGGGCAGAAAACTACGTCAACAAAAAACTCAGGTATCGATCTTTTAATGTAGGTGATTATGTGCTAAAAATCAGAAGATCAAAGAAGGACGAACCCAACGAAGGGAAGCTAGGAGCAAATTGGGAGGGACCTTTCCGCGTCAAGGCAGTGATCGGAAAAGGTTCATACCAACTCGAAACAATGGACTCCAAACCGGTGGACTTCAATTGGAATGTCACACAACTGAAGAAATACTATTTTTGAGGTTCTGCGGTATCAATCTTCACCCTTTACTTCCACTTCGCAATTTTTATTATTCCTCCATCGGAAGATGCTTTTATTATTTGGTACTAACATTTTTAGATGATAGGCATAGTTGGAGTCGAATGATGACAAACATCACCCGCGAACACTCGAGCTCAAAACGCTCCGATCGGGGTCGATAAATCTGACGAACACTCTAACGTGGTCTTCATCTATAACGAGTTTCTTGGTTTTTTGGTCTCCCAATGATTCTGTTTCAGGTAACGGTCAAAGGACCAGTGTTCGCCTACTCACTTTTCGCACCCAAACACTGGGGGGGGGGGGTGAAGGTAGCATGAGGGTCATCGGCAGATACTGGGGACTCGTTCAAAATTCGACAGAAGTTCCAACGTTCACTCGAACTGGGGACTTGTTCACTGGGGACTTGTTCACCGGGGACTTGTTCGAAATTTGGCACAAGTTCAAGCGCTCACTCGAACTGGGGACTCGTTCAGACTACGGCAAAAGCTCCAATAGTCATCCAAATTGGCGGCTCGTTTGAAATCAAGCGTCATCAGTCTCATGTAAACGATCCAATAGTGATCAATGTCTGTGCCTTACGGCTGCATCTTGTAATCGATCGAATCATACGATCCCGAATGTATCGAAGACCCATTAGCGGTCCCCTTCAATAATACAACACTGGTTATACTCATTCTTTACATTTGTTCAATTTCCGCGATCGTTCCAAATTTTAATCAGATTTTACATCTAAGTTGTTCACCAAGTGTTAAATTCTTCATTCCGAACTCATGAAAATGTTCGAAGAGTGCATTACGTGAAAATGAGACGTCATTCTTTGCTACGCACTAAGACATTGGGCCCCAATCATTTCATTTGACGAATATCGTATAACTTCAAAATTTTCGAACAGATACATCAAACTATCTTCGGAAAGCAATACAACGGTAAAAACAACGAACTTTTCATTGACAGAAATATGTACATGACTTCATTACAATATGTCAAAAACAAAAGTCAAAAACAAAAAGTTGAAGACGAGTTCACTCATCTCCATCTGATCCCTCATCGAAAGAATCTGGAGAGAGGCCAAGTGCCTCACGAGTCATCCTCACAACTTGTATCGCCTCTTCAAGCTCTTTAGCCACATCGACTTCACGCTCAGTCATCTCCCTCAACAAGTCCCGCCTCGACTCCGCTAAAATGAGCTCCCTCCTGTTTTCGAAGTCACTCTCCATCGAATGCCTTTGAGTAATCAACTCCTTCTGAAGAAGCGAGTTTCTCTCCGACCAAGCATTATTCTGAGCCGTCAGATCGTCGTAAGAACCTCTTAGAGTACGAAGCTCTTCGTTCAAACGAATTATTTCCGACTCTTTGGTCTTCGACTCAGCTTCCAGTTTGGCACACTTGTCACCCATACTACTCTCAAGTTGACCGAGCTGGTCGTTCAAAGCTCGAACTTGGAACTCTAGCTCCGATTCTCGAAGAGCATGGGCGGTGGCCTTTTTAGCCAATTCAGCTTCAAGCTCAGAATACTTTACTTTCAAGATCTTCAAGTTGTTATGCCACCCATCACCGGCAGATGCAAGGAGAGCAACTCTCTCGTTCAGATGGGCTATTTCGGCTTCAAGCTGGCGAATCCGATCGGCTGACTCGATGGCCATGATTGTGTTCTGAAAATAAGAAACAAAACGATCCCATAAGGTAAAAAGCAGAAAAGGTTCAAACTAACAGAAACTGGAAGGAAACGTTACCCGAAAAGCACTAAAAGCGATTTGGGAGGACAAGCTCACATCGCTGTAACAATTCAATCGAGCCTTTTCCATCGGCCCCATCACATCAAAAAAGTAGTTGGCAAGATGCTTTGGGCATCTGAGCAGATCAACTTCTCCGGGGACGGTTATAGCCAGTGATCGGGTGTTCGCCTCCCCCGCAGCCTTGGCTCTTTTGTAAGCTGCAAACGCAGCAGCTTCCTCGTATCGAGGAAGGCGAACAATAGGCTCTTCATGATCCGACGCGTAGAAAGACGAGCCAGAGCTTTCAGTGTGCCTCGACCTCGTCGTTGTCGTAGGACGATCAAGGGGGAGCTTGCCCTTACTGGGATCCCTTTCCCTCGGTGTATCGCTCGAAGGGGCACCATCGGCGCCCCCGGCGGACAACATCCCAAGGGTTGGGGCAGTGATCATCTCTTTCCCCCCCGAACCAGAAGTGACATCGATCAAGTCCTCCTCCGCTATCGGAGGAAGGATGGGCCGCCCATCACCACTAAAATCGCCAGCATTAACCCGGTCGTATTCCTCGGCTGCCTTGAGCTGCTCAGCCACTTCAAGCATTCTCTCTTTCATTGGCCTTTTCGGCCGCTCCAACGGTTGCTCAGACCCAGATTCCTCATCTTCCCCGGAGGGAATCCGAACGAGGGTTCCCCCTTCGGAGGCTTTTACCGCTTCGACCGCTGAAACGGCCCCCTTAACGATCTGCTCGATCGGCTTGGGATCAGCCGACGAGCCAGCTCCCTGCGGAACGCTCTTAACAAGCAGCCTTGCCCTAAGGTCTTGATAAGAGATTTTCTTTTTCTTTTTTGGAGGAGTTCCACTTACATTCTCCTCCCTAACCTCCTCCTCCTCCTCCTCCTCGGCAATCACATCTTCAACCAGCCCAGCACCAGCACCGGTGATACCTGTCGATGGCGATCCGTTAAAATATAACAAAAGGCACGGTATGATCAAAGGCAAAACTAAACTTACCATGATTTTTTGCCTTCACTTGCAAAAGAGCCGCGATCGGCTTCCACGCCCTTTGATCGTTGGTGGTCTCCTTCAAAACCTTCTTTAGCCAGTCAACGATGTCGGGAACCAGTTCGAACAAAACTTTGCAGGCTGCATATACAAGAGAGTGAAAACGTGGAAGAACATAATGCCAATCGAAATTACAGACTTACGTGTTCGGTTCCACCCAACCGGAAGGCGTTCAGCCCCTGGGGCCACAAGCTGCTCCGTGGGGATGTAAACGAAGCGTTGATCCCACGCCCTAAGGTCATCATCGTTGTCAGAAATTAAGGCTCGACTACCTCGCTTTTGCACGGTAATGATGCCTGCCTTATAAACTCGAGGGGAATACAAGTGAAGGATATGCCTGAGTGTCACCTCCACCCCCACTTTCTTGCCAATCCATCGATACATGGCGACCAAGCGCCATACCATCGGAGAAATCTGCGCCAAACACACCTTGTACATGCGACAGAATTCCTCGATCATTGGGTCGATCGGCAAAGTAAACCCGATCGTAAAGGGGTATGTCAAAACGGCAGAGTGACCCCCGTAAAAGGTGGTCAGAGTCGATCTCCTTGGAGGGCACACTACGTCGATCTCACCCTCTTTCCAGCCACAATCTTCCCTAATCCGTGGTATTGACTCCTCGGTAACGGCACAAAAAACTGAGTCTACGGGAATGTTTTTCTTTTTGGCCAGTTGAACGTCGTTTTGAGTACTAACCTTGCAGTCATCATCGTAAGTGAACTTCTTCGGGAGAATATCAGTGTAGAGTTTTTCTGGCCCAAAATCTTTGGGCTTCCTCTCCCTTTTCTTCCCTTTTTTGTCCGTAACTACCATGGCCTGCGGTGGCACCATGGCGGGCGCCGTGGCGGCAACAGCGGCGGAGGGAGCATTTTCAGCATCAGTCATGTTGTGAGAAGACATTGGTAAATTAAGATGAGTGAACAAAATAAAGTGGGTAACCAAATTTGATCAGCACAAGGTACTAAAAATGTATTGAAGAGTTTGAAGAAAGTTTGAGAGATTAGTTGCAAGAGATGTAAAAATCATGAAATCAAAACGGAGCTGGTATTTATAGAGGGGAAATCATCATGATCTTGGGAATTGGTGAAAACCGCCGTCCGCACGATTTCTGACATGCGCAGTGATTTGAAGTTGAAGCGACAGTTGGCGTTTCAAAATGAAGGGACACGAGCGAGCCACGTGTTTTCCCGCTTTAACTTTCAAGCCACTTGCGAAGTGTTACGATCACAGGACTTCGCAAGTGGGGGGACTATCTGTATTGGTCGATTTTCGTTATTCAAACGAGAAGATGTGTTCGGGTTTGGTTATTGTGTCCGAGGACATTTGCCGATTGATTCGCCTCAACAACTTGATCAGATGACCACGAAGGCGCTGGCTTTAGCGGATAAGCTTTAATGAACTTATCCCACTTTTATCGGAACCAACTTAGCGTAATTGAAGGGACGTGGACTGTTGTGGAGAAAGAGACGTGGAAAAGGAAGAATCCTTCTAGGGTTGGAAAAGGCTCATTGTCAGCCTATAAATATTGTCTTCATCTTCTATTTTGGGACACGATCATCTGAGCAAAATATTACTCTACTCTTCAAAACCACTATTCTCTTGTCAAGAAAATATTCAACAGTGTTGTTTACCTTTGTCAATTTGTTACGTTAAAGATCATCATTGTATTTAAAGCTTCGATCGTGATTTGATTCAAACGTGGAGGGAGACCTGTTCTTTCCATTGAAGCAACATCCATCGATCCACCAAATACAATAAGCCTTTACTGCTTTGATTATTTATTTGTTGCTTCGTTTAGATCTGCATTTATCTTGATCGTAACATCTTTTGCCTGTTAACCTGTGTTTAATTTGAGCAATCTGTTATCGTCACTCATTTGGCAACCAATCGATTTATTCGTCGGATCCTTTGTTCGATTACATTTGTTCGTTAGTCATTGTTTTACGTTCGTTCATTTCATTTGGTTGTCATCGTATTGCTATTATCTTCATCGATTCGAGTATCATAACCGTGTTCGGATAATTGCGCATCTTGATAAAACGAAGTCATCTCATCGTACATCACTATCCTTTCATTTAGTTTGAATTTGTTTGATAGCATTTAACACCTTCACTTGACATCGGATTTAACTGACATCGAATTTGCTTGATATCGAATCTACTAGACATCGATTTGGGAATTATTTCTGCATCAAACTCTTGAGGTCGATTAACTCGTTCACGTAAATTATCTATCAAGCGATCAAATTGAGATATAAAACGGTCGCCTTAGGCTCAACTAAATACAAATTTAATTGTAAAACCTGATATATTTTTTGGGAAATACACTACTATTTCTGAGGACAACCTTAAGTCATCAACAAGAACTCGAGTGAAACGAGCAATCCTATTTTGCAATCCCCATGTCATATGTCAGAGAGAAGCAATGCTACTACTCCTCTAGGGAAATATGTGAGATACCGGATTTCCTCTTTGTCACGCAGCATTGTTAATCTAACTTGGCCTTCCTTATCTTGTGCTAGATGATGGAGGCAGGAGTTCATTTTGGTCATGGTACTACTAAGTCCTAAACAGTTTCTTGCTGAGCCGCCTAAATTTTTTCTTCATCCTCAACGTATAAATGATGAAGCACCAGTTCATCTCAAGAATTAATCAAGTCAACTCGTTCCCTTCACATCTATCCTTCAAATGGCTTGGAAAGCATATTGCCAACAGCGAAGTTATAGTTTCTGCCTCCTATTTCAATCCAACTGTAACCAATTCCTTTTTGCAAGCCTAATTCTTTCATCTTTTGTCTCAATTGTCTTACGGAATCCCAGTCCCCATGTCTAGCAAAAAAATTGGATATAAGAACATAATTTTCTGCTCTTTTTGGCTCTAATTCCAGTAACCTCTCAGCACATTCCTTCCCAAGGTTTACTTGGACGTGAACCATACATGAACTAAGCAACGAGCTCCAAATTTGAGCATCTGGTTGCATAGGCATCTCAGCCATAAAGTTTAAGGCATCAGCAAACTTTCCAGCACGACCCAGCATGTCAACTACACATGCATAATGTTCCAATTCAGGTTTTAGACCATGCATCTGCATCTCTCTAACATACTGTCGTCCTTCTTCAATGAACCCTGCATGGTTACAAGCCATTAAAACAGAGAGATATGTCAAGCTGGAAGGCTTGAAGCCTGATTTTTGCATTTCATGAAATAGTTTGATGGCCTCAGTGCCAAGTCCATGAACTGCATATCCTGTAATCATAGCTGTCCATGATGCTATATCTTTGCACGGAATATGGTCAAAAACATACTTTGACATTCCTATGAATCCACATTTGGCATACATGTCTATGATTGAGCAATGGACAAAACTATCTTCTATAAGGTGAGTTTTTAGTGCAAAGCAATGAACTTCTTTCCCCATCCTGATAGCAGACAATGTTGAACAAGCCCCCAATATACTTGTAACAGAAATTTCTTCAGGCTGGAACCTACAAGATACCATATCACGAAACAAACGAAAGGCTTTATCTGGTTGTGCATTCTGCAAGTAACCAGCTATCATCACATTCCAAGATACGACATTTTTATATTCTATCCAGCCAAACAGCACTTCTGCCAGTTCTAGTTTCCCACAACTCATGTAAAATGAAACTAGGGAAACCAGAGTAGACATATCTTCTTCTAGACCATTTCTAAGCACAAAACTATGAACTTGTGCGCCGCACCGTAGTAGTTTTAAGTGGGAACAAGCAAACAGAATGCTACCGATAGTAAACCAGTCAGGAAGCAAGCCAGAATCGATCATTTCAGTGGACAGGGTCAAGGCCTTGGATAGATTCTCATTCTGAGCATAGCCACTTATCAGTGCATTCCAAGAGCTCACTGTCTTATTTGCCACACCACTGAATACAAGCTCAGCATATCTGAGCAATCCACACTTTGCATAAGCAGCTATAAAAGCATTTGTTAACATCTCATGACATTCATAACCGTTTCTAAGTGAGTAGCCATGCAGTTCTTTCACTATCAACTGCTCTGACTCCTCTAAGCACGCCGGCAAAGCATTCAATAGAGTGACCTCATTAGCCTTCACATATTCGCTAGTCCTTTGCATCCTTCTCATAAGATGAAACGTTCCTCTAACATCTCCTTTTCCTGAATAACCCCCAATAATTGAATTCCAAGAGACCACATTTTTGCCCTCATTATTCTCAAAGACAATTTGTGCATCAGCAAAGTAACCAAATTTGCAATACATATCCACTAAAGAATTCTTCACTGTTAACTCGTCCGCCATTCCTAACCTTACCGTTAAACCATGAATGATCTTTCCCAATTCCACTTCCTCTTGCGCTGCACATATTGGCAGCATAATAACAATGGTAGTCGTATCCGGAACAAGAACTTCATCCCCTACAAACATATTTCTAAAAAGATCAAAACTATGTTCACTATACCCATTCGCAGACAATCCCGAAATCATTGAATTCCAAGAAACCAAGTTTCTTTCAGGCATATGCTTAAACACTTTCAAACCTTCTTCAACAAGACCAAACTTCCCATACATAGCAATTAAAGCATTATTCACAAAAACATCCTTAACCAAACCCATCTTAGATACCATCCCATGAATAGCTTCCCCTAAACCAACATCAAGAATCCCTCCACAAGCCTTAATAACACAAGGAAACGTAAAATTATCAGGCTTATCCTGTGATAAGCTCATCAACTCATTAAACAAACAAATAACATCCAACCAAAGTTCATTCTTAGTGTATCCACTCATAAGAGCATTCCATTGATACAGATTCTTGTTACCTAACTGATCGAAAACGGAGCGAGAATCAAAAGGATATCCACACATAGAGTACATTGTAATGAGCCGTGTACTTAATATCAAGTTATCTTTGAATTGGGTTAATGAACAAACTACTTCATGAACTTTACGTCCCGTTTCAATGTCTTGTTTTTTACCACAGGCCTGTAAGAGTAAGCCTATGGCCTCATCTTTGTCAGATGAGTAGTAAGAGTCACTGTTAAGGTAATATTCTTGAAATGTATGTAAGACTTCTGATAAGCATTTGGATTCACATAGTTGAGTTATCTCTTCAGACAGTGTTAATGTATTCTTAAACTGATTCTTTGAAGTTGGTTTTGTAGTTATAGAATGATCATCATGTGTTGGAGTGAAAAGTGAGAGTGAGGATTTTGGAACAAAGGTTTTGGTAAACGTGTCTTTTTTGTTTGGACTAAAACTGGTGCTCTGAAAAAGGGGGTGGTGGTGGCAGCATGAAATGGGCGGCGCTGCCAGAGCTATGGTGGAGCTCGGTAGAGTGGACATTAAACATGCATAGGAAGCTTATCCATTGATACTGGTGGGTCGCGGTTTTTGCATCCATTATCCTATTGGAGTTAGTTTTATATTTGGATTTTTGGTTCACATGCACTATTTTTTCTTATTAATTTGTGATACATTTTTCTTATAATCGTTTCAAAAAATATATTGGAAACTATATTTATTTACTTAACATTTGACTTTTACTAATTAACATTTGATGAAAACTTTTATAATCCAACTACGTTGCACATTGTATATATAAGTTAAACTATGCACTATTGACATGTACCATTGGTAAATCAGTAGTTTTTTTTGCACATTGCAGTATATATAAACTAATCTATCGTGTCATTTGAAAGTCAATTTCAGTAAATTTGTAGCCACTTACAGTACTAGTATTAGTATATGTACTTTACTACTTCATTGAAAGGAACTTTTTTGTTGCAAATGAACCCATCTGTCTTCCAGCACACTAACCGAATTGACTTTGTCTTGCAGCAAAACCTTCGACAATCAGGTGCAACTTGTACATTGTGTATGGTATTTGCAAAATACTTACCCTTCCCCTCTTAATTTAATTAAATGTTAATTCAATTTACCAGTAGAGTTTAAACTATATAATGTTGTAAATAGTGGAGGGATTAATAACGATGAACTTACGTTTTCGTTAAGTATAATATTCTTTATATGTAGTAAGTTCAAGTAATTATTAAAGTATACAACAAAAAGTAATTAAGAAATATTTTCTCAGACCAAAACTTTGGAATTTACATATGAGAATGATAAAAACCATTGATGATATTACACAAGTGTCTTAGGCTTGCTGATTGCAAATCTTTATTCGAATAAGACTAAGTTCAACCTATTACCGTACAAATTTATTGCTCATTTTATCCCAAAAAAGAAAAACTTTCGCACTATGACCTTGACTCTCCCCTCCAAAAAGAAAAAAGAGACACAGAGAGAATGTGTCATCAATCTTCCTTATATTTGTACGAATAGAGCATTAATTAGGAAGCACGATTGCAGACGGCAATAGTAAGCAAGGAGAAGAGAGCAAGAGCGGGAATGACATTGTCATGGCGAGGTAGAATGATGTAGTAGCAAATAAAATACCAGCCCGCTCTAGCACTTGTGATCCAACTAGGTAATTGCGCTTTATAAATCTTGCCACGAAGAGTGACGCAAAGGCAAGTAAAATTGAAAATGACAACTGGAGCGAGTCATTCTGTGCAACAGATATTACTAGGGGTAAAAGATGCATTGACTTGATAGTTGACGTTGGTAGGTGTTAGACCCTTGATTTCGTGGGATTCGAACTTGGCACGAGTTTAGGCATGTTGGCTCGACCATGTGCAAAAACAGGTGGCAAACAACATGATTGACGAACGTTTAGGCAAGTGCAGGCTAAATGTGCTTGGTAGGATCAGGAACATGAATGGGCTAATTGTCTAACGTTTAATGGCACGACGGCTAGGCAGCCTAGTGTCTTGCGGTTGTCTAAGTGTGGGCAATGATGGAATGACTTCGGTTATCGGGTGGCAAACGAGCGAGGCAGCGGGCAAACGACTTTGTGGGACAAAGGTAAGCTTTGGCTTGGCTAAGTGTTGGTGCATGACACTTGGCCAAAGTTGGGAAGGATCGTTTAATGACATGGGCAGAGTCGGCTGGACGAAGACTGAATATTGAACGCATGTGCAGGGCACATGAGCGGGCGGTTGGGCGCTGAAGCATGGCTTAAAATATGGCTGATGTGATCATGGGATGAATGGGCTGACATGTATTATTTCGTCCCTTATCCATTTGTAAAGCCTTTTGGCTGCCCCTTTGTATATTAAGTCATTTATTCACTGTAAATAGACTTAGACAGAAAATTTAGCAAAAAACACAAAATAAAACGTCCTCCTTGGGGAAGGAGACGTTTGGCCAAGGTTTGCCGTTCCTTTATATTTTCGGGTTAATATAAAGGTTGGGAATTGGTTTCCCGTATATCGTTGTGTTGCTTTTACGTTTATCTTGCTGCTACAACTTGTTCCAAGTGCTAAACAAACTTCAAACGACCCTATTTAATTATCACAACATTGGGAAGGCTGGGCCTTGCAAGGGTGCGTGGCTGCCACACGGGACAAACCTCGACAGGTTTTGGTTGTCAAAAACCACCCCTGTGACAGTAGGTAAAGAATAAAGAAATAGTAACGATCTAGGGATTGGTTTATGGCATGGACGTGCTCAAGATCGATTACTGTTAAAAATATAAATAACGCAGTTTTGAAATTCCGATAACGTTTGTCCTTCTCGTTACTTTCTCTCTCCTCTCTTCCTCATTTATCCTCCCTACTCCTCCATCTCTTCTCCTCCCCTCTTATTCTTAATTCAATCATTTCACCATTGCAGGACAACCGGAGCTTGGTGAAGATTACTCTCTTCCTCATTAAAATTCGAGAGCAAATTTGATTACATCCAAGATATTCTAATTGATTCTAAAAGCCACATGTGTAGCCCAAATCCCTCTTTAGCAACCAGCATGCAGCACTGCTATACAAGGTGGAGAAAACAACCACAATTGAACACCCATATTCTTCTACGAAATAAATTGATACCTCCTTGATATGTGTTTTAATATCAAACCACCTCATTTAATAACTATATACCATATGGCGAAAGATCGGATAAGTTATCTTCACACCACTCCTTGAAAGCAGTAGAAAACTCCTGAAAACATGTACTAACCTTTTTCGTTTTCTCAGGAAGAAGGTGAGCAGATGTGTTTCCGTGGCACGTCTCTTTTGTCATGCAATAGTGAGACCTTTCTAGTGTTAAAACTAAAATCAAAATGTGATATTCAAGTAATGCTAAAGATGTGAACGAATTAGTATCCACTTTGTAATCATAAAACCGAGCTTTACCTGTATGCATATAAAAGCTTGAAGCAACAATAGTTCCTCGTTGCATTTACCAATAGAAACAAGTTTGAAAAAGATAAAATGAGAATGGTCCACTCCTAAATCGTAATATATCTATATTTCAAACATCGCTGTTTGGCAACCTGTGAATCTGATCATAGACAGAATGAATCACACGGAAAGAAAGTGCTAAGACGTCGAGATATGAGTGGAATGGCACACCTCCATATAACTGTTGAGATCAGCAATTTGAAAACCAGGGAAACCACTCACCCTGAATTTAAATCAGCAAGAGTTCATATATATGACACCTGCAACAACCACTATAACTTTCAGTAAAATAATTAAATAAATCAAAAAGATTAGCACTATTGACTTTAAGTAATCTTTTTGAGGAAAATTAAGCTAACTTTTACCGCCTATCCATTATATTATATATATCAAAGACCTTGTCTCACTTCCACACCAAACTAAGACCTAAAACACATTAAAGTTCTATATTGAATACAAGGAAAAGAGGTAATCACCTGATCTTTTCCTTTCTGAATGGAGCTGAATATCAATGTCCTCAGTAAACAAAACGAACTCTGCATCTCCAACAAATTTTAAGATCCTTGTATGAATGTTTTGCCTGAGCAAATACTAAAATGAGATATTTCTGATGCAATATTATATAGCCCTTCAACTTTAGAAGGAACCGAGGATATCTTTTATTAATATAAACAAGGGATTGGTGTAAGCAGCTCCTCCTAATTTCTCGAACATGACCCCATCCATACGGGCTTGGATTCCATCAGACGACGCCACGTCATTTAACAATTCTTTTAAAGTTCTATCTGCTCCGGCTAAAGAGCTTCCCATACCGCTTAAGATTTCTGGCAGGGATGGAGATGGCCTTGACATCTCAACAATAGAAACCTGTAGGTTTAACAACTTATTAGTGAGACTAAGAAATTCATCTGCATTACAATCCCCTTCAAAAATATAGGTAAGAGCTGAACATACAAAACACGAGGAGGAGGAATTATTTGAAGAGAGAGTTTCAAGGCTTCAGAAGCCATTTGCTTCTTTCAGTCAAACTTTCTAGCCTCTGCTATATTTCAGCAACCAATAGTAGAAATCAGCTCCCAAAGGCTTGCGAGTAGCATTAACAGTAAGCTAGTTGGGCATCAAACATCATCGTGTATCTTTTTCAATAAAGACACTGGCGTGTATACCACAGATGGTGAAATCAAACTATGAAAGTGTTATCTCTTGTCAAGATTCCAACAAATGTTATCCTTAAGCTCCATTATAATTTGGCAACACTGAAAGGTTGTTCAGGGCACAAAAACATAGTTAAGACTGCTGCTCAATGGCAGCACATATATTAAAGTATCTTGCAAGCGAGTTTGACAGAGCTGCTCCTAGAATGTAGCGAGTACTTCTCAGTTAGCCTCCTTTTAACTACATATCTAAGCTGCTACTTTTTATCTCAAAGTTGTGGAAACTACCTCATCTTTCTATTTTGTAATTAATAGAAGAAAGCAACTGAAATGATCCAGAACCCTGTTTCAGCAGGAAAAATCACCAGTGCTCTCTTAATAGATCAGAAGATCAGATCCTGAGTTTCCCAAGAGAGCCCCAGAATTTCACTAGAATGACAGTTGACAAAGCACTGCAGCAATCTACATGCTCATGCTTCAGAAGCTGATTTCAACAGCAAATGTAGACGTGCTTATGACACACCTGTGTTTCCTGAGGTATATTAGCCTTTTGTTTTGCAATTGCAACAGCACGAGAGAGTCCACCTATAGCATCAACGAGACCTCGTGAACTAGCATCATTGCCAGTCCAGACTCTCCCTTGCGCAACCTCCTCCATTTTGTCTACCTAAAATGCAGACATATTGTATTATTGATCGACTGATTAAGAAAGTAACAACTGTCCCATTGTAAGCATAGCATACCGTCATTGATCTTGAAAGAGCAGCCTTGTCTCGGAATTGTGAATATGCATGCTGTGCAGATTTGGCAAACAGCTCCGCTTCGTCAGGCCTACAGAGGAAGTTTTGTTATATCTGATAATACACTAAATTTAAATACAGCCTAAACCAGTAAAAATAAGATACAGGCTAAAACCCAATAGTCAGATTTCCATTTGTAGACAGTTAAACAGCTAAGCTCAGAAGTCACCAGCATGAAACAAGCGCATACAACAGTAGAAGTGAAAGTTCTGATTTTGGTATTAGGCATAAGTACAGAAGCTATACTACTGTTTAAGATCGAAATTTAGCTGTTATATCGCCTCCAGATGAAGCAGTAAGAACAGAAGGAAGTAACATGAAGTTCATGACTTATGTTCTTTTCTTTTAAATGGAACTCAAGGTGTAAAAGACCACTCAGTGTATGTATAACCCCAAGGAAGATGAAAAAGGCTCACCTGAATGGTCGCTGTTCAGCTGCAGTAAGCTCTGCATATTTTCCCCTTGATATTATCTCCTTATTGAAGCCAACTCTTTCATATAATTTACCCAAGTTGAACTTTCCTGCAAAAAACATGTAATTTAACTTGAAGAATCTGATTAAAAGAATTTCATTGGGAAACATGTGAAATGAGACTGCCAGATCATAAACCATTTCCACTAAAGATGTTGTACGAGTATATTTTGTGAATATTAAGGACTAAATAAAGAACTAAATATAAGGGGGCATTGAATGGAAGAATGGAAGGAGTCCCGCAGATAGCAAAGGAAAACCCAGAGGGACCAAGGAAAGGAAAACTACAACTGCAAAGGATTGACAATCATATGAAAGTAGATCATGATCCAGTGTATAACAGAATAAACATGAAAAGAAGCCTATCCCACGAGCCAAAATCTTATAGGTTCCATCAAGATATTCATCAACTCGACCCGATCTTATATTTAGCTCCCAAAACTCGATTATTTTCAGGCAGACAGACTGACGCACCAAAGATGGTTGGCATCCCAATTTTTCTACTATAAGTCCAGACTCTTCTGATCCAAAATTGTTTAGACGGATCTGGTCAAGAATAAAATCTGACCACAACATGTTTAGATAGAATTTCCAAATGTTTAAAACATAAAAACAAACTGGGAGCAATGGGCCGGTGAAAGGTCAAGTTGGGGAAAGGGGAAGTGAGGGCCTGGTGAAGAGATACAACGCAATACCTGTGACCGTAAATTATAGGAGTATAAACTACTTATAAGATACTTTTTAATCCTCCGTTTAAAATTGTTATTAATGTCGAGACACGAAGTCACCAACCTTTTGTCTCTATATCAGGCTAGTTAGATGGATAAAGCACTAATATAGCCACAGTACAAATATGATTTTATAGTTCGATAGTTGGACGTATCTCCACATACCTTCTCCAATTCCAAGGCTAGACACAAATTTGGTTATTTCATATTTCCAGTTGATATAGAACTATATATCCAGTTAGACTTTAATATAATTTGAGCTGGTTGTTAGTGCGTCTGAGTTTTGTATACATTGTGAAGGAGACTGACTATTGGGATGTTTAAGAATCTCGCATGCTTAAAATCCAGTTCTATTTTATGACATATATTTGGAATGACCTGTATTCTGGAAAATGATTCCAGCTCTGACTTTAGCCACTAAATTTAGTCTACCAATCAAGCACAGTTTGTAGAAAGCAAAATTGTTCTAGTAGATAGATTTACCTGTCACCACTCCTATTGAACCTGTCAATGTAAGGTGCTCTGCCACAATAGCTTGTGTAGCCATTGCCATATAATATCCTCCACTGGCTGCCACGTCAGCCATGGATGCTACAACAGGCTTAGATTCTGCTAGCAGTCTGATTTCTCTCCACATTCTGTGGAAAAGAAATATTCGAATCAATCAACGGAGAAATTGGCTTGAAAATATAAAATAATGTTTTATCAGAGCTACTACACAAGCTTTAAATGTGGAAACTACATGACTGCTTTGAAGACTGAAAAAAGAACAATACCATATTCCTATTACACAAGTTGATTCAGCAAAAGCATCATTGAAGAACTTAAAGCAGGAAACCAAATGAAAATTAACAATTGAGATTTCCACTTTATATGACAATACAAAAAAAATCAACAACTCTAATAGTTACGGTAGTATGTTTTTAACCTATCAAACAAGGGGAAAAAAGGGATTTTATGTCTGGAAGAGGGGACGTGAATGCAACATAACAGATGTTAAAGGGAAAAAGTTCAGACGGCCAAGTGACTCATTATTTAGTGCATACAAAGAAAAGAGCCTCCACAGAACAGGACTTACAAATCAGAAGCCAGAGCATCACCTCCAGGACTATCAATTCGAAGGACAACCGCTTTATACCTTTTTGACTCTGCACAGCATAATTTAATCTCCACCCATGAAAAGATGAAAATTAAAAGAGGAAAAAACAGACTGCCAGTCGTAAGAAATCCAAATAAGCATGCAACCACTTAAACCTATCAAAAGCTTTTTCCTCCACTCATCTTTAGATCAGCACATATCAGCACTCAGATCTGGAATTTCGAGGGAACAGAGTCTACTAGTGGCTAGTCCATATTATTTTGGAAGGTAAAAAGGACAGGATAAACTGGATATGGAAAACTTGCACCCTAATATCTCCAATGAAACAACACATGAATGAGCCATGATTGAAGAACATCCTCATTAACAGCCCATTCGGAATTTGAATAATTTATATACTGTTCTTCTAACATAACTTCCATAGCCTATAGCCACTTCACACATTACATGACAAAAACTATACCTGCAACTAACAACAATCAAGCTGGCCTTCCAATCTCTAAGGTTTACTATTAGAGTCAAAAGAAGAAGAAACATGTATACAAAGTGTAGCACTCTGCTTATTCATTTAAAGTATAAAGCCCTTGCAACATAACACTGACGCTGATAATCCTAGAAAAAAATTTCTCCTTCATACTTAGCAAAAGCTTGTCCAATATACAGGTCTTTGATTTTTCCCGAATCTGAGTTGGGAAGGAGAGCAAAGGGAACTAAGCAAATAAGGGGAAACAAGAAAGGTAGCCAGAACTTTACAGAGTAGAATACCTTGTTTCTGCAAAGTCTGTATGAGACTCAAAAACTGGTTTTATGGCTAATCAGGATTCACAGTGCAACGACCAACTGTTTTCACAAATTTTGACCACTTAATGAATCTTTCATGAACTGTGCACATATAAGGATAACTCATACCTCGTACGCTACGAATTTTCTCAATCAACTTCTCTGCTATAATCCCTGAACTAGGTGAACTAAATGGACCACGCGTACGACTAATGCTTCCAGAGGCTCGAATCACAGCTATCTGGTCTTTGTAACCTGTTAAACCGAGAGTCCATCTCCTAACTCTTGCATACTTCCTGATTCAGAATGTAATAAGCACAAAATGTTGAAAGATTCAAGACGAAAATAGTGCATGACAAATGAAACAAAGAAAATTTGGAGAGAGGATACTAAATGCATGAAAATTGACGGTTGGCACAACCTCAAAAATCGAACAGATGCATGCAACACATCCCATGAGCGACTTGGGATCATATACTGCAGAATTACACAAAATATTGATACTCTCTGAAAATTCCAGGCCCATAGATAAGTCCAAACTCATTAGTGAAGCTCAAGTCAAATCCCAAGATATTACATCTTCGTTTAACGCCAGATATCTCCAATTAATGACCATTTATCAGCTAATGAAAAGTTGTACCTAAATATCTAGGTGACTTGAAATTTTAAAAAGAAAAGACCTGTAATCAACTGCAGGGAGATTTTTATCCTTCGGAATTTCCAAACGCTCTTTCAGCATTGACATTACCTGAGAGTTGCACAAATAACTGATGCCTTGATTAACCATGGAATAAAAAAAAAAGATTCTTAAGCACTTTCGCACATGTCAAGTTCAAGAAGCAATCTATAAAATTTTATATGGAAGTGATTGACACCAGTTGGCAGGATACATAAACGAAGCAGGACCTGTAAGTTTAGGGTGAAAGGGAACATAAAGGCACACAGTACAAGATAAATAAGAGATTACTGTACATGCCAGTCTTGTTTTCTAGGCAAAGACGCTAGTATACAAGTTGAACGCTTTACTGATAGACCTACAACCCTAATCCTCGACCCCCATGCTCCTCTATCTAAGGACAAGTCCTCGGTTATTTGAAGTTGTACCTTGTCCTACCTAATTACCTCACCCCAATTCTTCCTTGGTCTACCTCAACCTCTTCGTAAACCCACACAGTCAACCTCCCGCACCTCCTCACTCGGGCGTCTATGCTCCTCCTTTTCACATGCCCGAACCATCTCAGACTCGCTTCCTGCATCTTGTCCACCACTGAGGCCACTCCCATCTTGTCCCGTATGACCTCGTCCTAATCATATCTTTCCTAGTATGCCCACACATCCATCTAAACATCCTCAGAAACTAGATAAAACTAGTATACATTTTATAGTAAAAATATTTAAAAAGATATACATGAAAATTTGCAGTCACAGAAACAGTTGTTTAACTCTCCAAAACATATAAAGTTGGAATGGAAAGAATACTGTTTCATATGAGAAAATCTCAACATTGAACCGAAGGATAATTGTATCATATATATGAAAGCTGAATTCTTGATTTAATTTCCAATACATAGAAAGAGGTATGACATCCTAGAATCTCCTATACCAGAAGGGTCGCATTAAATGGCACAAATTATTAGTTGACTATATTTTTTTCCTTTATGATATATTATGAACTTACAACTATCAAAAAGAAGTAAATCGCTAACCGTTCCTACTTAATTCGAAAAGAAACTCCCATGCCAAAAACAAAATTAAATCAGTTGGACTACAAATAATCACAGAACGGTTTCTCTAGGATAATGCCTCAAGATACTTAACAACTTACTGTACCTCATCATCGTACTTTATATCTGTTATCCAGCTCTCTTCCTTCAGTCTATCAACTTGGTAAACTCCCTCATTGACGAAATTTTCAATATCTTCTTTTTTCTTCCCTAAGTAAGAAAATCAGATCATGAAAAACCCCATAGGAAGAGCTTTAAATTTCCAGTATGAACTTCAAATCTGAATTCACCTTTAGCGAGAGCAACTTTTTCGAGCCAATTTCCGTAGATATTATCAAGTAATGCAGTTAGCATCTCTCGGTTTTCATCAGATATATTTTTACGCATTAGTTGATCACCAGCACTCTTATATTTACCAATTCTTTGTACTTGTGGCTCAATTCCAACTTTCTCAAAGACACCTGCAGAGCAACCCATCTGCAGCAGTTAAGGGGTGATCAAATAAGATTTCAGATCAAACTTACATGTGACTAGCTATACATAACTAGGGAGCACTGTTCCACATTTCAGCTAGCATTTACCACTCGCTGAAAGCTCAATAACATTGGCTAGAAAACTCCAGAACTTGTATAAACAGGTTTTTGCCTTTTGCATAAATTAAGAATTACTGCAGTGATGAAACTCAACAGTCCAGAGTCGAAGCTCAGCCATTAAGTTGTATATCAAGGATCATTTAAAAATGAGCATGTCTGAGTCATTTAAAGGGAAATTATCTCTTACGATACTAATTTTTTCAGCTATAAAGCTAAAGAACTCACCTCCCAGAAATGATGCTTGAACTGTTAAACCATACAAGGCAAAGTAAGCACTTGGAGGGGCATATAGCTCTTGACAAGCACAGCCAATATAATACTCCTTTTCACCACAAGCAGGAGTATAGCCAACGATGAATTTACCTGAAAATGACAAAGAATAATGTTCTTCTTTTCTTTTCTTTTTATTTATTTCAGATTTTAAAACAAAAGGGAACATATATGGAACTCCTTCAGCATAAAAATTGAAAGCCCCAAGCAAGTTGTCGGTCTTTATAGCAGATACTAGCTTCCAATTAGGATTTGTTGCTTCATTAGTTACCTCAGATGATACTGTGAAGGAAAAGATGCTATGTGATGATCAACAATAAAGAGATGCACATATACTGTCAACATATGATAAGGTAGCAATATTGATTATTTTTTTAGCATTGATTCTATCTTCAATAATCTATAAAGTTTAGACTTTTTATAAGATAGGTCATCTCAACTGAGATATGCCATTATTCCAACCTCATACCATAGGAAGCACTGGAGATAGCACATACTCCAAGATGTCAAACATATACTTGGAAACCTCATCACATAGGAGATGCACAGAATGACTGCAGGACTTTTCCATTCATTTGCATTGAGGAATTGGGACTAGGAGACACAAGGACAAGATATGGAATTGCAATGACATTGTCTGTGGTCAATGCTAGAGAAGATTGAAAAGGTTGTGCACGCTGGAGTCTAGTAGGTTAGAACATAGCCTTGATAGCATCCAGTTAAAAAAAATCTTAGGGACCTTCATCTATTTATTTGGGTCAAATCATTTTTTTTTCCTGCAAAAGTACTAATTGTTTTTCACAGTAAAGATTGCTAGATATACAAACAAAAAACATCATGCTTCTTTTGAGCCAGGGCAGATATGCATGTTTTGAATGGATTGAGATCTGAGCTTGATATACTCCGGTTCAAGTTCAAGTTTCAACTTTTACAAGCTTTACACCCACAGACATAACAAATTGACATCTCGTTCCTCTTTCCAACATATGCTATATAATCCACTCACAAGTCACAAGCACATGAACCTTTTAGAGGTTTTTCACCATCCCCCGAAAGTACAGAGATTAAACCTTGCCTGATTTTCTGTAGTCCAATATATGCCTCCGAATTTCTTCAACTTTGCCCCAGCCACAACTCAAAGGTTCAATATGGAGATAGACACCAGAAATGCGAGGATCATAAGCAGCCTTTATGAAGTTCTCACATATTTGAGGTAGAGATAGTCCTGAAGAGAAACGGCTCTGTAACTGATCAGATATCTGACGACAAAACAGTACAAGAGTTTCAAATACATCATCTAAACCGTGAAAAGAAAAAAAACAAATAAGCATTAGCAGAAAACAAACATTATGCATCCAACAATAAAAGTGTGACTTTCCCATTCTTAGCCTCTCTATTTGGCTGCACTTACCATTTTGATCATAAAAACACCCCTTTAATGATCAAATGCACAAGTTAATGGGAATACTATTAAAGACCTGTTTGGTCTTACATGAATTTTTTACTCAATAAAATCTTGTTTTTATTCAGTTTATTAGGAGAATCAATTTATGCACTGTATGGGCGCACGTGGTTCCCTAATTTACTCCTAAATCATATCAGTTGTTCAAACTTTGCTACTAATGATTACAATCAAGTATCACCGCAATTGTTTGAAAACTAATAGTCAATGTAGTTCTCAAACTCAATCAGTCTAGTTTGCAGATTCAGTTGGCTAACAAGTATACGTATTCATAACTTTGTAATGCGTTAGTTAAAGCTTTTCGCATACTTATGCACACACTGTTATAGTTCAATTTGTAAATTTCATTCAACTATTTCTATAGCACCTAGGATCTCGTACATAATCGACATTACTAATACGATAACATAAAATTTCTAAATTGACAGTATCAAATTAGATATTCAAATTAGCTCTCATAAGGAAATAGAAATAATTAACCTGGCCGCGCAATTTCATTGTGAGCACACTGCCTTTACGAACACGCTCCCAAGGAAAAGCAAAGAGCATTCTGGACTTGACTAGAAAACTCTTCCAAGCACCGTACTCTTCAAATTCAAATTCTCCACTCGGATACTCATCTTGCTTACTTTTCGCGCTCTCATCAGTACCGTTAATTTCAGCAGCAGGCTCATCCTTTGTATCATCTTTAGAAGATGACGATACGTCGTCGTTTTTGGTATCGAATGCTGAAACGGAGAAATTACGAAGAATATAACGGTTACTGATGAGAGGAGGAGGAGGAGTGTAGAGGGAGAATAAAAGGGAATTGGAGCGAAGTGAAATGAGAGAAAGAGTGGGAGAAGCATGAATTGGAGAAGGTTTGGAAAAAGTGCAAGTGACAGTGCGGAAGGGAATGGAGGTGAGACGAGGGGTGGATAAAAGCTTCGCCATAGTGTTCACTTCTCTCTCAACTCCGTGAGCTTTTTGTTCAAGTGGAGACTAGAGACGAGTCAAAAAGGTGAACGAGTCTTGGAACACGGTTCGCTATGTGCCACGTCGTCGTGAACGTTACTACACATTATTACATCGCCTTTGCCCTTTTTCATTTTTTTATTTTATTTTTCATTTCTTGCCTAGTAATATTCCTACTTAATTACTGTCATATCACAAGTTTCTCTTCTATCGTAAAATTTGCATATATTTTTTAAATATTCTAAAATGTCAATCATTGTGATTTATAAGTTTATATTCTTATATTTAATATGTAAGTTTTATTATAAAAAACTTAAAAATCTCCAATTTGTATGAAGTTAATACATAAGTTGTTTTTTTTTTTTTTTAAACTTACAAATCCTATATATAAATTAACATCATCATATAAATAGCAATACAGAAAGTGATATGCTCCAATAAAAAGATGCTTTCAATACATCATTATAGCTCGAAGCTTCATACTGTTAAGTCTTAAGTGTAAATAAATGTGAGCTCGTACCAGGAGAAGGAGGAGGTTATTCCCTCAACTTATGAGTTTAAATTAACATCTTTCAGGAAAAAATTCAGCTACCCAAGAAATTGTGAAGGCCTATGAACATATCATCTTCCTCCTTTTTCTTTTCCAATGGTTACGTAGGACAAAACTATCAATAGTGAAAAGCGACATGTTGGGATTATTTACAAAACTAAAACACCATGTCTAACTGGTTTGTCTTTTCAACCCCCGTAATCGTAGTTTATTAAAAATGATATCAACTTGGTTTAATTAATAAATTCAAAATAGAAATATCAATATAAATCTTATGAATAACACATGTATCACATCCATCCCTTTCTCAATAACTACTGCCCAATATGCAATACTTGCCTTTTGATTCCTATTGCTTAGGCAACACTTGCCCTTGAGTTCTTCTGACATTTTCCCAGCTAAACTAAATTGTTGACTATGCAACACTTGTCGTTAATTAATATTCTTTGCCTAGGCAATACTTGCCCTTGCACTCTTTTCACGTTCACTCTCAAATAACTTGAAGCGTTGCTTATGGATAAAGCGGGAGCTATTATGCTAAAATTGTTTTAGACGATGACAACTTTCAGAACCAGTCTATTTTGATGATACCAAATGAAGTTTAAGCAAACTCTTATCCATTTCTTCCCTACCCAATAACATGTGACCCAACAACAATGGGCTAGAAATTTGTACTATAAAGTACGCGTTTCAGAAGTTATTTACTAAACATAACAATATTTAATAACAAAACATAACAAAAAATAACATAACATAGCAAAATCTTATATTCTTCATCCCATTTCCCCCAATTTTATTTTTCCTCCTCTCTTCCCCAAATTTCACTTCCTCCCAACTTCTTTTAATGGAACCAACTACCTCGTATCTCGTTGTATCTTGTTGTATCTCAACTTACACTAGAAAACCAACCACCTCGTATCTCGTTGTATCTCGATGTATCTCAACTTACACCAGAAACCAACAATCTCGTATCTCATTGTATCTCACTGTATTTACACTATTTTTGCACCATATCTAACTATATCTCGTTGTATATCAACTTACACCAGAAAATCAACCACCTTGTATCTCACTGTATCTCATTATATCTGTATTATTTTTGCACCGCATCAAACTATATCGCGCTTTATCAAGAACTTGAATAAATCATCCACAACTTTTATATGAACTTGTATGACTCCTGAACATACGAACTAAAAGAAATAAAGGAAAAGGAAAAAAAATATGTGGGGAAATAAAAGAATTAGTGGAGCGTGTAGGTACATAATCAGATAGCAGAGAAACAACGATCATGCCTATAAAATCATCCACAAAAGTGAATCATTTACTCCGAGCAATAGTTTCTTGAAATTATTGTGTTAATGACAGTTTATAAAAGTTGGTCTCTTTGATGAAGGTTCTAGAGTCTAAAGCTCAGGTTTTCACTACTTACTATTTTCTTTAGTTTCAATTCAATGAGTGTGGTGAATATTACAAACGTAATGATGGATAATCCGGCGTCGTTTTTTACGCCTTTCCAGTTCGAAATCTCTTACGAGTGCATTACTCATCTTGATGACAGTGCTTTCTCTATCTCTCCCTTTCTTCATTTTCCCCCTGTTTTGTTAATTATTAGTACCTAGATTTCCATGTTGTGACGGTATTGTACGACGTTTTTGGTGGATCGATAGGGCATTGGGTGAAAACATCGTCGGCGACTTCTTATCAGTGATTAGCACGAGGGAGTACCATTTTTCCATGTATATGTCGATGAGCGCAGCAGTCTCGTCGTGTGACCAGCACGGCGGCCGAAGATGGCAGGTTGAGAATACCGCGATAGTTACATTGTTGAGGGAAGGTAGTTGTGGTGGGGTAGGGTTGAGAAATTTTGTGTTTTCATGTAATGTCAAAGCCATGGGGGTTTCGATGGCTTTGCTTTGGCTTTTTTATTTTCTGATTTGTTTTGATTGTTGTGAAATGTGCTACGAAAAATATTGTTAGGTCTTGTAATCTGTATAATGTTGCTATATTTTTTTTTGTGTCATAAAGAAGTACAAGTTTGTATATGTTCGTAAAAAAAACTCATTGTACTGCCGTTGGGCGAAGCGCACACATGGCGATTTTAGGGTCGTTATTTCAACATAGTCGAAACTTATAAAGTATTTAAATGATGTCATGTAGGAGCTTGTTTGGGTGGGCTTATAAGCAGCTTATTTTAAGGTAAAAATTTCATCCAACGGCCACTTTTAATACCGGTATTTAGTTTGAGGCCACTATTTTCTTTGGTCTTACATTAGAAGCCACTTTTGGGCATTTACTAAATAAGCATTGACTTAAGTTCTGATCATTGACTGAAGTTCTGTCCACAGGGCCATGGACTGAAGTTCTATCTTTAAATACTGAACTTCAATCCATATGGCCCTGGACTTAAGTTCTATCTTTAAGGACTGAACTTCAGTCAGTATGGCACTAGACTGAAGTTCTATCTTAAAGGATTGAACTTCAATCCACATGGGTCCTGGACTGAAGTTCTATCTTTAATGACTGAAATTCAGTCAACATGACCCTGGACTGAAGTTCTATCTTTAATGAGTGAACTTCAATCCATATGACCCTGGACTGAAGTTCTATCTTTTAAGTGAAAGTGGCCACAAACTAAATGTTTTGGTATTAGTGGCTTGTGCCCAAAGACCAGTGGCAAAAGTGGCCTTTCGTGAACTTACCCGTGGCTTATAAGTCAAAAAGTGGTTTTTAATCCACTTATGACTTATAAGCCCAAAAAATTTTAAGTTACCAAATATATATTAATGGGCTTATAAGCTTATAAGCCACTTTTAAGCTCACCCAAACGGGCTCAGGATCAAACTTCTGACCTTGAAGCTTAATAGGGCAAAGTGCACGAATAACCACTTTTGTCAGTGGTCTTTGGTCTGAGGTCACTTTTTTAATTGGTTTTGCATGAGATACCACTTTTTGGAACTTCAATATTTGTGCGTTGAACTTCACACAAGTTCGGCCCACAAGGGTTGAAGTTCAACTTCAGCCCACAAGGGTTGAAGTTTACGCATCTATGCCTAAATGTTCAGTCCTTATGGATTGAAGTTGAACTTCATAATGCAGGCATAAAGTTCAACCCACAAAGTTTGAACTTCAGTCCACAAATATTGAAGTTCCAAAAAGTGATCTCTCATATAAAACCAATAAAACAAGTGACTTCAAACCAAATACCAATAGCAAAAGTGGCATGTGGGTGACATTTTTACAGCTTAATAGGCCAACTTCTTGTACTGGGAGATTTACGGGAAATTTTGATCAGTAGTCATTTTTGAACGCGCTCATTGGGGACTATTCACCGTTTCAAAATTCATTGAATAATAGCCAAAAATTCGCGAGCACACTTAAGCTCCATTAGCGTTGGAAAAACACCCAGACTAGTCCCATAACAAAATACTGAGACTTTGAACAAAACTTGTTCAAAGTATTTTGTTATGGGACTGAAGTTTTATACAAAGTCCCATAACAAATTATCTCATAACAAAATAATGGGATTTATCCCATAACAAAGGTCCCATCAAAGGGATAAATCCCATTATTTTGTTATGAGAGTTTATAATATAAAGCTTCAGTCCCATAACAAAATACTGGGAGAAGCTTTATACAAAGTCCCATAACAAAATGCTGAGGCCTTGAATAAAACTTGTTCAAAGCCCCAGTATTTATACTGGGAAGCTTCTAACTTGTTTAAAGCCCAGTATTTATACTGAAATTTATCCGAAGATGGCTATTTCTCAGCGAATTTATTTTTTACGGCTACAAATCAATTAGCGCGCGCTAAATAGGCCTCTACACGAAATTTTTACGAAATTTACATCACTCCTTGCCTCCAATTAGGCTAGTTAGCTATCTTTCTTTAATATGCACATTCATGATTTAGAACCATAGTCACTCAATATCAATTGTTTAGACAAAAAATAGCTAGCGGAAAATTAAGTGAATCACATCCAAAATAATTAAAGATGAATTTCTATGTTTGACTTGGACCGGTTCTGTAACAAGTACTATTAATTAATATGAGTTGAACCCTAAATTCAATTAAGGTTTGAAAAATATTGGTAATTGATGAGTGTACTTCTTACCAGGGATATATGGCTATCCTTAACGAAAGTGGTTAATTAAAAAATACTTAGTGAAATAATTGTATGTTGTATACAATGTGAGTATATCATATTAGTATTAAATAGGAGTGGGCACTATTCGGATTAAATCGAAAAACCAAATCGAACCGAATTAGTTTTTTAATTTGGTTTGGATTTTTAAATAATTGGTTTGGATTAGATTGAGAATATGAAAACTTTGGTGTTTTGGTTTGGTTTTAGATTTCAAATCATAGAAACCGAAAAACCGAAAAAATCGAAATATATATACACACACGCGCAAAGAAAGACTCTCATACTTTTATAATTATCTCTTAATCTAAACTTGTTTAAGGGTTTTAGAATTTGAATATTTCAATACTTAATGCCTTCAATACTTTAACCTCTTTGTATTATGGTATAATACGTGTGAAGCTTTCATCAAAAGTTTCAATCAGCTTTTACCTCTTAAATGATAAGATCTCCTTTTACCTAGAATTCATGGTCTTTCTTTATCTAGAATTATGATTTAGATTAATATTTTGACTTGTATTTATATTCTTTCAAGTATTTCATTTTAAAGTTTGTCTTATATGACAAAACCGAAAAAAAAAAACGAAAACCAAACCGAAAAAAACCGAACCGAAAAGAGGAAAACTGAACCAAACCAAATTTATTTTGGTTTGGATTGGATTGAAGTTTTTCAAAACCGAAAACCGAAAAACGAAAAACCAAAACCGAATAGTTAAGCTCACCCAACGGGTTAATAGTACAAACTTACAAAGTATTTAAATGCTGCCATCTAGGATCAAACTTCCGACCTTGAACTTTAGATGTTTGGAGGGAAGCTTAATGGGGAAAGTGCACGAAATGCCACTTTTACCGTTGGTCTTTGGACACAGACCACTAATAATAAAATATTTAGTTTGTGGCCATTTTCGCTTAAAAGATAGAACTTCAGTCCAGGGCCATATGGATTGAAGTTCACTCCTTAAAGACAGAACTTCAGTCCAGGGCCATGTTGACTGAAGTTCAGTCCTTAAAGATTGAACTTCAGTCCAGGACCATATGGATTGAAGTTCAATCCTTAAAGATAGAACTTCAGTCTAGGGCCATGTTGCCTGAAGTTCAGTCCAGTCCTTAAAGATGGAACTGAACTTCACTCCAGTGCCATATGGACTGAAGTTCAATCCTTAAAGATGGAACTTCAGGGTTGAACTTCAGTCCAGGGCCATATGGACTGAAGTTCAGTCTTTAAAGATGGAACTTCAGTCCAGAGGCCGTATGGACTGAACTTCAGTCTTTAAAGATGGAACTCCAGGGGCCGTATGGACTGAACTTCAGTCAATGATCAGAACTTGAGTCAATGTTTATTTAGTAAAGGCCCAAAAATAACCTCTAGTGTAAGACCAAAGAAAATAATGGCCTCAAACCAAATACCAGTGTTAAAAGCGGCCGCTGGGCGAAATTTTTACAAGCTTAATAGGCCAACTTCTTGTACTGAGAAATTTACATCACTCTTGCCTCCAATTCCTCCAATTAGGCTAGTTAGCTATCTTTCTTTAATATGCATATTCATGATTTAGAATCAAAATAGTCACTCAATATCAATTGTTTAGACAAAAAATAGTTAGCGGAAAATTAAGTGAATCACCTCCAAAATAAATACAGATGATTTTCTCTGTTTGACTTGGACATGTGTTGACACAGGTTCTGTAACAAGTACAATTATTAATATGAGGTGAACCCTAAATTCAATTAAGGTTTGAAAAATATTGGTAATTGATGAGTGTACTTCTTACCAGGGATGGCTATCCTTAACGAAAGTGGTTAATTAAAAAATACTTAGTGAAATAATTGTATGTTGTATACAATGTGAGTATATCATATTAGTATTAAACACCCCTAACGAAATTCAACTTGTTGGCAGGAATGGCCAACCGTTAGAACGGGTCAGAGGTAGGCACCGTGGACACAAGGGATGTTGTTGCACAAATAGGTGAAGTCATTCTCAACAGGGAACATGAATTCCCATAGCTCTAAAGACCCAAACGGGGTTTCACAATCCGTGTCCCCCGCCAACCTCATTGTCACTCTCCCCCACTATCCACTAACTCTAAGCTAATGCATAATAATGCGACGAGGGAAAAGACTAAAAAGAGCCAGCCAGCCAGCCAGCATCTTGATAAATGAACAAAGTTAATAGTCTCCCCATCACATGCAAGGCAAGTAGCCAAAGTACCTCTCTTTTCCTAGTTTTTGTCCAATACTGTACAGTTCATGAGTTGTGAATGAACAATTAAGATCTGTCCCATGACATGCAGTGTTGCAGTCGCTGCATGCTCCAATATCTTTCCAGGTTCTTCTGGCATTTATTATAATTGAGTTTCGCTAGCTAGCTGATGCCTGCACTAGTGCTGGTTGATTGTTACTGCACCTGCTTAATTATTTGTGAGTAGATATTCTGCTCTTTCGTCGTTTCTGCCCACACTACGTACAACTTCATTAACCAAACCTATTTTACAAAAGCAGCAACGTTAACTAGATGAAATCACTGTACTGTTTACTACTAGTAGTTTTTTTTTCTTCCTCAACATAGCACACGCCCCTTTGCAATCTCTTAGTCCCTTTCCCTTCCACCTATAGATTGAACCTAATTATTACCTTTTGTCTTCTCGATCCTTATTTTTGTTCAAGCATTTTCCTCTGGTTATTGGTACCTTTGCATTTAAAACACGAAATGGAGATAAAATTACCAGCGTTCTACTTGTACCTTTTAGTTTTAATCCTATAGCTTTTTTCTAGCAATGAAGAAGTCAGGGGAACGCGCAGTCGTTGAATTGTAAAGACCATCCTAGATTGGGCGCGTTTTAAACAAATTCTGAATATTGAAATGCTCGATCATCAATGTTAAGGGTTTGAGTTAATATATTAACTTAAAGATTACTTTTAATTAATGATGTCACATCATTTTTCCGGTATGTTTTTATAAAATCCTGTTATAGTGATTTTGGTGTAGATCGGAGAAAAGTAAGTAATTTTTGGATAACACAAGACACAAAAATGACTTTATGGTAATGAATCAATAGTTAAATGACTACCGATAAAATTAATTCAAAGTTTTTCCTATATTGAGAACGTCAAATGGCCAATCTCTTGCAAGGCCAACTGTCTAGCGATATAGGGATTAGGGATAACATGGCTATGGCCGCCGATAGCATGGGGTTGGTAAGGATTACTTTTTTTTACTGATTTGATACATATATATGGAGTATTATAATAGCGATTTTCTTTTAACAATTAATGTAATTAAATTGGTTATAGCAGTTTACTATTCTGTTTTACGGGTTATTATGTGAAGCTTATGTTAAAAGCAATCTAATTCAATTTAACATGATGGTAAAAAAGCTATACATTGTCAATGCATGCAGAAGACTTCAAACTTCTAATCATAATTAAAGCTTATAATAGTATTAAGCTATTACCTTTTCAAGATGATTTAAAGTTTTAAACTAAGCATTCTTAACATGTGGGAGGACGTACGTATATCACTCTGCCGGCTTAATTTATAATCATGGTGACACGTAATATGCGTTTGAAAGAGTATAGGATGGTTCCTTTGGAATGCTTTTCTGTAAAGAGCAAAAGGATAAATATATATATATTAAAGAAAATGCAGCTACATACAAAGTATAAACCAAACCGAAAGTAGAGCCAAAGCCAGCTGAAAAACATCATGTTTTGCAAACGAAGAAGTTACGTTGTATTTCCGTCCTTTGCCACACAATAGCATACACGTTATCGTTGACAGGTTGGGGGTCCGTTGGGAATCGTTTGCAACGTTACAATTGAAAAGAAAAGGCTTTGTAGTAACATTTAATTTTTACATTTCAAATCAGACGCATGCAGGATGTTAAATTTGTACCTGCTAAATCCCATGTGTAATCCTGCACGAGGGGGTCACGCTCATGACTCTCATCTTCTCAACGTCTTCCTAGCTCTAATTTCTTTCATTTGTTTTCTTGGCTTCTCTATTACACCATTAAGTATTACTCCACATTAGTCGAGAGAATAGAGTACTGTCACATTATTTGCTATATGTTCTTGACAATCTTCATTTGACCCAAGGTCCATTTATATGGGATAAAGAGGGTATGTAGGAGTTGATACGTACTTTGAAGTGCTGCTCTCTATTCATGTTTAGATATATATGCTTAACATATAGTAGTATTGCTTTTCCAGCCAAAATAAGAATGTACTACTATAATATATATGTCGCCATGTGCGTAATTTTTAAATTAACTTGCTCCTCTTACCTTTACATGCGTAGTTGACTAGAATTTCATGTACCCCGACATACTTTATAGGAGGAGAATTTTCGCAGATCTTGCCTATTATACTGCTAAAAGCTAAGTTAATTTCATTATGTAAATATAATTCTAACAGAGTATTTTTTGAGCAGTTTTCCAGTTGAACTCTTGATTTGTTAATTAAGGTAATACCTTAGTCTTCTCTGTCTTACTTACATATATAATTACACTACACGTACGATAACTCAACCAAAAATATACTAACATGTTTCAATTCATAGGGAACGAAGAATGTAAAGCTTGTTTGAACTTTGAAGTTATTGGTGGCCTTATATACTCTATGTATTCCAAAATGTTCATCATTTCATTTGCTTTTCAAGAGTTGGTAATGAATTTTGATAAAATTAGGAACAAAGGTTTCATCAATATTTTGATACGAGTGGTGTATGTTCTTTTTATTTTCAAAAGAAAAAAATAAAGTTGGTCCACGCACTCCAAAATTTAATTTGTCAAATAACCAAGGGAGTGCCATTTGCATGCATTATGTAGTTTAGTAGAATTTGTCATCATTTCAAATGATGGAATAATATGAACCAACGTTAATTAGTTTCGTGATCCGTCCCAAGTATCATAATTACTGCGTTTCCATTGATGATTCATTGCTAGAGGTTGGGAGTAACTTTTAGTTCAAATGCCCAGTGAACTTTGTTTTCAATTCAATCACCAAATATCATAATTCCATTGGATTTTGCTTTTCTCTGAATAATCCTACCAGCGGATGTAAATTGCTCTTTACGGAAATGTTCTCAACTCTAAGAGTTTAAACAAAGAATCTATGATTAGTGAAGGATAGTAGTCAGCGCCAATGTGTTTTTTCTTTGTTTAGTAACTACTCATATACCATTTTTTGGCATTGGTAAGCATTTTAATTAACTATACATGACAAATTCTGAGAGAGTGAGTCATGAAGGATAATATATTAACGAATTTCCTAGCTGCTAACTGAATACATGTCTTGATAATTGACCCTCTAACATCTGACGTATTCAGGAACAACACAAGGGAACAAAAAGATTGATTCAGTTCTAATCCCAAACATCCTTAGTCAAAAGTTTAATATGCACTAACACAAAAGATACAAATTAAGTAACTTACTATAATAAGAGAGGACAGTAAGTTTTATTTTCCTTTGCCTTTCCAAATACTTTTCCTTACCTTTCCACCATTTGAAGGAACTTTACCTCCTTTTGCAGAAAATATAGATTCTTCCTTTTCTTCATTCTTAAAACCAGTCTTCATCACTGACATGTTAGCTTTGTTGTTGGTGTTACCTTTTCCATTACCCTTTTCCTTTGTATTCACTGAACGACCAACACTCTTTGCATTTCTTGAAAAATTCTCCCTGTGGCTTGGACCAGAAGATGCATCAGATGCCATAGAATCATCAGTATCATCATCTTCATGATTTGCTTCATTATTCTTGTGATTTCCTACATCATGATCTTCTTCAAAATCTTCATTCATCTCATCTTCAGTGGCAGGTGAACCAATGTACATTGTCCAGCCAGATTCACTGCTGTGACATTCTTCTGCTTCATTAAAATTTTTGTAAGGCTCCATATTGCCCTATTTTTCCAAAGGACTAAAAGACAGAAAAGTGGAGTCTGTAATGTTAAAAAGGCAAAAGGCAAAAGGCAAAGGCTGAATCAAACACCTGTGTAAACTAAATATGCCTTTTTATGCTCTGACGACCAATACAGCTCTCACGCACAAATAACAAACATGCCCGATTTATAACACTTCTGAAAGCAACCTAAAACCCGGTACTATTTATTTTTTATTCTCTTTTTTTTTTTTTTTTTTTTAAATGTCTTGGATTAAATTTCACCACCTGGATATGTACAATTGTACATAGCCATAATTAATTTTCCCCTGACTTTACATCGACAGAGGGACAGGTAGAAAACTTGTTTTACAAAAGGCACAAAACACGACCCTTAGAATAAATACCAAAGGACAGAATTGGTTTTGCTCTCTTACTTATCTGAATTTTCTGAAACATGACTCATTAATAAGAAGCTCTGCTTTGAATGCAAAATGCAGAAAGAGAAGTTTGCACAGCCTATATGCTACTTTGAAAAATATATACTTATAGCTTTTTGTTATTATTGGCTAGGAAAGGACCTCTCTCACTACACTCATTTATTTTTCACTACTTGATTTCTATGTCATGTCAAATAAAAACAAGAGGTTCGGGAGTAAATAAATTGTGCAGCTTCCTTCTGCGAAAAAATTAAGGGAAGCCAACTGGAGTTGTCCTGTAGTAGTCTTCTCAAGCAGTGAAGTTCTATGACTTTAGGAAGCAAAACATAGCTTTCATATATCTTTATTATCTTATTTCATTCGTAGTCCATCCCAAAAAGAATGTTGCATTACTGATTATTTCGAAATAAATTAACATTAAAATTCTTGTTTTACCCTTAATATTATGTTTATAATATAATCATAGAGTATTGATACGTTTAAACCACATGTTTCTAAAGTCTTTCTTAATTTCTTATACTTGTGTTAAGTCAAATTACAATACCTTTTAAAGTAATTTCTAGCTAATATATATGAGTTTACCATACCACATGCAACTAAACCGTTAACTTTTTCTGTAATTAAGTACGTATATAATAACTTATCGTTCGTCGTTTGTTAATTATTACTATCATTGTCAAATGGTGATCTGTAATATGGTTAGATCTAGTATTTAGGAAAGCATTAATTATGAAAGTTGTGTAAGCATTCATGTTACATGGGGGAAGAGTTTAGTCATTTTTGTTAAGCAGTTGAGGATGGGACATGCCTTGCCTCTAAACAACTTTTTAGTTGTTCCTCACTTGTAATCCCCATAGCATGGCTTATTATAAGGAAATGCTAGACAGGCAAGGCCCATGTATTATTCTTGTTGCTTGTCCTTTTGGGAGATCATATCTCGAATTGCTCTTGTCTTGGGCTCCATGTGATTAAGGGAAGATGTTCTTTTGACAATAGGACAAATATCCCAAGGCTGGAAAGATTCAATCTAGAGTTCCCCTTTTTTTGCCTTTGCATTTAAATGTACTGCAGAGTGCCAGAGTATAATTTGGAGCAATACGATAATGCTTTGTATGTGTTCAAGTCAAACTTAGATATGACAAATCTTTGTCCTTCACATTAGAAAGCTTGTAACTTTCTAAAACTATATTAAATTCCCTAATGTTCTATTATGTCATACTTCTATCCTAATTGTACTTTATAATCTTGTTTTAAGGTTCTATTGTCACATTGGAGTAGGGTACTACTATTAGTTTTTGTTTTACAGATACAGTTACTCAGATAAAGCTGAAAATTGTTTAATTTCATGTCTTTCTGCGAAGTTCTTGAACATGCATTCATTAAACATATACACATAAAGTCCAAAACAGTCTTGACATATCTTCCCAAAAAAAAAAAAAATTCATAATTTGTACATTTTCTTTGCTTACTCCCAAAAACCAAATTAAAAGTGTTATGGGGAGAGAAAAGAAAGAACAAAAACAGGAGCAGCTGTACACTAAACTTGCTGTGCAGCATGTGGAGAATAAGAAATAGGCTTTGCAACATACAGAGGTTTATCATTTCCAGCAAAGATTACCACAAATTTAGGCTCCATATCTAAGGGAGGTAATTGATGCCTTTGCTTTTCATCACCTGTCTCAACCAAGGGCTCTGCAGAAGTGGAATTTGGGCGACAGCAAAAGAGATAGGTTAATGCAAAAGCGATAGTAGCGACAATGACTGCAAGACCACAATAGATATATGGAATTGGTGAGTTCCATTGCCAAAATTCAGCTGAAGTGCCTGTTGCAATCATTCTGTCTCTCACTCTCTACTTAATCCTTGCCTTTGTTTAGTATGTTTACTTGTGTTTTGCATGAAATATCAGCTAAATGAATGGCTTTTATAGACACTTGACGCAATTAACTAACTGTGGATATTGCACATATTTGGATGATATGATTCCCCCTGATATATTCGCCCAATCTTATGTAAGATTTAACTAGGAAAAAAGGTAAAAGAAAGATGCTCCACTTCTTTTGGAAATATTGAAAGGGAAGATTTGTTAGCAAGAAAGTTACATCTGCTCAATTGATTCTAGCTATTTATTCATGTGATACATTTCTCGACTTTTATGGTGAAGTGAAACGAATTAAGTTCCGATTCTCTAACCAAGCAATAGGAAAAAAGATGCAACACTATAAAGGAAAAAAAAGGTTCCTTTATAAGGAAATGAAGGATGAATCTTGGTTAGGCCTCTGCTCATAAACATGTCGACCATGGTGCTTAATATTCTCATACTCTTTACAGTATAGTTTTATAAGAATCCTAATATTCTCCTTTACCATTATTTAACCTGAGAAATTCTAGTTCCTTTATTGCCTTCTATTGTCTTATCAAATAACTGTACTTACTCTGTTGTCTTTCATACTTTTGTTGAACTTATCCATTAGTATGTGTACTTAAAATTTTAAATTCAGAACACTGTACTTACAAGTTGAGGAATATATATCACTCCTGCAATTTAAAAATCTCATTTGTAAAGCAAAACTCAAGATTCTTGATTAATCTGAATAGACTTCATTCTGGAAAAGCAAAGTAACAGAATCTGTAGCTAACGTTTCACATTAATTATGTATTATCAGATTGAAAATACATACTTAGCAATTAGAATCAAATGACCAGTGCTTGATGAATGTACTTGTTTGTTTAGTGCCAAACTTTCCACTTAATTATCCACAAGAAAAACACTAGCATGATGTTAGAAAAAGTTATCCTTAGCCTTGTTGAGTCCTAACAAGATGTAAAAATTGTTCACTTGTTAGGACACAGGCATAGCTATGTAACTCGGAGTTCGGTCCCCGGCCATGATGACAACTATACTATGATCCTCTTGACGATCAGCTGGTGCAGTAGATGGTTGTTCAGGCTTTTCTGTGTTTTCTCTTGATAAATTCGGTGTAAACTTCCGTTTATAGCAGAACTTAAGCAGCGATGCAATGATCAAGAACCCGAAAAAAATAACAAGACAACCATAGGCTATGTAGGCCATAAGTATGTTAAAACTTATTAGTTGAATTGCAGTTAAATGTATCCAAGGAGTGCTAACTTTTTAAGTACCTGATTTAAAATGCTAAAGAATGTCTTATACTGTATGAAAATAGCGTTTGTTACAGCATCTTGGGATGTTTGAAACGTAAATTGGAAAGAAACGACGATGGGACATTTCCAAAGGATGGAATTATGATGCAGAGTCAAATCATGTGGAAAATAAAAACAAGAACTATTTCCTTTTTGTGCCTTTGGTGAATTTTGAGATAAAAGTCATCTACGGCCTTTGATGAATCTTTCGTTTTAATGAACAGAAGATTTTTTTGACAAATATAAAATTATGGTCGGACAACTTATAGATTTTACGTGCTATATTCCATGAATTTAGTCATTCAATGTGATTCATTTCTCAAATGGAACTTTGTGTTGAGTTTGTTCGAATAAAAAGAAATCAAACTGCTGATATATGTACCACTCCTACATGTGATAACTCAATGTGGCCAACTAAACACTACTTTTAAAGCAAATTCTCGATATAATTGGGTCATTATTTTTCATACATTGTGGTAAGCAGTCCCCATATTTTTAAATCAAAAGATTAACACCCCTATAGGCGCTGTATATGTGAAATTCTACATTCTTATTTTCTTCATATATTAGTTGATATATGGATTCATGGAAAAGATTGCCCTACCCCAAGGAGTGGAGTGGACACGTCGTCCTAACTACATTCTCTTTGAAGCCACTTTAGTATTGCCAAGATGGGCAATACCGAAGCCGCGTGTTTAATATTTTAGATATTTTTATTCAAATATTCTAAAGTTCCGTTTTAATCGATTGGTGAATTTAAATTATGTCTGCATTATATGATAATGTTTAACTAGCTCATATGTACTATTAATAGATTCCGCAGATCTATGGCTATTATTTGTAGAAAATGGGCGATTGTTTTCCAACCTTTTAGTTAAGAAAAACTTTAATCTAAACATTAAAGAGTATATTATACTTTTCGTCCGTCTAAATTCATCCAATCTCAAAGATATGAATGAGAGAGAGAATAAGGGTAACTGTGTCCATATATTAACTATTACTATATGAAGAAAATAAGGTCTAAGATTTTCATAATATATGATTGTTTAGAGTTTGTTTCAGAAATTCATGTGGTACATTTAAAAACGGGTGATTTTATACAGGTGGTTAGCATAACTTATCATATCTTTTTCTCTATCTATTTATATTTATCGTAACTACTTTTGCTAAGACCTTCATATTTTGATATGGAAATCAAACTTCTTGACTTAATCTATTCTAACCTCTTTTAGCTCAAAACTTTGACGACTCAATTTTGATTCAACACATTTTGACATGCTTTAACTTACATCACTCATCCAAAACGTCAAACGTTAGGCATGTCGACAGATTATATACGTTTGGACTAACTTTGACACCACTAGAATCAAATACTCTTATTTAACAAAGCTTACCTTAAAAGCACAAATAGCGAAATTTGCACTGCAAGGAACCAATGTTGAAAACGCTAGTCACATCTAAAATTTTAATTATTAAGATATGAAATTTTCTAAAGCTAATGTTAATCACATAAAAAGGATTGTGCAAATATTAAAGGTGAAATTGTTGCGACAGCCACTGTGCGCCGCCACGCTTAAGGTTTATAGCTTTATTAGCATGAAGGCTACCATGGAACTTCTAGTTTGACTTGGGTTACGTTTTTTCAAAAAGAATTTTGTTTCCAATTAATGCAAAATACAAGTCTATATAAATCTGTATCATTAAAATCACAACTTGCGACTGCCAAACAAATGACTCCCTTCCCAGTGCCGGAATCAGAATTTTCAGTAAGGGGTATCAAAATATAAATAATTAAATATACTAAAAAAATTAAGGGGCTCAACACATAATATATATACATATAAAAAAATTACCTACCTATACCATGTAATTTTCATGCGAATGGGTATCAATTGATACCCCTTACTACCACTTCAATCAACCTATGATCCCTCCGTCTCATTTTATTTGTCCTCTTTATTTTTACACTCTCTTAAAAAAATATTGATGATGGGGTATTTTTTAGTACTATTTACCCACCGTATTACTCTTTCTGCAAAAAATGTTCAACTCTAGTTTTTATTTTCAAGTACAATAATTATTAAGGGTAAAATGAAAAAAATTAATTAATTTTGTCTTGAACTTCTAAATGGATAAATAATTTAAGACGATAATTTATAAAAAGGAGAACAAATAAAATGAGACGGAAGAAATATTTAATTTAAAACGACTATTTATACTAGGAAAGACAAATAAGATAAGACTGAAGGAGTATTTAATTTAATCTAAAACATCTAATATGAGTAACTATTAGGAGTGGTATTTCTTTGGAAAATAATGGGGTCTCCAACTGCGGAAGGAAACAAATGTGTGACAATTTTTGTACTTTTCCTTGCGATGATCTAGGGATTCTTGTTATTTCCACCCAATTGCTGCTAAAAGTTAGAAAGTATAATTTTTTAATCTAAAAAGTCGACCCGCCAGATTTGATTATTCAACAAATTCCTTATCGAACCTTCCATGATATAACACAAATAGAATATAACTTTGTAAACTAATTAACAACTCACCATCCTCAACTTTGTTTCCATTCATTCTAACAAACACAAAGTCCATTTCCAATTGATTTGGAAATAAAGAATTCCAAGATGGAAAACCTGTTTCAAGCAGTTGCTTCAGTTGATTGGGAGAAAGAATCTTACCCTGATTACAAAGATTTGATTTTTCTAATATTGTTTACTCTCTTCTTTCCCATAGTCCGGTTCATACTCGACAGATTAGTTTTAGAGGTAAACAAAACATGCCTCTTTTTATTGTTCTGTTTTAACCATCTGACTCGACTAATCAGAATTCGCTACCCATTTAAGAGTTTTCTACCCAGCATTAATTTATTCATTTTTCACTACACGAATCCAAATAACTTTATATTTATCATCTTTAATGTTGCTTCTTGGATATCTGAGATTGATTTTGATTTGGGAAATATTCTGTTAACTCTGGTGCTAGGCATTAGCTAAACGCATGATTTTTGGAAAGAAGCACAATTTGGTAAATATCAGCAGCGGTGTAAAGAGGAAGAAGATCAACAAATTCAAAGAGTCAGCTTGGAAATTCATATATTTTCTATCTGCAGAGATATTTGCACTTTCTGTGACTTGTAATGAGCCTTGGTTCACAAATACTCGATATTTTTGGGCAGGACCTGGAGATCTAGTTTGGCCTGATCTCAAAATGAAGTAAGGTTTTAAATTCAATTACTATGAATCAAGAACATAATGTTTATAACCTGATTAATTCAAATATGGCAGATTGAAGCTGAAAGGGTTGTACATGTATGCTGGAGGGTTCTACTCATACTCCATATTTGCAACGCTCTTTTGGGAAACAAGACGCTCCGATTTTGTTGCACAAATAATTCATCATGTAACAACAGTAGGACTGATTGTGTTGTCTTACATATTCGGGTATGAAGAGAGCTAATTATGATATTTTCTTAACTGGTATTTAGCAGAAAGATGTTAGTGTGATACTAACATTTTATTATGCAGGTTTGCGCGTGTTGGATCAGTGGTTCTAGCAATTCATGATGGAAGTGATGTATTTATGGAATTTGCAAAGATGTCAAAATACAGTGGATTCGAGATGACTGCAGATGTTTTCTTCTCTCTTTTCGCCTTGTCTTTTACATTACTTCGTATAATCTGCTTTCCCTTCTGGGTAATCCGAAGCACATGGTGAGTTCACTATCAACTGAAATCACCCGCTACTTGTTATGATCACAGCAATACGTTTATCTCGTTGTATATATAAAAGAAAGAAGAAGAGAACTTAATTTTTTCTCAACTCATTGCAGCTACGAACTTCTTTTTGTACTGGACACAGAGAAGAAGAGGACTGAGAGTATCATACTGTACTTCTTGTTTAATTCAATGCTGATGTGCTTGCTGGTTCTTCATATTTATTGGTGGATACTAATATTGAGGATGTTTATGAATCAAATCCTAACAAAAAGCCACATTACTGATGACGTTCGATCTGGTAAATATACCCTGCTTCATTGATCATATATACTTCCAACAAGACAGCTTACACTATTTCTTTTATGACTTGCAGATTCTGAATCCGATGACGAGCATAAAGACTGATCCTTTAGTAGCTAAGATCAAAATCATGGATTATGTGTTACTTGTATAGGCTGCATTAATTGATGTTGATGAACGATTAAACATAGGGAAATTATAGCCAAATTCTTTATTCTGGTTTCTGTATTTGCCTGTATTTATAAAACAAATTTCAATTGTTTATCAAAACAAGCTCTTCAGATGATCTATCGATTTAATTCATTTCAAATTTTTACCTCTTATCACTGCATATTTCAGCACTCAGCCAAAAAGGTCGAATTAAATTTGAAAATTTATACAGCAGTTTTGCTCCCGGGTTACAAATATGAATTTTGAAATATGAAAGCTGCCAATATTACTTGAACAAAGCCACTAAAAGCAACCTGACCATGAAACTATGGCAAAAGATTCCTCTGGAGTAGGAACAAAGAGTGGATGATTCACCATGCAATATCTATAAACAAAAACAACATACGACTACCAAAGCCTCTTGCCACAAATATAATCTAAACAAGAGCAAACTCTTGCTGCTTCTCTCACATTTCAACAGGAAAAAGTCAAGAAATGGATAGTAACTACTGGTATAGTAAGTAATAAGCTAAGATGTTATAATATGATTCACCGGTGAACTAACCCAACAACTTTAGTCCTATCCTTTCATTGTGAAAACTTTGAGATCAATTTGTCAACATGAATAATGATATCATCTATGCGAGGTCGAACCGCCTGAGGCTGAAGCATCCATGTCACAAACTGGTGAAGGGCTTCAGGATATGGAGGTTTAGGCCCCGCTGGCCACTTTATCTGTGCATTTACAATAGCCAACTGCAGACTTCCACCAGATTCCCCTAGTGCATATTCAAAAGGAGATACTCCATACCTGCAATAGAGATGAGAAAAGATTGATAATTCTTATCGACATGTACCACACAGAAACCACTTTCATAGTCAAGAGAAATCTCCATCAATTGATATGCCAACAAAAGGAAACAATTCAATAACATCTCCGAAATGAATGAAATAAAATAAGGCAGGACAATTCATGAAAATTATACTTGATCTCTACAGACTACCATGCATGAAAAATGCTACTCTGTGATTTTCCCATTGATGCTACGTTGGGATACCAGCTCCAAGGGCTATTTGCACAAGATGGCAGCAAAGTACTAGCACCAAACTAATAATGCTATGTACATGCACAGTAAATGCAAGAAAGACAATAGTTGAGCCAACTTGTGGAATCTTGATTCAACAGCAAATTGCTAGCACCAAAATACTAATGCGATGTACATGCACAGAAAATGCAAGAAAGACAACAGTAATATCCAGGACAAACACTTTTACTCTCTTTTGCACAAAGAATGCTCAATAGTTATATCCAGGACAAACACTTTTACTCTCTTTTGCACAAAGAAAGCTTCAGGTACTAAAAGAGTAGAGAGACTCTTACATTATTGCATATAATGTACAACCTAATGACCAGATATCAGTTCTTTCATCAATATCACATTGGCTTGGGCAATCCCATAATTCAGGCGCTCGGACAGGTGCTGACACGTGCTCAGCTGCCCATTCCTACATAGTAGCACCAGAAAAACGAAAACAGATCAAGAAAAATACAACCAAACAGGTTAAGGTGTAATATGTGTAAGAAATGGGTGTCACACAAGAAAACAATATGCATAAACTACCTTTTGCAATTCACATATAAAAGCAACAACATTTTTTAATGCATTCAGCCCAAGACACGTTCAAAAGAAATAAACTATAAGTTTTCAGCAGAAGAAAATATGAATAGATTAAAAAAGAATTGAAAAGTACCTGCAACTGCAATGCCTCTGAACGCGAGCGGATTTGCCTTCTTGCAGGACGAGTACTCCCAAAATCCATCAATACTGCAAGAGGTGGATGTCCTTTTCTATGACTTAAAAGGACATTACCAGGTTTGACATCATTATGTGCATAAGGAGGATTAAAGCTATGCATATGCTTGAGTCCTGCACAAAGCTGCACAACATTCTTTTTAAAATGCATTCCTAGGTTACATAGTAGAGTATGCCCTCCCCCGATATTCTCTCCAAAAAACCATAAAATGCTCATTTGCAAAAATAGCTATCCTTAATTTACCTGACGAAATATTTGAAGAACGTCAGAAGTGGAAAAAAATTCCTTCTTAGCTTTCATGACTATGGCGTTATCCAGTAGTGTCCCATCCAAATGGACCGGAAATAACAAGTAAGCTTCATGCTTCCAGGACTGATCTTGTGAGGCCTATCCAACAAACTAAAATATTAGATATAATCTAAATGCTATCCAAGATGTGGTGGGCGAAGGCTACACAAAAGACACAAATAGGCAGGCGTATAGTGTGCAGTACAGCTATAACATGATTATAACTTGCCTTTTCATGAATGACAGCTGATAGATTGCTCAAACTCTCATGCCCAATAACCAGAACGTGTTGTAACAATATTTATCACTCTAAGAGACTGTTTGTCACTCCCTCCCCCCTCCCCAGTACCCCAGCCCATCAAAAGAAGCAAAGGGAAAAGAAAAGGAGTCGGGTTTCTCATAAAGAAATGTACTACATGGAAAAATTGTTTGACATTCCACGTGATAGTTCAAGCTCAATTATATTTAGAATTCAACCATCATTTTAAGACTGAAGAGTGAGCAATAAGATTCTGTAAGAAAGGATTCAGCTCCTCAGAGTGCATCTAAGGGTCCCTGGAAAGATGACCTATCATGCATGATACTACAATCACATTTTAATAATCCCACCACCTAATTGTGCAAAGCCTATTCATACATGTCTACACATGGACATCAGTGTATTACTAATCAAGAGATTGAAGAAAAGCTTCTTGTTTTATTTTGCTTTGTTGTGGGTGCAAGGTGGCTGCATCAATTACCTTGACTGCAATGATAGCATGATCAAGGAGAGGAAGCAGATTGGGATGAGTAAATAGAGATGAAACGCGGATCTCCTCTTTCACCAACTCCAACTGCTCGCTGTTCTGAATAAGAACCTTCTTCATGGCATAAGTTCCATCATCTGCACATAGAGACCATTTTCAAATACTATTAGTATTTTTTAAAAGAACAAAAGAGCATGAATACTACACCAAGGTTCAAAAACAAATTTCATTATCATTCACTATGCCAAATGCAGTTAATTTTTCGCGGTAATTTTCCTTTTTACGATACTTGAATATTGGTGTTGGGAGGAGTAATTTTTATGGAATGTACAGCGAGCTTAGGCCAGGTCGCTGCAGCAAAACTATCCAAGTTCACAGGAAAGAAGTGCATTCTAGAGTCGAATAGGCCTCTTGTAAATATAGTAGAATTCAACTATATGAGCAATCTTAGGCAAATCATTCCAACATCAATGAATCATCAAAGATCCAGATTTAATGATGACCCCACTAATACATACTATAATACAATCATCGTCGATATTTTCAGGGTCATGTCGGACCTTGATCCAGAAGGAGATAGGATGGGATGGGGAGCTCGGAATAAGTGCAAATACCTCAACCCAAGCTCCTCATCACTGAGTGGAAACATTCTTTTTTCAAAAAAAAAAAAAAAAAACATAGAAAGATCATGTAAGTAATTGATATCGACTTGTAGGAGTACTTATTAGTACCGAAAAACAAAGCAAATCGAATACAAATCGAAAAACGAATAAAACCCATTAAGCACACTGCTGACCCAATTGTACCAGAGATGTGAGAAGAGTCCTTGAATTTCTGGGAAACGCCTGGGTTAGAAGGATCAGATATGACCTCTTTGACCAAGAAAACGTAGGCGAAACCACCCTCCCCGAGCTGCCTGACGATTCTGAATCGATTCTCATTGATCCAAACATCCCCACCTCCATTTACGACGTCGTATAAAGCATTCAATCCTGAGAACGAGCACCCCATCTTCTTGATTGAGAGATCACTAATGGGTCAGCTCTCTCTGCCTAGATCTCACACTTTCTTGAAACCCCTTTTTTCTTTCTATACAATCTGATTTGATATATTTCACGTTTTCTTCTCTCTTGGATCTACCAATTGTATAGCGTGTTGATTGAGTTCTAATTTTCTTTAGAACCAGGTTGACTTTAGCTATGCCTGCACCCCCATTGACGTTACACTCACTTCAGTCTTTTTTCTTCTTTTTTTTCATTTGTTATTCCCATTAAAGTTCCACTAATTCGACTTTGCACTGTCACTTTTCCTAAAAATCACAAATTAATTACCTATGTCTTAACTAGTAGTAGTATAACTTATCAAATTTTAACTTGATCTGGCCATAGATTTGATTTCATTTAGGGTCTGTTTGAAAAGCCACCTCGTAATTGAATTTAGTGTAATTACTACCTTAGTAATTGCACAGTAGAATAATTACGAAGTCCTGTTTGGCTGCCATAGTATGATTACAGTGTAATTACAAGCGTACCGTTTGGCTGCACAAGTGTAATTACACAGTTAGATCTTTTTAAAATTAAAAAATAGTAAAACTATTGTACCAAATCATTATTCAAATATTTTTTTTAAAAAAATTTACATATCACTTTTGACTAAACATGAATAGCATGCATGTGAAATGACCAAAAAAAAAAAAAAAAAAAAAAGAACAACAACAACATACGTCTAACCTCATCCAACAACGAAATTCAAAATTATTGACATCACCCAATATAAGTCATTTTTATTAATAGACATTCTTTCTAATATCAAGAGACAGTTTTTTACAAAAGTATTAGAGTAGTAACACATTTAAGTAAAATAAAGAAGATACTTAAAAAGTGAGGAAAAAAAAGAAATGAAAGAAAAATATGTAAAATAAATAATATACTTAAAACAAAAACAATGAACATGTATATGATAAGAAAAAAATAAAATAGAAATGATGTTAAAGAAATTATAAATTTAATATAAAATAAAAAAATAAGAAATAACAAGAAAATAAACTTTTTTAAAAAATGATAGAAATTAAAAAGTAACCATGTAATTACACAGTGTATTACCAGCAATTCTCAACTCCCCTAAGAACTGAAGAGTGTAATTACAAAGCCTCAATTACACCCAATTACATGCTGACCAAGTAATTACTTGGTGTGCCAAACATGCCAAACTGTGCAATTACAACCAATTATATCCAAATCCAATTATATGGTGGCTTTCCAAACAGGTCCTTAGGGAAAAACTAATTTTAAAATATTATTTGTTCATAAGGAATTTCTTGAATTTTTTGAAGATAATACTTTCAAAATGCAAAAACTTATTCATACTAGTTCTTGGAGAAACACTTCTTCGTATTCATAAAATTTCAACATTTTCTATATAAAATGCATGTTCACACTCCCGACATAATTTTAACTTTCAAAAAAACTATTTTTCGATTCAACTTCAAAAACTTATGTTTTTCAAGTTTCAATCAAATCTACGTACAAACATTACCTTAGACTTGTGCTTTTACCTCTGAAATCTTTACTACTATGTGGGTCTAAATAAATTTTCATAAAAATTTTAGAGGGTTCGCACATAAGTATATATTATGCTCCAAAACGAAAAAATTGTGTTGGAATGATTGTGCTGACTAAGGCTAGATCCGCCACTAACCACAGAACCCGCCACGCCACGCCACGCCAACTTAATTTTCAAGCTCCACTCCCTTACCATATAAGGACGTTTGATGGACATATGGTATTTTTAATGATTTTGTAGTGTTTTCTACAAATTGAAAAATAGTTTTTGTAAAAAGAAAATTGGGAAAGTAAAGATTGGGGTGCGTTTCGTTTCTGTTTTGCACTTTCATTCCTTTTTTTTTTTGTCAAGTCCTATAGCTACGGGTAAAAGACAAAAAATGTAACAAACTGAGCAAGCTGTTAACTTCCGTGGAGTTAAAAATCCAACAGCAGTCAACCACCTCGTCTTCTTCTTCATTTCTGTGCACAACAATCAGAACTCTCCCAACTTCTTTAATTTACTTGTCGCTAATACTTGTCTTCTCACTTTTGATCAAAGCTACAAACTACTTGGCTACACAGGACTCACTGGTTTGTCTGTTAATAAACCCTCTTTAATTCACGTTTCTATTTACAAATTATTTCTGTTTTGCATGCACTTCCAAATTACTATTTGGTTTTTCAACGAAATTGTATTGATCCAATTCTATCATCTCTATGTTGTATTTTATTTTTGAAGTTAGCTGTTCAATTTATGAACTAGGCCTACTTGATTGTCCAGATTCTTGAAATTTGTCTGTGATTGACTAAAATTCATAACGTGCTTTATTGGATAAATACTTACTATGACTGTTTCTCTTCCTTTTTTTGGGGACTGTTTGTATGAAAAGCTGCAACAACATATCTAGTGTTATCCACAAGTGGGTCCTCAGAGCATGAGATGTATGTAGAACTTACTACCACCAAAGTGGAGAGACAGTTTCCATGAAAAAAAACTTTTTCTTTTCATTTCGAGCACATTTTCTGCTTGCTTAGTTTCTTTTTTCCTTTTTTGGGGGATTGATAAACCCTTGGTGTCATTTAATAACTATCCATTTGAGAATTAATTTTAGAGATTTATAGACTATAGAAAGGTACTATAAAGTGCACTTATTTTCTTATCAGAGTGACATAAGAATATCAATTGATCCATCAATTTTGCCTCAATGCAAAATTGTTGGCTTGCGTCCTTTTTCGGTGATTCATCATAGTTAATGCTGGCCATCAATATATGACAACCTTGCCCTTTTTATCTAGTCTTTGGACCTGCTATGCTTTGCCACATAATGGAATTAAAATGACAAAATACTATGCGTAGAAAATATTAACTAAAGGATCATTTTGGTTACCATAGGGATTCGGTAAGCAAGACTGAGGGCCATTTTGGGACAGAGCGAGTAGCCAACTAATGGTGTGTTGTGGAGTAGCTTCAATTTTCTGAACTATGAGCTGCGAAGTGAGATGTAAATTTCCTGGTGTTGCTATTTATTGTACAATACGTTATTTCAACCTCTTTAATCATGATTAGATGATATGAGCATGTATTCTTCCTGCAAATGCGCACAGACGTACACACACATGCATTTCCTCTTCTTTTTTCGATCATTAAGAGCTTTTTTGAGACCTCATATTCTCATGATCAGTATCATCAAGTCTAGTTTTACCTGATATCTGCAGAAAATTAACTTTTTCTTATTCTGTTTAAAGCATGCCTAAGGAATTGTAACTTCCTTTTCTATGAGATTGAATTCTCTTAACCCTTTTTCTATTCAATTGACCTCTCCTGACATGCTCCCCCTAAAAGAAATTATTGGGGCAGGGTGCTATAGACTACTGTACTACTGTAATGATTGGATCGCAGTTTAAGTTTAAATGATTTATTTACTCCTTAAATTGCAGAATCTTCCAACTTTTTAATGGCCCAGGACACTCTTTCTAGTGTTGATTCACCTCGAAGAAGGTCTGGCCTATTAAGAGATCAAGTTCAGTTGGTAAAAAGAAGCAACTCTGCTCGTTATGAGATAGTCCCGATTCAAGATCAACTATCATTTGAGAAGGGTTTCTTTATTGTAATCCGTGCATGCCAGTTGTTGGCTCAGAAGAATGAAGGCATTGTACTGGTGGGAGTCGCTGGTCCTTCAGGGGCCGGAAAGACCGTGTTTACAGAAAAGATCCTGAATGTTATGCCTAGTATTGCAATCATAAACATGGACAACTACAATGATCCCAGTCGTATCATTGATGGAAACTTCGACGGTAGTCTTGCTTTCGGTCTTTCTAATAGGTTATTATTACATGAGATAATTTGATTGATGTCTATGATTTATTCTTCTGGTGGTCTTATGTAACTTCTCTATTTTCTTTTTGCACATCTTCACTTAGCAACCTGCAGACTGCTCTCAATGCGTACTATATGTTATTGATTTCATCCAGACGGGGAAAGAGATAGTATACACTAGGATTTAAATGATTGGTGGACTCAATTTGATGCATTGAATTAGTATATTTGGAAACAAATCGTAGAGAAGCATGCACAAACACTGTTTTACAGAAACTTACATTGGGAATATATATGCTAAGACAATTATTATGTGTTTCTACTATCTCCTTTGCTGAAGATTGAAAATTTAAGAGATGATCACTGATGGTCAATTCTCAATTGGTTGATTTAGTTGCTTGAAAGTAATTATCATACTAATATAGATGAGTGATGCCGTCCAAGTAAATCCATCTGGATACATGCCTGATCATAGGTATCCTTCCAGAGCAACTAACAAATAATAAGCATAAAATACAGTGCTTGAGAAGTGTGAAATCTTCTAATAAGATAATTATTGCACTTGTGAAGGGTTTACCCATCTACGGTCTTTCATAGAAAGACATATATTATCTTAAAAATCAACTAAGCTTTGATGAAATATTCTACAATGTATTATAAAGGAAACATCGTTCAGCTATTATCATAATTTATTCCTTTTTGCATTTATTCGATTATTCATGGTATGCTATTTAGATTAATGATTTATATAATAACATCATGTTTCGAGGAAAATAATTTAAGCTAAAAATCTTGGTGGCAAAAGCTGTTATGAAATTTCCTAGTAAAGCTGACGGTCAACAGGTAATTAGTCCGAGTGAACTATTATAGTCTATACTACCAGTTAGAAAAGCCAAAAATCATGAGATCACTTGATAACCTGTTATGGAGTTCATATGGAGAATATCAAAATGCTACAATATCAAGTTCTTTTAAACTAATGAATAAATATTGGGTGCTACCCTTTTTCTCAATTTGCAGATCTCCTTGGTCATTTCTTTGAGTAATTCCGAGAGATGTAGTACAGCTGTCACCTTTCCTTCATTTTAGTTTTTCAGTTTATTCTCTTTTATGTGATGACCGTTAATGAATAAGTCACTTCGGTTCCTAGGGATGCTAAGTTTGGGAACTAATTATCACATACATGTCTACAGGTTTTGGAATTCGTATAATAATTTTTTTTTTTTTTTTTTTTGGTTATGGTATGCAACTCCAATACTTTTTGCACTTCTTTATCATGAAGGAAAATAAACAGATACATTTCTTGGTTTAACTGTGTTCAGCTGATGGAAGGTTAAAAAAGGGAGTTCTAAAATCCTCAATTATCAACAATTCTTAGAAAAATCTTGATATAGGCTCTGTTATGAGTCTCACTGGGAGGCTTTGTACATAAGGTGTTCCCATAGAATGTGATCAAGAGTCGTTGAAGAAATCAGTGCACTTTTTTTTTTTCAAAAGATAAACTTAGAATTGAAGTCTACCTTGCCTTTTGAATGTGCTTCTGCTACAAACAGTAAGCAGATGTGAATGAATGTTTTTCCCTTTTGTGATGTAAATATCAGCATCTTGTTTGAGGAAATGGTTAAGTCATATTTAACTGTTCTGCATCACATCACTATAGTCGGTTTTATTCTTCTGTACTATATAAATTTGTTCTTTTGCCACCTTATTACCAAGGAGAGCGAAAGTTATGCAATGACTAATTGTTGAATTAAAGATAATTATTTCTTGCAATAACAATTATGTCCTGGTATTTTCAAAACAGATCCACGCTTGACAGACTATGAGACACTGCTTGAGAATATACATGGGCTGAAAGCGGCGAAGCCTGTTCAAGTTCCTATATATGATTTTAAATCTAGCTCTCGTGTGGGTTATAGGTCAGTTGTCATTCTTATTCCCACTATTTATGCTAGCATCTTAATCACTTTTCTTGTCAACACACTGCATTTTCTGTAGATCCCTCTATTCCTTCACATTCCTTTCTTTTTAGATCCTTGGAACTGGGAATTTTTTTTCTTCTTTTCTCTTTTATATATGCCTAATAGTTCCAAGGAAAGGGATTGAAGAAAAGTACTTGTAGTGCAGGGGAGGGGGGCTTGAGGGTGGGGTTTTCCATCCTAAAGAAAAAGATACCCGTAATGCTCATTAATCACTTTTGATATATGGAAACATTAATACCTCATATGTTTCTTTCTACTGTTTGTATTGTAACTTTTGTTGAAGCCTATGAATGACATTGCATATCATTCTAACTCAGACTGTCATAATATCCAATATCCTTTTGTGTGAAGTTTTACTCATCATTTCTCACTTTTATTTTGGTGAAGTAGATAGGGCCCAGGGGGTTATCATTTGGGGATCAGCAATCCTGGTTCCCCATGCCCCAGCCACGTTGGTGCTTAATAACATTCATGGCTTTATTCATACATTGGCAGATGAGTTAATAGAAGATCAACAAGAGGAAGATGAAGAGATGATGGTATAAATGAAGTGAGAAAAAGGAAATACGAATGCAATGATGGGGGAGGGGGAGAATCAGAGAGACCTGTGAGATTATAATTAAGAGCTTTACCAGCTGAATATAATAGAAGAACATCTGAAAATATTATAATTAAGAGCTTTACCAGCTGAATATAATAGAAGAACATCTGAAAATTATCAATTATTGGTTCCATATAAATATTTTATTTTCTTACTTGCCAATGTACAATGTACATTTTCTACTTCTTTCTGATCCGTTAACTTTTTTTGACCATTGATTTGACAGGACAGTTGAAGTTCCAAGCTCTCGAATTGTTTTAATTGAAGGAATTTATGCTTTGAGTGAAAAACTGAGGCCATTGCTAGATCTCCGTGTGTCTGTCACTGGTGGAGTGCACTTTGACTTAGTGAAACGGGTTCTCAGGGACATTCAACGTGCTGGACAGGAGCCAGAGGAGATAATCCAACAAATCTCGGAAACGGTTCAGTTTCTGTTAATTTTAAATTAAATTTATTGCAAGACATGTTACTCGATTTTCTTTATAAATTTTGTTCTACAACTAAGTACAATGATCCGTATGGCATTCTTCCAACAGGTGTATCCTATGTACAAAGCCTTTATTGAGCCTGATCTAAAGACAGCACATATCAAAATTATCAACAAGTTTAACCCGTTCGCTGGATTTCAGAACCCCACATACGTTTTAAAGGTCTTAATATTTTGAGCTTCCTCTATTCATTCCATTTAAGTTGTGAGTATAAGGTTGCCTAAGAACTGCAAGCACAACTGTTGGGATTGATGAGTTCTAATGTATTTACAGTCAACAAGGACTGTGACTGTAGACCAGATCAAGGCTGTGTTTCCAAATGAATACAAGGAAATTACAGAGGAAACTTATGATATTTATCTCCTACCTCCTGGTGAAGATCCCGAAGCTTGCCAATCGTATCTGAGGATGAGGAACAAGGATGGGAAATACACTCTTATGTTTGAGGTATGATCAATTGGAAGTTTCCTTTGCTTACATGCTGAGCATATCCGTCTGTAGTTGTTTGGCTAGTTCAGCTCTTTTGTCATCATCAGATAGTATCTTTGCGTGATATTATTTAAGCTACTTGGATCCTTCATATGATCTATTTGATTGCGACACAGCTATACCATTAATGAAGTAGCAAAAATGCTGTTGGCATGTACGTCTGTAATTTATGCTAAATGAACTACTTTTTTTTAGTAATATTCTAGGATCTATTGGTTATAGAGCTTACTGGAACATTAATAAGAAATCTGGCCCCTAGTTGTCCCATATGATACAGACAGAAGAACTATAGCAATCAATCTGATACAGCTTAACCTTTTGAGTAGAACCCTGCTGTTCTGTAATAGGTATTTGGACACTGAACCATAGAACCACGGTCTATCGTCTGATCAACTTCATTTTCTATTTTGCTATAAATGAGCAGTCAAGAAATTCAACTTTTGAATTTATTTCTGTGTTTCCTATTTTGGTTACCCTATTGGTATCTATAGAATTTCTGAAAAGTTTATACTGAGGAATGTCAAATGATCGTAATCTTGGCACTAATAATCTTATCTGCTGGGACTTTCATGTACTTATTTCAGGAATGGGTTGCAGATAGTCCATTTATTATATCACCAAGAATCACCTTTGAGGTTAGTGTGCGACTTCTTGGTGGCTTGATGGCATTGGGATATTCTATTGCAACCATTTTGAAAAGGAGAAGCCACATCTTCTCTGATGACAAAGTCTGTGTGAAAACAGATTGGTTGGAGCAACTTAACCGCCAGTATGTTCAGGTATGACAGTTACAACTTTCTAGTTCACCCTTATCTTGTTTTCATGCAAGTTTTTAAATGTTTGGAATCGTGACTTGATGTATTATTTTTTGTCTTTTTGTCTGTCTCCTGTTTTGAGCATTTAGGTTTATTTTTATTTTATCTGATATTCAGGTAAAGATACGCGTGTCATGTACTTCCTAGATCTTCTCTGTAAGGCTGTTCCCAGCCAAGGCTTAGAATTAGAATGCGGGTAAGCCATGTGTAATTGAGTGTTTTGTGAGCCTTGTGTATGTCACACACAATTGGCTAACCTGTCATTTATCAATTAACTGGAAGCACATTGAAGTTTGGGGTTGAGACAATTGTAAGGATTTGTATTTAGGAGAAATATCCAGTTTGGATACCTTGCTTGCTCATCAGTATCATTTAAGTGTTTGACCTTATTCTGTTTTGAAAATTTCTAAACAAGACATGACGCATGCTGAAAAATGAAGAGAAGGGGGAAGAGCAGTTCCGTGAAACTTCAGTTGAATAAGTTTAACAAATATCAATGAAGAAGAAAATTTTATGAAGCTATTGCAGCATTTTGCGAGGAATACATGAGTTCATTTAAAAAATTCCGTTTTGACTTGAGGAACAAACAGAAGTCTGTCAGATTTCCTCTTCCTCAATTCTGTCTTTTTATAGAAGAGCTAATTACTGTTCACTTTTTTCGTATGAAGGTGCAAGGAAGAGATCGCTTACATGTAAAATATGTTGCTGACTCTCTGGGTTTGGATGGTTCATATACCCCTCGCACTTACATCGAACAAATTCAACTGGAGAAGCTTTTAAATGATGTTATGGTACGAGAAATTATAACTAAATACAAGCTTTTCCAGGTTCCTGGTTCTGAATATTACAGACCGTGCAGGCATTGCCAGATGATCTGAAGACGAAGCTGAGCATAGAAGATGATGTGGCCTCAAGCCCTAGAGAAGCTTTATCCCGGGCCTCTGCAGATAGACGAACAAAGTTTCTTAGTCGGTAGGCCAAAGCTAAGATTATTTTCTTAATTGTTGCTCAAAGTAATCCATATGTATTGCACCATTATTTGGATTTTTTTACCTTTTATCTAACGGCAATTGCCACCTAGTTTCATCTGCAAAACCCGTGCACTGAAATCTCTGTCTGTTGGCCTGTAACTATTGGCAGTGGTATCTCACAATCATACTCAACACAGCGAGAAAAACACCTTTCCAAGCTGACAAAACTTGCAATTAGTAGTAGAAGATATGATGGAAGAATCCCAGATTCTCCAGCCCCAGTAGCTAACCAGGTAATTATTCAGAGAAAGAAGTTTAGTTTATTGTTGGATTAATGTCTCCACAATTTCTGTTTCTAATTGGTAAGTGTTTTAGGAAATGTTTTCCCAATTTTGAAGGCATTTGTTAGACATAACCTGGAAGAGTTTATCCCAAATACATATTTTACTCCGAGAAGAGGAAAATAGTTTCGTCCACCGAAGTAGATCATTTTCTGAACACCATTAATTTTTTCTTAATAACCTTTACAACACTCAATAATATTATCACCCTCTCCTACTCATTCCTCTTAGGCACTAGCCCACTACCATCACGCCCTTTCCCCCAACCCTTGACCACTGTACGTGCTGTCAATTTTTTTGGTAATTAAAATGTCAAACCAACATAACCTTTGGAAATATTTACATTTTCTTGGATCTTTGGTAGCACATACTTGGATTTCAAGCTTTTCAAAATCAGCAAAGTAAAGCTGGCCTTTTTACTTTAAAATAGCAAGCCAGATGATCACCTCCTGGCAACCCAGGGGACTGGCTGGAAACGCTTGCTAAAACTGATGGATTCATTTCTTAATCATTCAAAACTGCAAAAGAGTCTATGATTTACATCTGTTCATATAGATATACAAAAAGCATATCTGTTGTGTTTTAATCAACAAAATTTGAAAAGGGACTTCTATTCAAGTCCTATATATCTTATATACAAGGATCCATTCAGTCGTGGAGAACTTGGTTACCAGCATAGAGAACTGGAATATAACTTGGTGTGCGCCGAAACTACCTCAAATACAATGGAAAATATGGTCTGGGAAAAATATTCTAGTTTCTGTGTGTTGCAAATTAGCTTCCAGTTTAGCTGCAACATATATGAAAGTTGTTCCGTTTATGCGTACATGTTTGTGCAGCATACTATGTTGGTGTTTCTCCACTTATGTTTTCTGCATAATTTCATCATCCTTAGACACGACAAGAAAAGTCAATTTGTTAGCAGTACCTCGCACGAAACACTGAAATGTTTGTAATATCTTAATCTTTTATTACTTATTTGTTCTGTTCTCTCTGAATCACTCAAGAATTCCCTTTTCTAGGGAGTTGTTTCTCAACTTTCAGAACAGATATCTACATTGAGTGAGCGAATGGATGAGTTTACATCTCGGATAGAAGAGCTAAACTCAAAAATATCTGTGAATAAAGTTTCTGCTAGCCAACAAAATTTGGCAGTGCAGGCTGAGGCTTGCAATGGATCTGCAACTTCTCTTTTTGTGGCCGGATTAGGCAATGGCTCATTAACCGGTTCTCTTTTACCTCATTCATCATCGTCTTCCCAATTGGCAAGGGAGACTTCTCTACTGGAAGAGGTATTTTACGATCATTTCTTGCTCATCTTTGGTACTATGTAGAGACAAAAATAGGCATGACGTATTTATCCCAATTGTTGTCCAAATCTTGCCTTTTGAGTCAATTTGATCAGTTTTTAGAGTAAACTCAGCTGTGGTGTAATTCATCAAAATATTTGATAGACTTCAAAGTTAATAAGTTTTGTTTCAAAGTATCAATCAAAAAGAAAAAGTTCTATTTCAAAGTACTCAAAGGTTGTCAAAAAACAACTATGGTCCAAGTTTAACACAATTGTCTCAAGAAGATCAAAATGGACTTGGGTCTCAGAGGGTAGTTGATTTAGACAATAATGCTTCTGATGCAAACCATCTTGGGAGCAGGTACTTCTCATTGGGAGATCACAGCGGCAGATCATGCACCAAATAGACAACCTGAGCAATATCCTCCGTGAATTATATGGAGAACGGTCTCGCCAAGGAAGAACATACGGGGCAGAGAGGACGATGGCTGAATTTGAATCAATTGGTGTTCCTCTGCTTCTTACTCTTGCTATTGGCAGTGTAGGTATCTTCTTGTTCAGGACCTTATCTTCTCAAAAATAACATTTTGAGGTAATGCTACCGAAGAAGTGATATACAAAATGTACATATAGAAAGAGAAATATGTAGAGTGTAAATGTATATGATTTAAGCCTTATTATAAGAACCATAAATACATTGAAGAGGACTAAATAAATTTCTCTTGCAGATAGAGATAATGTTTCTTCTTGGATAAAATTGATTTTCTTATTTCCCAAAAGTTTGTTTCTTATTGCTTTTGTCGTAATACAAAATAGGGCTGGATTCCTGATTCACTTCCCATGACCATCATGCAAATAAATACTAGAAGCATTTCATTTAGGAGCAACATTAAAATGGTATTCATTTCTGATCCCTTGTTATTTGTCAGCCTCTGGCCTTGCATCTACTGTGCAATGGATAGATCACAGTTATCTAGTGTAGAACATTTCTGTAATGACCATGCCACAAATTGAAGAGTAGTGTAGATAGATGATCGGATCTAGCAAAACTAAATACAGTGCAACTAAAGTAAATCCCCCAATATCATAAATCTGTTTATCAAAACAAGGTGGATGTTGTTTCACGAATTTCTGATACAACTTGATCATAATCTTCTTTCAATTTCTCTTGATCTTCCGGGCTAAGTTCCCCCTTGGTAGGCTTTGTCAATACCAAAACACAGCAAGTTGGCCTTTTGGTGGCTCCAGCATTAGCAAGATCCTGAAAAACAAAGTTTATCATGTTTTTACAATCATGAAATCAGAGTGACGAAGACCACCTTAATAATACTAATAAACCCACCATTTAGCCCTGATATAATACTCAAAGTAATAGGGTCGAATGTAAAAGTAACAAGCCAATAGTAACTATCAAGATAAAAATAACATAGTAGTAAGAGTATATCTTGAGAAGTCAGCTTACTTCTTTTGAGGGAACAAAGATGTATGGTATATCGGCTTCCTCACATAGAACTGGAACGTGGGTAATGACATCTATAGGAGAAATGTTTCCAGCTATTACACACAACCTGCAATTCCCAAAACACAATGCAGTTCATAAGTTTTGCATACCATATGGTAATTGGTACTAAATAACAAAGTATTCATATCATCTGAGCCTTAGTTCAACATCAATGTCTGGGAGCATATACACAAATTTCATGTAACAAATAATTCAGGATGTTATTCTTCTTACTTTTTCGTTCGAGAACTCTCAAAAGACGGACATTGCAAAACCAAGAAAGCAAAACACGTAATGCTAAAAAATATAAAGATTTAAACGTTATAGATGAAAGAAAATGAAGAAGTAAACTGACCCTTTATGACCACGTCGAATACTCTTGACCACCTCTTTAACTCCTCTCTTCAAGCACTTACTTTCTGTAGCTGAAAACAAAACAATGGTGGACAAAACAAACGTAAATACAACAGTGCAAAAACACGTAAAAAACAGAGTCAGCAGAAGTATATGGATACCTCTCCTAACAAGTTTAAAGGTACGTTTGCTAAGTTTCTTTCCAGCGAGTGGTTTAGCAATAGGGGCTATAGCCAACAGCTTCATTCTCTCCTTCTCTTTCTGCGCCGTTCTCTCTACTTCACTGTCGCTACCCATCTCTTTCTCTCTTGAAGCAAGAGCAGGGTGCAGGGTTTATCAAAATAGTGAGATGTTGGAACTCAATAAGGGTTTAACGACCATAATGTTCACAAGTACACCAAAAAACTTTATGTTGGACTTAATTGGTGGTTTATTTACTCGTAAAATTTCACCGATATCACTTTGGTGTGGTGCTGTTCAAGTTTTGTCCCCATTTTTTTAAATTTGCACAAGAGTATCCCTGTTTTTCATATTGCTACTCATCCATCAAAAGTTTATTTGTTCACTAACTTTGGGCGGATCAATTAAAGCTTGATTGTAAGTTTGAAGAGTTATGAACCAAATTTTGACGATTCTTGGAAACTTCTGATCATATGAGCATCAAAATTTGTGATAAAATTGTTCTGAACAATTGATACACCCATCAGAACTTTTATATTGAGATTATTGTTGCAAATTTTGAGAACATAGAAAATATCTAAACACCGCACTAAATAGAGCATATCCATACAAATAACCCAGTATGGTTGCGGTTGCTCCACGAAAAATACATTTTTTAAAAAAGAATTTCCACATAAAAAGTCCTCAATATACCACATTAACAAGTCACCTAACACTAACATAATCTAGTCATAATATTTATATTTAAAATTTAATTTATAATTAAAATATGACATATAATTAGATTGATATTATTTATATATAACTTCTATACACATATATTTTTTTATATTTTTTAAATATTTATATCATCAAATTATATTTGATAAATATGCTAGAAAAAGAAAAAAAGATAAAATATGGTTACAAAAAGTGGATAAGGGTTGAAAATAGTTATGTGAGGTAATAATCCCTTTTTAAATGAAGCCCCATATTTTCCGTGATATATGTAAACGTTGCAGCAAAATGACATCATAAGGGTTAGTTTGAACTTTTGAACCCGCTAATCTTAAAAAATGGCCTTTGTTGCCCATTAGTCAATTAGTTGTAGTTTTGTCTATAAGGCAGGAGTTGTGGATGATTCATAAGTTATTGACGGTGAAGATAGTATATTGTTTACATATTTAGCTGAGTTTCAACTAATTAAATCTTACGCCTAATGGGCAACAAATATCATTAAAACTCATGCCGATGAAATCATTTTTTATGACTTTGTTAAGTGGCCAAAAAGTTCAAATCAACATCTAATTTGTCATTTTTATAAATCATCCCGAGTATATCTTGCAGTTTTTGCATGACATAGACAATTTTGGCGTTGTTGTTACAGTTTTAATCCCTATAAGTAAAGTCTTACAAAATGACCCCCTCATGCAAAATTGTTGGTGCTGTCAGGAATGGCGATCGCCACGTCTTTTCTAGTAGAAAAATCTACCAAGTGCCATAAACTTTCTTATGGGGGTTAAATTTATAAAATTCGTTCGAGGGTCAAATTTGTGATGGGGCGCTAGAAATATTCTACTTCTGTAAATCCCCCATTTTATCTTTATCTAGAAATTGTGTTAATTCGACTCTAGTGGTCCTTTGTGTTTAATTTAGCCCCAACAGAACTTCTACAAAAGATCCTTTTATGGAGATAAAGTCCTGGTGATTGGCCAGAAAGTGCGTCTAAGTCCTGGCACTGAAGCTAAAAGTTGAACATTTTTCTAATGAGATCAAAAGTTAAACACTACCACTGAAGTATCTTCTATTTCGATAATTCTCCTTATTTATGCTCCCAAAAATAAATAAAAAAAATTATACAAAAATATAAATTGGGAATTTTTTTTAACAAAATATAGATATATTTTGGTACAATTACACAATCTAGAAGAAAAGATGGCTTAATTAAAAAATATAGCAAAAGAAAAAAAAAACCCTAGCCTCATTCTTCCGCTTCTTTCTTCCCCTCTTCCCTCCCTCTCTCCCACTCTTGGCATTGCCGGCACCAGCCACTTCCTTTGACGTCAGCATCCGCTTTCCTTCTCCGGTATTTCCTCCCTCCGATGCTGACCTCCTCACCCATTTTCTTCTCTGTTGCTGCAACCCTTCTTCTCCGGCGACCATGACTGGTGGTCTGCTCCGCGGCTTTCTCTCTTGGTCCACCACGACTGGTGTTTTTATCTAGATTTGTTGTTTTTTGTTCAAGTTTGGTTTATTTTATTCGAGTATAGTTTTTCCGATGAAGAACTTGTGTTTTCTGCTAATTATGGTGTTTATTGTCAAATATGCTACTTTTCAGTTCGAATGTATTATTTTTTCTTCTTTTAATGTTATTGTATATGAATTGTATCAACACTATATCAATATCATATATTCATTATATCTATTGTTTCTAGCATGTCATTTTTGTATCTTAATGTATTATTTTAGTTAGTTCTTCGTCATCTTCTTATTTTAATGTATCTACAGGGTAGAAACACTATTTCTCTACACCATATTTTTCGTTTTTGTAGTACATATTTTTTCTAATATGTTCTATACTGTTTTTATATTTTATTACATTTTTTCTACTTAAATTTACAACGTTTCTAGTATTTTTGTGGTTTACTTGTATCTAACTGTTTCTAAACCGCTTCACACTATTTCAACACTGTCTCGTAGTGTTTCTGCGCTGTTTCACACTGTTTCTGAACTACTTCACCATGTTTTTGTGTTATTTCACACTATTTCAGCATTTCATACCATTTTTTTGTTGTCTCATACTGTTTCTGTAATTTTCCGGCAACTTTTTCGCCCAGCCAGCGATTGTGGCGGCATGCAGTAAGGGGCAGCAGGGAGAAGTGGTGTTAGGTGGAGGATAAAGTTTTCCTTTTTTAGTTATTTGTAGCGACTTCTATATAAGAAAATATTGCTATATTTTGTGACATTAATAATATTGCCATTCTTTTATAATTAAGGCTTCAAACTTATATATAACTGTAAATAACTCAAATAAATACTATCGTCTCTTCCGGTTTCGATGGAAGCACTAATGGCTAATGCCTTGACCGCTGATGAAACAACTATAATTTTTCTTTCTTTAAACTTTTAGATGTGTTGTGCCATGAAGGATTTTCAAATGGTTCTCTAGGAAATATGATTTGGTTACTTAATTTTGGCACGTTTAAGTTATTAGGAGCCTGTTTGGGTGAACTTATAAGCTATAAGTAGCTTATGAGCTCTTTTTTAGCTAATAAGCTGTTTTGAAGTGTTTGCTAACTTTCAAAAAGTGCTCATAAGCACACAATTATTAGCTGAAATAAGCTATAAGTAAGGAAATCCTAACTTAAGAGCCTGTTTGGCCAAGCTTATGGGAAGCCAGAAGTGCTTATCTTTTTCAAAAGGTGCTTATTTTAATATTTTTTCGGGTGTTTGGCCAAGCTTCTAGAGAAAAATAAGTGCTTTTGAATGGCAACAGAAGCTATTTTTCTGCTGTGGGAAAGAAGCTGAAAAAGTAGCTTTTTGAAAAAATAAGTGCTTTTGATTAATTAGGACAAGAATACCCATTTCAAACTTTCATATTTAATCAAATTAATATTATTATGTATCCATTTTTGTAATTTGATAATTTTTTTAAATATTGGTCAAATACAAATTAATAACAAAAACACTTTTATAAAATTTGGCCAAACACAAACTGCTTATCTCACAAATCACTTATTTAAAAAGCACTTATCAAAATAAGCTGATTTTGACAGCTTGGCCAAACAGGCTCTTATGGCTTATAAACTTATAAGCTGATTGCACCTAAGCAAGGTTTTTATTCTATTTTACCTAATAACATTAATTATTCAAAACACAAGTCCCAAATTTAAATTAATTATTTTATCAAATTATTCTCAGTTTCAACAGTTATATCCACACACTTCTCAATTTTAATTACTTCTAGTCTGTTGCTTATCATCTACTTTTAATCAACTAGCTACTTTTCATCAGCTCAACTAAACAGACTCTAAATTATGTAGCCGAGGGTAGTTATAAAGCTAGCTCTTACGGTTTTATAAAATTTGGCGCTCAGTAACACCTAGAAGTTATAGTTGCTATGCTTGAACTAATCGTCACATGGTAAGGGCCATTTATAAAGATAAACCTACACAAATTGATACAACTACAATTCCCTTTTTAAAGGGATATTTACCCAAAAGACAACCTGTAAGTATATTGCAATAAACACCACTTGTCTTTATATATAATTTAAATTATTACCATTTTACTTAAAAAAAAAATACTATCTTTAAATTTCAATTTACACTTATACCACTTTTAAAACTTCTCTAGTCCATAATTCTTTTCCATAATATGTGCATGACCTTTCATATACGATACCTTATAAATAGGAATCCTTTACCCCTTTATAGTAGGAATCTTGTTTATCTCTTTTTTAATTGATATTTGATTTCTATAATTAAGAATCCTATTAAAATAGGAATCTTGTTTATCTCTTTTTTAAATTATATTTGATTTCTATAATTAAGAATCCTATTAAAATAAGAATCTTGTAGAACTCTTTTTCATCAAAATGTATATTGATGTATGACAGTAACAATACTGGTATATTAAATGTTAATAATATACTAAATATATATATATATTGTATATTAATATACTATATATGTATATTTGTATATGTAATATATCATATATACCAGAATGTTAGTTAACATATAAAGTTATTTTAATGATGTATATTGTTAATGATTTATCAAGTATTTATATTTCATTGATATCATATAGATCAAATGTTAATATACATTATATAATGGTGTTTACTTGTATATTTAATGAGATAGTATACATATACATAATAGAATAGTACAATAAACTAATACTCCCTCCGTCCCATTTTAGTTGTCGCCTTAGGTTTATGCACGCCCATTAAGAAATCAATAAATATGGTATGTCTTTTACTATTTTACCCCTAATAAATAAAATTGGATTGACTTTTATAGGAAATACTCCTTTATTAAATATGGACATAGTTGGAAAGAATTGGTAAAAAATGTCTTGAAATGCTAAAGCGACAACTAATTTGGGACAAATGAAACTTGTTAAAGCGACAACTAAAATGGGACGGAGGGAGTATAAAATAGAGGTAAGGTATTACCAAAAGAGATGGGATAAATAATTTCATGCTAAAAAGTAGACATCTATTTCTTGTTTTCACTATGGAAAGGGAAACGATTATCTTTTTATGGTATTTTTTGCAATTCTATTTCTGATACCCAAAAGAAGTGGTATTGAATGTAATTAAATATTATAGAGTAGGTAACTATTAAAATTTCCCATTTTTAAAAGATAGCGGCCTTTGGACTATTTGTTACATGGTGAGGACCATTTATAGGTAGCAGGACTAGTGAGCTAGTTAATACTGTGATTAGCTTCTAGGGCAGCAAGTGAATTAATATTTGATAATACTCCTTCATAATTTAAACTTGTAAGTTCTAAGTTGAGTAATAGACTCTAAGATGTATAGTTAACTCTATCTACTATACTTATTTTTCGTTACATAAAATTCACCACTGCTAGGGGTGGTGGGCGATTGCTATAAGTATCATCAACTTATTTTATTGGTTACACGACAAACATGGAAATAATCTCAATTAGAAAACCAATATTACTTGTCCAGATTTGGACATTGGTAAATGTTTTACCTTGCTTTGCTTATTTCCAATTTTCACCATTTAGCAAGCTCCAACTTCCAATAGGTACCGTAGGCCCTGACTCTGCTGCTTTCGATATAAAAGGTGGCGGACCTTACACAGGTGTTGCAGATGGCAGAGTAATCAAATATGAAGGTCCAACTCTAGGCTTCACAGATTTTGCTATTACATCACCATACAGGTAATTTTTCACATAAAAAAGAGCAAAATCCTCCTCATTCTTCTTTCTCCCTTGCTTTCTCAATCACTGATATCTTTTTCCTTCTTAGGAACAAGCAAATATGTGGTGGCACAACTGACTCAAAGTTGCCGCAAATATGTGGAAGACCATATGGCCTTGGATTTTACTACAAAACTGGTCACCTCTACATAACTGATGCATATCATGGCCTCTTGGTCGTTAGCCCAAATGGAGGGCTTGCTACACAACTTGTTACTGGCTTTCAGGGCACATCTTTCGCCTTTCTTGACTCACTAGACATTGACCAAGAAAGAGGAGTCATTTATTTTGTAGATTCAGGAGCCATATTCCGGACTCTGTATGTCGCTCCAAACTTATCTTGTGTCAATTAAGTTTTCCAATCTTACAATATGCTCAAGGAAAAGAGAAGTAATTAACTAACTGATCTTAATAGAACTTGAAACATTTTGGCAGCAACAGGCCACTAATTGCTCAAAGCGGGGATACATCAGGGAGATTGTTCAAGTATGATGTAGGAACAAAACAGGTCACATTATTGCTAAGTGGACTTTCAGGGCCAGCTGGGGTAGCACTCAGCATAGATAATTCATATGTCTTGATATCAGAAATTATAGCCCGTAAAATCCGGAGGTTTTGGCTCAAAGGTGCAAAAGCAGGTTCATCCGATGTTTTCACAAACGTAGAAGGAAATCCAGATAACATTAAAAGGACTGTGTTAGGGGACTTTTGGGTGGCTGTTGTCAGCATGAAACAACAGCCGAGTCCAACCCTATTTTCGGTAGGACAAAGGATCAATCAATTCGGAAAAATTATTGAAACACATAATTTCACAGCACAATATGATGCCGGGATAACTGAAGTTCAAGAATATGCTGGCAGACTCTATATTGGGTCTTTAGACAAGAACTACATTGGCGTTTACCCTGGTGTTTGATGTCTTCCAAATATTAAAAATAAGCTTTATGATATAGAGCATTTAAGTACTATCTACTAAATAAAACGCAGGGGACCTTATAAACACTGCAATTGTACTAATCAATTCTCTTCCCGTTCTAGATTCTTCCTAATACTTCCCTTCTTGATAAAAAAACAGCATAATGAATGCTTATATTACATCTCTTTGATGAAAGTACTCAAAATCATTCCATCTGGATGGCAAAGATGAAATGGGTGCAAAAGAGGCAAAGCTCATAGAATAACAAAGGATAAACTGGCTATTAAACTTATGCATTTTCCATGTAATATCAATTCCCAGTTACTTAATGTATACAGAACTTCAAGTTTTCTTTTTATCCCCAGCACTTTTGAAATTTTCTAGCCACCTGTTGGAATACGAGCCACAATTGGTAGTAGGTCTAGGTTAGATCATCCATAAGGACTGGTATAATAAGTAGAAGCTGAATCTCATTATACCAGTAGTCTCTTTTCCAGCCTGGGGGGAATGTAAATTGCAAAGGGAAAAAAACATCAATCTACAGAGACATGAAGCTTCTGCTAGTTTGTTGAGGATCCCCTACCTGGGAGAGCTTGTCCCTCAATGAATCCAACTTTGAGTTTAGTTCTACATTCCAAACACCCTGAATATCCAACAAATTCTCACCAGATGGTCCATCCTAGACAAACATGCCATAAGTGATTTTAGTTCAAAGATACAAGTAACTAGTAACCATCAGCAAATGACGAATCAACTTTTAACTAATAACACTAAAAGAATAAAAATTCATGAATCATAGTCACCAAGTTTGAGATTTCATGATTTCATCACCATTCAGGCATTTAGCTCATCTAAAGTCCTCCATTTAGTCCCAATTAGACGAGTTACCAGATGAAAATTGATGCTTACATTCCTTTAATTCTCTAACATTTGTATAGGGATTTAACTGCAGGTTTGCGATAGTTACCTTCTCAATTATGCATACCTTCTTTGATCCATAACCATATGAACAACTAGCAAGAATTTTTCCTCCTTTTGACTTTTACTATTTCCTACTTATAAAATTGGCTAAGTGGACTAAACTGAAAGGTAGCCTTTCCACTCTGTATGCAATCAAGTAAGGAAAGACTCGAAACATCTTGGTTACCATGTACTCTTATTTCTTAGGGAGTCGAAGATGATGGAAGACTGAAAGTAGGTTCAATGAATCGAACACTTTCTCACTCTCGTTGCCTTCCATTTTACTGCTTTCTAATTTGATCAACAATTTCGGGATTCTGCCATTCAAAATTCTGATTCAAGGGATTTTCGCCTTTTGCATTTTTTATAGTAGTGAAAGGGTCATGTTTTTTTATTGCTGTATAGTCACTAAATAAACCACTTCATCAACAAAACTACATAGCTGAACAAGAAGTACTACAAAGCAACAGAGATCACTTCATCCACGACGATAGTCCACAACCAGTGCATAATATTGCAGTTCATACATAGGTTAGATATAATAGAAAAATGAAAAGACAAATAACTCATCTGATCAACTTCAATTTGTTATCTTAGGCCTTTCAAGCTGACTAAAAATGGACTGATGCAACCCAGCAAAGGGCCAAATTGGATATTCTTATCGCCTAACAATTACATACAAGTAAATCAAGTAGGCGTTTAAAGTCATGGTCTGAAAGTGATATAATAAATGTGAGACCCCATTATGAGGTATTCTTCCCTAAAGCCCCAAAAAGCAAGCAAGAGTTATACCTGTATTAACTCAAAGACAGACACAAGTAAATAAACCAAAATAGCCAGATCAGATTAGTAATTCATATCTTTCGGAAGAAAATGAGACACCTACATGAAATATTATGTTGTATGTTCACTTAATCGAGTTTATAATATTCAATATATTCACCCGCCCCACAACGCCAAAAACAAAGTGGTTAAAAAGAAAGGGAACAACAAACCAAAATAGAACAATGGTCCAGAGAGACAAAGAAAGACAGCCTGTGGTAAGAAAGCGAGAAAGAAGATACCTAAAATCACTCCTCGCCAGATATTTCACAGGCGACGAAAGGGTTTGGCGTCTATAGGTTGTACAAAGGGCTTCTCAAAATCAGTCTGCCTCAGCTGCAGCACCAAGTTGGTAAATTCTGTGTCAAAACTTTATTATCCCTTGTGAACAAGCTCTGCCAACAAACCATCGTGTTTTAGACCAGTAAGACAGACAGTTAATTACTTTCTTGTTTAGTTAGTTCCTTCTTGAAAGAAAGATTGGAGGATCAGCAATATTCAGTATTCTGTGTAGAGGCAAAAGTAGGATTGAGATATTAAAGCAATCCCGACAATTCATCAGCTCTTAAAGTTACATATGCTTGAGGCTAAGTCCTCTTTCCCACAACATCTAAGACACTCAATTACATTCTGAACATAAGGACCTTTTAGCTGAATTCCTTTCCCTACCATTAGACCAGCAAGCTTTGCTGCTTCAACAAGATGATTTGCCTCACATAGTCCGGCCATAAGAATAGAATAAATATCAGAATCTAGAGAAGAGACGCTTGCAGACTGCTCGATTGCATCAACCAAGTGATATCCATCAAGTATCCGATTCTGCTGACAAAGCCATCTTATTATTGTGCTAGAGGTCAAGCCATCAGGCTTAAGGCCACCAGCCAACATTCTCCTAAAAAGCATTTCTGCCTCTTTGAGTTTTCCAATTCGGAACAGTGATAAAACCAGATAACCGTAACAAAAATCATATGGAACACCACTGTCAGTACTTTCAGTGACTTTGTTGATTGCTTTATGAGCTTCCTCCACATGCCCATCTTTGCAAAGACCCTGAATCAGAGTACCAATAAGTATCCTATTTGGTTTACACCCAAAATCCTTCATTTGGTCCAAAATACTTAGTGCCTCAATTGATCGACCTTTCTCAACTAAATTTTGCACCAAAGTAGTATAAGTAACAACGTTCGGCTTACACTGCCCACCATCATTTTCCATTTCTCTCAACAACTCAAGCGCCCTTTGCAAACTCCCAAACCGACAGATTCCATAGAGAAGAGCTGAATAGGTGACCGTATTTGGCGAGCATCCATGTCCCCTCATAGCTTTGATCAATCCACAAGCTTCTTCCAACCTACCCACATCACACAACCACTTAATCATCACAACATAGGTGATCATATCAGGATGAATATCAATCAGATCCATCTCTCTCATCAAACCCATTGCCTCATCCAAGTCTCCCTTCTCACATAACAATCGAATAACAACATTATAAACTGTTGTATCTGGCCGACATTTTGACTCCTTCATTTCCCTCAACACCCACAAGCCCAAGTTAGCATCTTTTCCCTCTCTACACAAATTCAATAAAACCTTAAACATCTTGGCACTCGGAACATAATTCGGCAGCCTATATGCCTCAATGACATCTCGAATAATCTGTGGTTTGCGATCAACTCCGAGCAATTTATAAGCTCTACCAAACATGTAACTGCTGTGTCTATAGCTAGGATGAAGGCCAGCCCAAATGAAGAACCTGAGACCCATTTGGGGATCATCAACCGCACATTTCTCTAATACTTCATTAACGCAACGAGCATCTAGTTTAGCCCTAACTGTATTCAAAGCCTTCTCAGTACCAGACCCAACTTTATTTTTCAGCAAATGAATCAAGAATTCTTCAGCTGATGATGAACAAGTGGTTGATGAATGGACATTCTTGAGTAAAAAATTTGTTTTATTGGCTGAAATAGTTTTTTTTACAAGTCGAGACATTGATGGAAGAAACATAATTTTCTTACAAGATACTGAAATTTCGATATGGTTAGACTAAGACTGGTAATAAATTGTAACCAATGCTTGTATAATAGTTAGAAATATGTGGTAAATCCAAAAACTAAAGATTCACTAAAAATATGAAGAAAGAAGTTCTTTAGCTGGAAATATGTGGTAAATGCAAAAATTGAATTGTGAGAACTAAACAGTTTACTACAAACATGAAAAAAGATACATTCATTATTTTAAACTCATCCGTTAAGCTCAAAGGCAACTCAATACAGTAATCTGTAGCAATTATAACATAGAAAGCAAATAAGAATGAAAAAGATATGACTTGGTAAAAAAAATCAACTAAAACTATGAAAAATCAAATCTTTATACAGTAAAAGACCATAATGTATTGCTAATTAATTAAGAAAATCTTATTTACCATTAAAAATTAGTATTTATTAAACAAAAGGGTTAGGGTTTTGGTCTGATGCAAAAAACATAAAAAGGGCAAAAAGAGTTTTTTCCCGCCAGGTGAGGTTGGGTAATTTAGAGTCATTCCCAAATGGGGAAGTGCACAAATAGCCTACTTTTGCAGTCGCATTTAAGGTGTAGCCTCTTTTGATCATAGTTTGTAAAGCTTGGCCGCTCAAGATAAGCCTAACTATCGACCCATGAGCTGAAGTTGAGGCTAACTCCAGTTTTTTACGATTGGATTACTCTTTTTTGGCTCAACTTTACATTTTTAATATGCATTTCAACTCGTCTTCAAACTATTCCCACTTGACTCCGTGGCGGAGCCACATAGGGCCACCATGAAAATTATAAGGTGTAAATAGTTTAATCCCTTTATTCCACTTTATGTGTCATAGTTTGACTCGATACAAAGTTTAATAAATACTGTAAAAGGAAGACTTTTGAAACTTGTAGTGTAAAATAAGACAAAGATGTTTGTATGGTTGTAAATCATTTCAATAATGACAAAATTGTAATTTTGAAGATTTAGAATGCTGTTATTCTTTTTGGAACAGGCGAATAAGGAAATACTGACACATAAATTGCAACAGAGGGAGTATTTAATTGTTTATGACTAAAAATTATATTTTGAACATCTTTGACATAGCTAATAGTGCTAGTCTAGTAATTCAAGAAGCTAAAATTTAGCTAAACAACTCAGGATCAAATCCTATCTTATACATTTGAAATAATATTTGTTTTCATTTGAAGCTTGAACAACAAAAAATTTAAAAATAATTGCCTTAAATGTCAAACAATTTTTAAATGCAGTAGTTTTTATGATGAAAGAATTTCACAAAAAAAAAAAAAAAAAAAAAAAAAAGAGAGAAAGAAAGAAAGAAAAAGAAGTGTAGTCAGAATATTGGTATTTATGTTTGGATCCTCAATTGTTCGAGAATACGTCAAAATGCATCTAATAATATCATGTGAACCGATTAGTCCCGACAATCAGTGGTGCAACAAATAGGAGGATGACGAAGAAGAGTCCTTGTTCCATTCAGGCCTTATTCGACCTTTGTAAGCTAACTTTCACGCCTTCAGCTACTTCCCCACCTTCTTCTCAAGCCATTCACAAACTTTATTCCTTGTTAGGTACTTTTCTTTCCATTTTCATTTTCAATTCCTGTTTACTGCAAACAATTACAAGCTCTGTGGCTGTATTTATTTATGAGCATAATAATGATATTGAATTGGGGATTGATACAGAGTATATATGCTATTCCTATAAAAGAATTATCACATTATCACAACAACATACCTAGTGTTAGCTGGGTCTGTGGAGGGTGAGGTGTGCATAGACCTTACTCCTACCTTGTGTGGTAGAGATGTTGTTTCTGATGGACCCTCGGCTCAAGAAAATCAGATTATCAGAAAGTAAGGGGAAAAAAATGCTACCTGAGGCAGTTAATTTCCAAAATGTTTCTAGTATTTAAGTGGAGAAAGGTAGAGTGGCTGGTGTGTTGTTGTTGTTGTTGTTTTGAATGGAGCGTCATAGGACCACAGGGATTTCTTGGTTATAAAAAATTGCTAATGTGACAGGCAAAATAATAGAAAGTTTCAATCAATTTTTTTTTTTCAGTATGGAAATCTGAACATTTTCTTGCTTTTCGTGTTGTATACAAATGTGCTGAGTTACAATAAACTAACGGCAATTGTTATAAGTATTGAAAATTTAGAACAAATATGGTTTATGGTTCAAAGGCTGCATGTTAAGAGAGCTTTTTACATTTTTTTCAGATAAAGTTGGTCCTGAGGATGTTGGACTGAAAGATGAAAGCAGAGAGGATGAAAGAGGTCATGGTCTTTTTGGACTTAATGTCTTCAACAGGGTGGATCGCTGGGCTCAACCGATAACGTATGTGGATATACATGAGGGTCAAAACTTTACCGTAAGATGTTGTTCTTACTTAGCTGCTATTTACATGTGTATTTGTCAAATGTATTTACTTGGTCTCTCATTGGGTTGTTGTTTGATCACTCAAGTAGATTTATGAACATGTCATCTCGGCCTTTGGGGATGTAGTACAAAAGTGCAAAGCTACATATCCCCACTGTTTGTATGCCAACAGTGAGACGTTTTTGCATTCTCCACCATTCAACCTCTGATAGAAAAACCTATAAACTTAATTAGACACATACAAGCGCATTATAAAGCACACTTTGACTATGAAGCCTGAATCAATAGGTCTACATTTATGGATAAAAAGTAATTCTTCAAGTTATAGTATAGCAAATTTTACTGGTCAGACATCGGTTGCTGAATTTTTTCCGTCAGTATCAAATGTGTGGCTTTTTTATTAAATGAAGCATTTCAAGCTTCTGTCATATCTACGGGGCACTCAATTGAAACTGATGTAATGCAGATGTGTATGTTCTGTTTCCCAACTTCTGCGGTCATTCCGTTGCATGATCATCCTGGAATGACTGTGTTGAGTAAAGTCCTCTATGGATCCTTGCACGTGAAAGCATATGATTGGGTTGAGCCAGCTTGCATCAGGAAAAGTGAAAAAGTTGATCATCCTACAGGTTAGATAACTTAAACTTCAAGTACTTAAGTGCTTCTGAAGTCTTTAATTGGTACATTGAGGTGCCAAAGAAATATTCACATTCCAATTAGAGTACTCAAAAAGTAAATCTTTCTCGATATTTTTGGTATGGATGATAGGGTGCAAATACCACAACCATTAGCTATAGATCAAAGCTTTTCAAATCAAAGCAGGCAAAACATTTATATAAAAGTTTAATATATTGCATTATACCCCCTGACAGCCGAAGGCTCTGCATTACGTTAAAGTGCTTTTAGACCCAGCAGAGTTTCTTTCTGGTCCTGGAATTCTGTGGTTAGAATTTTGAAAAATGGCAGATGTCCAAAATGCTGCATTTGCATTCAGAGATATTCAGGATATGACCGAGTGTTTAGTTTAGCATCACAAATTAGTCTGGCGCTCAAATTTAGACAGTCTTGTCAACTGGACTGTGTCCGTCATGGTCCGTCTTCAGTGGCTGTTATGATGCTCACGGGAGCTTGAAATTTTGTTAGGTGCCATGGAGTTACTTAGATGTCCTCATTTTTTCACCTTTAGATTTCTACGCATGAATTTTAGGCTGGCAGCTGTTTATTTGGGTAAGCCAAAGTGAATTCTACTCACGTAACATCTTCTTTCTATTTTATATCTCGTGGAGCTTGTGCATTTGGAGAATTTGGTATTTCAGCATTATTGAGTTCATGTAAGTTGGGATTTGCTTAGTTTTAGGACAAAAGTATCAGTGCTTGCTGTTTTCCTTTCTTTTCATCATATTTCTATTTTGACATATTCAGCTTAATCTAGAAATGATGGTTATGAAATTTCTGGTTCCAATTTTCTCGTTTTGGCAACACTTGGCTATCATAGCCAGCTCGTTATGAGCTCGATTATTTTTAGATCTATTTACTAGTGCTTGATAGTTGATCCATTTCATTTTGGGTTCAGTCAAGCTTGGGTCCCGTAGCTTCTGAGCTGAATTGATTCAAGCCCGGTTAAATTCCTACTTTTTCAGCTTGTTCAGTTGTAGCATTTTGCTACTTTGTCCTACTTGTGGGTGCTTTCCTCAGTGGATATTACTACAGAAACTCTTTGTTGTCGTATGGTTTGTTCACTGATTAAGAGGTGTACTCTTAAATGTTTGCTCTTCGTGTAATAATTGTCTCTCACCGTAGAAATGCTTTTCAAATCACTGCATAGTCAAATATACTCATCAAACTCGATATCCACCAGAACTATTTTTAACACTCAGAATCATAGCACAAAAGATGCATTTGCATATATCTTTTGGTTATTTTGAATATATATTGCTAATTCAAAGTGAAATAGTATCCCTGACATTTTCTCCTGGTGTAATATCTCCATTACTATGTGAAAATTTTGCTGCTTTTGATATATATACTTACGTATCTGATTTTCCCTCCTTTTACCCGTTTGTGTATCCTTACTATTTACTGGACATGTGAAAAGTATTAAGAAAAAGAAACATGATGCATTATTTGACAGTGAGACTGGCTAGATTGGCGGTTGATAAGGTCATAACGGCACCGCATGGTACATCTGTATTGTATCCCAAAACTGGAGGGAATCTTCACAGTTTTACTGCCATTACACCTTGTGCAGTCCTAGACATTCTTGCTCCTCCTTATCTTGAAGCAGCTGGCAGAAGATGCACCTACTATCACGATTACCCTTATTCCAGCTTTGGTTAGTTTCTATCCTCTTTCCTTTCGAACACTTGTTTTTTCAAGGATTCCTTAGCTGTTTGTGGTTGGAGTCAGAGGCACTCGGATCGTTTGAGAGTTATATTGAGACATAACATGTCATGCATTTGCAGCACATGGGGATGAAAATGTTGGCAATGGAAATGAACAAGACTATGCTTGGCTTGCTGTTGTTGATACACCAGAGGATCTGTATATGCGCCCAGGAATGTACATGGGTCCACCCATCCAGAGGTAGCAGGGTACATCTTCCTGCAATTGATTTTGTGTGTAGTGTGGATGTTCACGGAGCCCTTACAATGTGAGCCGGCCAAGATTAACATATAAATTAGTACTTGATCTTAACTGCTGTGTATTGTTACTGATTATTAGAAGAAAAGCTACTGTGTCATGTTGCTAGATCTTGTAAGTGCTGCCATATTGTATCTTAGTTTAGTCTTCCGCATCGTATGTCAGAGTGTATTAATTTCTTTTTCCCATGTTTGTCTTGCCCTAAAACGAAAATAATAATGATTTAACTCTACAGAATCCAGATCTTTCGATCACTCCAGTGTTTGCCAATATGTTTGTCTTTGGAGTGTGAAATATACTTGCCTCGCCAGATTAACTGTACTTTTATTGTATATTAGGCTCAAGTTGGTTTTATTGTGTTACTTGTAACATCCAACATTCTACCATCAAGTTCCAAGCCTTGATTTACATCAGCAGAGAGCTCCGATGGAAAAAGACTAGCAATTGTATACATATTCATGTTTCTATTTCCTAACCCACATTTCCACCATTTTCATCCCATCTACTAGCTCTGTAAAAAGCAGTCTCAGTTTTTCCAGAGGTAATTCCAGATTTCCAGTAAGGCCTTTGCTGGTTAGTCATGGACGTGGTTGGTTCATCCACAGTAATAATGTTGTTTTTTCAGGTTGGAGTCTCTTTGTGGTGTTGAAATTTGTAGTGGATTATATGAGTAGCTGTCCCTAGTAATATCTGAAGAGCCAATTTACCAAAACGACTTAGTTGTTCTTTATCAGGTCGTTCATTCATTAACTAAAACAAACTAAATGGCCGTTCATGGCGTCCAAAAGAAAAAAGAACTTATCACTTTGATCAAGAGAGCACACCTGCTGCAGACAAGTAATTCCACTATGGAAAATAAAGTTCATCACGCATGAAAAGCTGTTTATTTTTTAAAAGCTAATGGAAGAGTTGATCAGCTGTAGCTTCTAATGCCTACCCGATCCTCGAATACATTCCTAAACAACAATGCCGATTGAGTATACAAAAAAGAAAAACTTCTCAGGAATCTCCCTACTTTCAGTTTTCATCTGTGGTAGGCATGGCGGTGAGCCAGTAATAACCCAGGTTTATAAGGTAAAATATATTTTTTGATTGCTTCCTCTTTCTCAAGGAGATCTGAAAGATTCACCAGCATAGCGAACATTTCCAAGCTCCTCTTCAATTCGCAGAAGCTGCAATAAGTTTTTGCGTTTAGCGACTCAAAAAGAAGCAGCAAGTCATTTGAAAAAAGAAAAAGCCAAAGCATTCAAATTTATCAACAAACAGAGAAGAGTTATTAAGGAAGGAAAGACCTTTAGTAGCAAACTGAAAAAATAAAAATAAAAAAAATCTAGTAATAGCACAGATAATACCATCACTTAAATGTTTGAACCCAAAACTGATAGAGAAGGAAAAATGAATGAGCCTAACAGCCTTCTCACTCAAAACACAGGGATTATGAGTAACTAGACTACTAAAATAAGATATTAATAATGAAATTAATAATAGTAATGACAAAAGCAAAAATGACAATGGCGATCATAAACAGGAGTTAAAAAGAAGAAAGAACAAAGAGGGAAGTAAAAGGGTAGTTGCATATGTCAGGACAGAAGAAAACGGGTAATTAAAGTGTTTCATCTAACCTGGTTGTATTTTGCCAACCGCTCACTCCGACAGGGTGCTCCCGTCTTGATCTGTATAATGGGGAAATCAAAACAATATATTAATATGCAGCTGACGGTTAAAAGGGTGGAAAAGAATAACCAATGTTACCAGCTGGAAGTTGAAAGTACCTGCCCACTGGCCAAGCCAACAGAGAGATCTGCAATAAAGTTATCCTCTGTTTCACCACTTCGGTGACTGACCATGACACCCCAGCCAGCAGCTTTGGAATCTAGTGCTGCTTGAATGGATTCTGTCACCGTACCAATCTGGTTAACCTGCAACAATTTGAAAGATGGTGAGCCAAGCCATCACTACCATGACCCAAGTCATTTATCAACTGACTAGGAAGCCCATCAACGATGAATATCCATCCACATACAAACTAGGATTTAAACATGTACGTGATGCGGCTGCTCATTTCCAAGTACAGATGGCTAAGGGTTCATTCGAGGAAAGCTCTACCGGCTCCGATACATAATCTTATAGGAGGGGTGTATGTAGAGGGCTAACATCAATGCAGTATTCCCATCTTTTAGGACTGGACCAGTGACAACGTACAAATTAATATTTCTATATCGGAACTTTCTCCCTGTGGCCCATAAACAAAATAAAGTATCATCGAAAGAGGAGTATACATGAAAACAATGTGATATTGTGCATGAGAGTTTTGACGAATAAAGTGCTTAAAGTTGCGCCAAAGAGGAACCCAGATTAATCACATGATATAAAATTGTCAACGTCTAGTCCTTAGCTATAAGTGAGACATAAGCCGTAAAGTAAACTGTCTGGTGACATATGCATAACATTCAAAAAGGTTCAACAAACATAACCCCAGTATTGTTCAAGCCAATGTAAGCTGTTTGAGCTAATAATCTAAGCATTATTCTAGAGGAACAAAACATGGCTTTACGGAGAAATGCAACAAATTAAGCACCACTGGTTTAAGGCTCTTCAAGTCAATGTATTAAAGGCTATTTTGCTTACAAATGTGGACGGTCAACTCAAAGGGTATCATACCATACAGGCAATATAGTTCAATTTGATTTAATTTACGTATAATCAAGTTTTATTTGTAAGTAAGCATCTGTAAAGAGAAAGAAGTCTACTGATGAAGGCAGCTTTGCTACAAGAATTTTCTATGTTGCTTAAAGTCATAAGCCTTACCTTCAACAACAGCGCATTGCATGCCTTCTTCTGGATTGCTTCAGCAATTCTCTTTGGATTTGTCACCAACAAATCATCACCAACAAGCTGAATATTAACTGAAGATTGTAGTGCTGCCCATGAGCTCCAATCATCTTGGTCAAATGGATCTTCAATAGATACAATAGGAAAATCTCTGACAAACTCCTTATAAAGATCACAAAGGCTCTGGGCACTAAGTACATGAGCTCCATCATTTGGCTGTTTCTTGAAATTGAGATCATATTTTGCGTCTTTTGTCAGGAACTCAGACGCTGCTACATCCATGCCAATTTTAATCTGCACCAAGCCTTTACAATGAGCAAGTCCATAACTTCCAATAATAAAATAATGTAATAAAACTGCAATGCCAAAGAGCAAAGAGAACCAAAGCCAACCTTGCCAGTGTAACCAGCCTTCTCAATTGCATCCATAAGCAATACAAGCCCCTCCCTATTATCCTGTACATTTGGAGCGAATCCACCTTCATCACCAACATTGCATGCATCTTGTCCATACTTAGCTTTGATAATCCCCTTTAGAGTGTGGTAGACTGTTATCCAATTAGTGGACAGTTAAATACCACTCATAGAGATATTCTTTACAAGTTTGCAGAACACATAATATGCAAAGATAATAGGTCACGTGGAAGAACAATTTTCATTTTTTTTTTTTTGTAATAAGTAACAGTTTTTTGGTACATCAGAGTCCCCAAAACAGAATTTTGACGACCAGAATAAGAACTTAAACTACTGTATTACTTCTTCTAAAGCAGGTTTACTGAAACCAACAATATTTTGTCGACGTGAGTTAAAGATAGCCATCAAGAAAGAGGGTAATTTTCTGTTTATGCTTTCTTTCAATGACGAGGAGGCAAGCTGCATTTTCTCTTACCTTCACTACCCATGCGAAGTGCCTCAGCAAATGATGATGCTCCAACAGGTAAAATCATAAACTCTTGCATAGCCAAATTGTTACCAGCATGGCTCCCTCCATTAATCACATTGAAAGCTGGAACTGGCATTACAAGTTCTTTGGTTCCAGATATTTCTTGAATGTGTTTATACAGAGGTACTGCTTTTGCTCCAGCACCTGCTCGACACAAGCTGAGAGACACTCCAAGAATGGCATTTGCCCCAAGTTTTGATTTATTAGGAGTTCCATCAATCTCCAGCATAATAGCATCAACATCAGCTTGGTTCCTTCACAAGGAGAAGCAAAAATCGTCATATACTCCCAAAGTTGAAAAAAGAAATTGCAAGCAAATCAGTAATTCACCTTGTCCCGGTTTAAATGACACCTCTTTCCATTCTGGGATGTCCCGAAATGTTTGACACCTTCCATATGCTTTTAATAATTTATATTTACTTATTTATTCAACTTAGAAAATGATGTGATATTTTCTCTATTCAACTAACTTTTCAACTATTACTTTAATAATTTCCTCACTACCACTAACCTAATATATAGATTCCACGTACAATCACGTAATAAAATGGAATTGAAGAATTATTAAAAGACACCAAGGCAACAATTTTTTTGTCATTCATTATAAGGCAACAATGTAGTATCTTACAAGCAATAGCACCGGTGCACCACCACTACTCTCTACCAATTAATCGTTTACGATGTCTGGGCATATTATACTTAGCAGTTAGCAGTCATCTTATTCTCTACCTCAACTTGAACCAAGTTGAGATAAGCAAATTATATTACTAATAGCCAAAATCATACATGCAATTTACCTAAGTCTCTGCTCAATCACAACCAATAAAGATGGGTAGCGAAATGTAAATTACTTAGCCACTTTTAAGTCTTGTAACCACACAAATGATATGGTTTAGTTAAGATCACATCTTGCTAAAGTCTTCAGTTATTTTTTAAACTATGTGTCGAGTCAAACTAAATCACGTAATCAAAAACGTAGGGAGTATACAAATTTTTTAAGAAATATACTTCGCAAAAGTAGTTACCTGACATCAACACCAACAAGTTTAGGTCCCAAAAATTCATTAATATTTTTAACAGCATTAAGTACCCCTTTACCCCCATACACACTTTTATCACCATCTCTTAATTCCAAAGCTTCATAGATCCCAGTAGAAGCTCCACTAGGCACAGCCGATCGGTAAAGAAGATCATCACCACCGTCCGTGATCAGATCAACCTCCACCGTTGGATTACCCCTACTATCTATGATCTGTCTTGCCTTAACAGATTTCACTTTAGATGAACCCTTTGTTACAGTGGCTGATGGAGCAGTAGCAACACAGCGGACAATGGACGGTCGAGATTGAATCTTTTGAGTTGATGGTATTGAAAAAAGTGGGGTTTGTGAATTGGGTTTGGTGGAAAAAAAGGATTTAGAGAGTTGAGCTGGAGCTATGGCCATTTTATGTAAATATTTTTTGATATGTGTAGAAAGGCTGAAAGAAAATGAGTGAAGAAGTGAAAGTGGGTTTAATGGGTTATTTAAATGAGGGAAAAGAGTTTATAGGAAAGTCCGCCGAGGGGCGAAGAAAGCAGAGGTGGTGTTGAAAAAATGGCCTTTTAAAAGAGAGTAGGTTGGTGCTTTGGAAGAGACGTTTATAGTTGCAGTATATATAGTAGGCAGCTGGGTTGGTAGGTATACAAACTACAAAAAGTGTACAAATATTGTTTGGTTTTGTGGGTTCCATCTGATTTCGTTCCCCAGATAGTTGGGCCCCACAAATTGTTTTCATTACAACATTTAGGTCAGGAACCCGGTAATTGTTTTGAAAGAGCCCAAGATAAAAAGCCATTACATAAAGTATTCTGTATTTGTGTAGTGTCCGGATAAGAGTTGCACTATAAGAGGTGTGATTTATGCAATATTTGTCAAATAATATATGACTTGTAAGATATATAATAAATTTATGTCAAATATGTAGAAGGACCTTCACATATTATTTATGGCTTTTTAAAGTCTTAATAGATTACTTATCTATCAAGCTCATTTCACTGAATGAACTTGATGGTGTGAACTTTAAGCCAATATATGGATGGATTGATGATAACAATATCGGTCAGGTTTGGTATATATGGAAAGAATTAAAATAGAAATTTGGTTGAAAAGAGATCTCTTCCTATACAATTTATATGCAAATAATTAGTGAGTATGCTAGGAAAACTGTTGACGTTATTCCTAGCCATGATTCTATATCTAAACGAGCCAAACTAGTATCTTGATCTCTCGCTTGTGTAGGAAAGTTTAAACTGAGTACTAATCAAAAGTTAGAATGAGGATGCTGCTTTTGGAGTAATTATTACTATGATAAAGAAAATGAATATTGGGATATTTTGATAAGTGGAAGCCTAATTCAAACCTTGTTTCATAATTAGTATCAACCAAGGGTTAAAACTAGCAAATGAAAATGGATATAATGAAGTAAAGCTGGAAGTAGACGTCGTCAAAGCTCTTATCAAAGAGTGGGACTTACAATATACAACTATTATTGAAGATTGTAAATACTTGATAGAAATCAACAATGCTGTTATTAAAGGTATATCACATGTGTAGATTTCCCAGCAAATGAAAGGAACATACATGAAGAAGATTTTTGAGTTCTCTATTTAATTGTTTTTTCTGCTGCACCATAAAATGACATTATATATTTGTGGTAAATAGTGAGTCGAGAGATGCACAGTCATACTATTGAAATCTCTGCCTTCTAAATCAGATGTTGTTTGAGCATTGCAACTATGTATGTAAAATGTTAGTAGCAAAATTTGTACTCTTCATTATGCGGTGACCAATTTTTGTATTATGATTATGACCAAGAATGTTCATGATCTTTACAAGCGATGGGGTAAAGCATGACCAAGATTCGGTCTATCTCTATCTCACCTCGCCTAGACCCGTCTCGCTTCTCATGTTTAAGTTTTTATTTTATTTTTCTTGTTAGCTTTCTGTATTTTCTTTATGTGAATTAAACTTGATTAATCTTATGAATACTTGCTATTGGAATTAAGTTATTTGATATTTAATTTGAAAGTATATTCAGTATATTATACTATTAGGTATAGATAAAAGTGAAAAATTAAATAAGGATTTCGGAGTAGCAAGGTTTTATAAGTTAAAGCATTTATAATTGTGACAAAACAAGAAAACATCTATTGTGAAGTACTACTGTTTAACTTACAAAGTTTTAGCTGCTATTGGAATATTAGGTCGTGATATTTATCATAGAATTCAAACACTTTTTTATGTTACTTAGATAAAGTTTTACATATTTGATTAATTGGTGATTTCTTTTTTTTTCTTTTTTTAAAGAGAGGCTAAAACAAAAAAAAAGACCAAATCGAAATTAAGCAAAGGACTGAAATCCCAACGACATCTCATGCAATATGCCAAGAAATGCTAGAAGGCACAAAACCATGCCATATAAACGAGATTTCTGGTTAAAGGCCAATCATCAGCTACCGATTTAGCCTCCCTGTAGATGTGACCCGTGTTAGGACACCGAAAACTCCTGTGCTACTGTGCAGCTGCTAAACCCCGCTAACCCGTCTTGCCTTGCCCCGTTAAATATTTTCTAAAGATAAGTTTTGCCTGCCCTGCTCTATTTGCCATTCGTGCTCATAGCAATTTTTTTTTTTTTTTGGGGAAGAGTATGATTGCTGAATTGATTATTGAGTGCCGAGGATCAATACATATACATACAATCACTCACAGCATATATGTTTTGATTCAAATAATATCTTAATCTATGCATTATATGTTATGTTAAAGCTTGTTATGTATTTGACATCACAAATTATACATCCTAAGAAACATGTGATCTTTATACAAAGTTTTAAAAATAATGTATGAAGTTAAACGAAATAACCGATAATCAAAGACAAAGACAAAATGATTGAATGATTTCGAAGTGTTTAATTTCGATTATATATAATAGAGCGATCGAAAGTTTAAAATGCATAAAAAGTCAATCTGTCTTTTGTAAAGCTAGAAAGGATTAGATTAGAATCAATTACCTTACTAAATCCTCTTGGATTTAAAGTAAACCATTGAACAATCCGATATGTACTTCTTTTCTACTCCATCCGTTCTAATTTACGTGACAGCATTTCTTTTTTTAGTCCGTTTAAAAAAGAATGACAGTATTCTAAATTTGGTAACAATCTAACTTCAAAATTACAGTTTGCCTTTGCCATTAAAAAAAATTATTTACAACCACACAATGTGCCGAGTCAAACTATGACAGATAAAATGGAACGGAGGAAGTAATATAATGGAATCCAATTAGTGATGCACACGTCGTCTTTAGATAATGGGACACAATGAAATGTTATGTGAAGTACGAAAAACCCAACCAAAATCCTACTCACGCCCTAATTTGAAACCGTCCTGGTGATGGCATTTCCGTATATATATCAAACATGAGGGATAAATACTACACAAATCAATGCATATTAACCGTTGGCTGCGTTGTTACGGAAACAATTGGAACATTTCCACCTGAAACTTCCTTCCCCCGGCCATTTCGTTCTCATTTTTCCTCAAAATCTTCTCCACAAGAAAAACGAGTTTCAATCTGTTTTAATTTCATAGATTCTAGGAATCTGATATTTTATACGTACAAAGGAATTGATTATGGCCCGAGTAAGCAATTTCATAATCACATTCCTTAATTGTGTGACTTTAGTGGCTTCTCTAGTAGTCATAGGATTTTCAATTTGGTTACATGTTCACGGCAACGTTACACTTTGTCAGAAAGTGTTACAGAAGCCTTTGTTGATACTAGGAATATCTCTACTGGTCGTTTCTGTGGTGGGATTAATAGGATCTTGTTGTCGTGTCACGTTTTTCATGTGGATTTATTTGTGCTTGATGTTTTTGCTCACTATCGGACTGATTTGTTTTTCGGTGTTTACGATTGTGGTCACGAATAAAAACGTGAGCAAGGCTTTGTCTGGTAAAGGTGTTAAGGAAGTGAAGCTTGGAGATTACTCACATTGGTTGCAGAAGTATGTTGTGAATGCTGAGAATTGGGAAGAGATTAAGAGTTGTTTGGTTGATACCAGATACTGTCAACGTTTACCTAATGGCAAAAGCGCAGACTTCTACAAATATAGCCTCTCTGCTACTCAGGTTCTTAAATTTTTTGTCTTTATTCTTTACTAGTATTTAATTTCAATTCTCGATGAATTCATCTACAACTCTGTTTGAGTTGATTAATGTTGCTACATGATTACTATCTAGAGGGAAAATAAATTGAAGAACGAAACAAAATTAACCAAATCCAAATGCTGACAGAAAAGAAAACAAATTAAATGGTCTTTTAGTCCAAACGCCCCTAGATTCTTATATAGAAGGAAATTTGCTGTCAGCGCATACAAATGAAAATGTTTACACCATTGGTCCATCATTATTTGAAATTGAAATTTACACTGCCAGTGCATATAAGATATATTTTCGTCTTCTCACCTACGCAGTCGAGTTGCTGCAAGCCACCCACTTACTGCGGCTTAGACTTCCACAATGCTACATACTGGACCATGCCCAAAACAGGGCCAGCAGTACCAGACAATGACTGCAAGATTTGGAGCAATGTACAAACAGAGCTATGCTTCAACTGCCAATCATGTAAGACAGCATTCCTTGAAAACATCAAGAAAGAGTGGAAGGATTTGTCTCTCATCAACTTAGGCCTCTTCGTTTTCGTCATCATAGTTTACAGCGTTGGCTGCTGTGCTCTGAGGAATAATAGATCAAAGGGATACCGTAAGCACACACTATATGCATAAGCCATATTGGTTCATTGCATATTCCTAATGATCAAAGGATGGGACATTCATATTGTATTTATTGCTTATTACGGCTTCAGTAGTGTCTTATGTTTTACTATTTGATACTCCTCTGCTTGTTCTGATTTATATAGCATTAGGTTTAGACATATACACATTTTTTATTTTTGAGTCTTGATCAGTTGTTGCTTTACTCCTTTTTTCCTGGACTAGCAAGAAAATTTAACTGCTGGAAGTGCATAACCACCTATTGGAAGCTATCTTAATCTGGTAGCGTCCTAGTGTTCTTAAAGAGTATGTCAGGGCCAACCACTTTAGATGTTTGGTGTGTTACTATTCACAATACTATGTTGATCAAACTCGTCAACAACAAACTACCCACTCCCAGTATTATCTCACAAGTAGAATCTGGAGAGAGTGAGATGTACGCACCCCACTAAGGTGGAGAGACCCTCGGCTAAAGACAACAATTTTAGGAAAGAGTTTAACTAATATACACTGACGATGTAAACCTCTTTTTTACATGGTCGGCTAATTTAAAGCCTATTACGAGTAAATTTTCAAGTATACTTACTTGTTTTAATATTATCATGCCTGATACTCCTATTGAATAGCTAATCTAGCTTTAAAAATTAATCAGTTGAATCCCGACCAAAACATTGACTTGTAATAGGCTTTAAATTAGTCGACGGTGTAAAAAAGAGGTTTTCACCATCGGTGTATATTAGTTAAACTCTTTAAGAATTTAGGAAAACATGTATAGCAGAAGCAAGATTAAAGTAAAGTATGGCTAAGAATTAAAACTAAATGATACCAAATGAAACCAAAGAGAGTACCAAAAAAGACATGGAAATTAGACGGGAGTCATATTTATGAGAATAATGCTACTACTAATATGTCAAAACTGCTCGATTACTATCTAACATTCAACACTTATCCCTGACCTCCACATTTTCTTATCTAGAGTCATGTCCTTGGTGATTTGGAGATGAGTCATGGCATGTCTAATCACCTCGGCCCTATTTTTCTTTGGTCTACCTCTATCTCTCTATAGACCCAACACTGACAACCTCTCACACCTCCTCACCGAAGCATCTGTGTTCCTCCTTCTCGCATCCCTAAACCACCTCCTCAATGCTCATCAAAGTCATAAACTTGATATTTAGGCAAGACACGAAAAAGATCCGACTCTCGTTCTTTGGATCAACCTATGACCGAAGAAAAATGAGTTCGTTCAAGTGGGCTGGTAGGTGGGTTGGGGGGAGGGAGGGCTGGTGAGCTCCTTCACTAGATCCATCGCCTCTCGAAATGCTCTACTATCTCTCTCTCACACACCATTGTCCGTGCTATGTTGACGCTAGGGGAGAAGTTGATTTGATTCCATGGGCTTAGAGCCTCGAAGTCCTATAATTCCCCTTACACCTGGAGCTTCCCCATCATCTTTTTGCTGGTTTTATTATTATAAAAAGTTAATCTTTACCAAATTAAACAGAATAAAAACTTCCTCTTACATCCATGCCTCTTAATGTTGCCGTAAGCTACACATCAAATATGCCAGAACAAAAGATGAATGAACCAATATGATGAGCAGGTGCAGCAAACGGAACTGGCTTTTCCCACATGCTTTTACTTTAATTTGGCAAAAGGAAAACAAGAATGCAGGATGTGCATAGATCTCCCACTTGCAACATCATATTAAAATTCAAGAGTAAAGGAAGGACAAACATTGATCCGAATTTCTAGCAGCTTGATAACAATTTCCTATCGCCATATAACTATCTTGAAGATACAAAGTATTGAAGGAACACTGAGAGTTAAGCAAGATACTGCCATGTCAAAATTGCAACAGCAAAATGGGTTCTCTGGTTTTTCATTTGAGAAAAGTACATCCCAGAAACAAGAAAACATATATGAAAAGAGATGTCAAGAGTTCAAGAGTCCAAGTTGTTGGCAGCAGAGATGGAGGGATCATGGGAACTAACAGTGAACCACAAAACCAACCAACCACAAGGGCCCCAAACCTGAAATATAAAAGGTGCATGCTTAGCGACAGTCGGAAGTAAACAATGAAAGTGAATATCTGAAAAAGATATGGAAGTCAGCAAAACCAGTGATTGATTTTTTGCCCGTCAAAACTGAGACATTCATTAAACTTACCCTATAAGAGCAGCTCTACCTAAGCTCTTGGACTTGTCATTAAGGAAGTACACACAAGCTCCAAGAGATATAGCAACCTGCATAAACAAAGAATCATCTGTAAATAAAAGTGGAAGACATCCATTTAAGATTTTGAAAAGCTTGTAAAAGCCAATTAATTCAAGTCACAAAAGTATAGCCAGAATAAGAGCAGCCATATAAGCCTGCTTGCACTATTAAATGCAGGTCAAACTTCAATAATATCTGCATTTTCAACTAAAGCAACTGCAAAGTACATTACTTATAGACTTTGGATTTTAAAACGTTAAGAGGTTAAACCTGCAAAACCTAGTGGTTCTGAAGTAGGACCTGAGAGTAAGCTAAACTTTGAGAAAGTCAAGTAGTCCTTACAGGGCAGAAAGGAGGTATCTTTACTTAATACTTGCTTTGTTTCCTGATCTGCTTGACTTTTTAAAGCTCCTTGCTCCATTTTTTCCATTTCCGGCAATGTATGTTGCTCATATATCACGACCCTTCTTACATGTAAAATACAGAGACAGGAGGAGAGAGGATTGCTAAGTGATGTTTGAAAGTATATGGCTGTTTAAAAGATTCTCAAGTTTCCTATTTTTAGTTTGACTCTACAACACACACACACACACACACACACTATTTTGTCAAATGTTGCGTGGCCCTTTCCCAATTAAAAAAAATAAAAAGATGAAGACTTTTGTGTCATCAAACGCCTTGAGTTCCAATTTCGATTAAGTTTCAAACATGAATATCAAGAAAATGAACCTTGGACTAGCTCAATCCCAATAATTAGACCAAGTAGTGAGGTTTGTCCAAAGACCACACGGGAAGACTACAACTCATACTTATTGGACTCTAGGCTTGGGCGTCTAGAGCGTAGAGTAACATAGCATGGGTGGCCCAACTAAAGGGAAGCGGGACGGGTCTGACTATGCTACTATGTTAAAAAAGTTGACTTAAAGCAAGTCAACCCTATAACCTAACTCAAGAATGAGTATTGTCCTATCCTAGACCATATAAAGAGATGACATGATGTGGGAATCCAACAGTAACACAACGTGACCAGCACTTATTTACTTAAACCAGCCCCCTCCCTCCTTTCCTCCCTCGAAAAACTGGTACAATAGAAATGAAGATTATCAGCAAGGATAACCTACTGCAATGAGTTTTTTCTTTTTTTAATTTTTATTTTTTATAAAGCATGCAATGAGATTCGCAGGTAGCAAGGAACAATTCAGATGATTAAGAAATAAGTTCTTTGCTTTTTGAAGACTATTAGATAATAGTAATTCTTTATCTACAAAAGAACATTGCCATTTCGATTCTCTTTATTCACGTATCCTTATCTTTCTTTTCTTCTCTTATTTTTCTTTAAAAAAGAAATAAAAAAATCAGTAAAGTCTCCTTATCTTTCTTCTTTTCTATAATTATCTATTTTCTGATTTAGTAAGCAGAAGCGGCTCGCAAATGTAGTATATATGTACAGTCCATAATCACAGTAGAGAAACACTACGACAAGAAGCTAAGAGAAAAATTGATATTTAAAAAGTAGTGAGCTGAGCAATAATATCTGCACTCTGTAAATTTTACCTCTGATAACCAAATGAAAAATAAAAACAATTGTATAGATCCTTTTCGCCTATGATATTACTGTCTGAATAACTTTGCAGTGGTTAAAAAGAAGTTATTAACTGCGAGAAGGCAAAATGTGCCCATAAGAACATGCCTTTCGCCCATAAGAACATGCCTTTCCCATCCCCTACAACTATTGGCAAGACCTTTTCATTGATTAGAATAGAGACAGAACAAACCTGGAATGCAGGCCCAGCTTCAGCAGAGTTTATCACACTCCAGCATGCCATAAATCCAAAGAGAAATAATCTCCTCATAATAATTACAGGCGGTGGAAGTTCCACGAAACTGAGGAGGTTCTGAACCCAAGGGGGAGATTCCTCGACTTTCTTTTTTAGCCTTGTTTTCAAGTTAATCTTTGTCTTCTTTCTATTTATGAAGCTTTTCATTAGTATCTTCTCAAAAGCAGCTTCAATTGATTCTGCACTTCTCTCGTGATTGGCATACTGGTCTAATAGAAAGTTGCGTGAACTCCAAACCTCTTCCTCAGAGGCATCACGACTTATTCCAAGACGCTTGTAAGGGTCCCAAACATTCATTCGAGAAAACTTGGGGATGTTCCCTTCAAAAGTCAAATAGTGAAGATCAGACCAAAGTTGATGCTAGCATGTTAAACAAACACTTCAAAAAGATCCTGAATATCCAAAGCCAAGAAAAGTAAATTTAACTTCCATTTTTCCCTCTTCTCACCACTCTTTGGAAATGTAAAGAAGCTAACTAAATGGAAATAGTCAATGGTCTTTTTCATTAGTTTGACACAGAGAAAATATTAGGCTTCAGAAAGACATCTGCGCTCCAGAATTTTTGTTTAAATCCTTCTATCTTGCTCAAAGAAGTTATGAGCAGAGAACAGCCCAAGGGGCTACGGGGCGTTGGTCCAGTGGTAATAGGTTAATCCCACGCCACAAGAAAAGCCTGCTATTAAGGTAGAAAAGGGTAGAGGAGCGAGAGTCCGTATCCACCGAATTCAAACTGTGGGCTACTGGCTCTAAAGGATTTCTCAGTCATAAAAACCATTACGAGCAGAGCATTTATAAACTTAAGAGTTTGCAGGTCTGAAATTCTTTGAGCATAAAGGTCCCCTACTAAATACTTAATTCAGCTTCTTCAGAACCAAGGTACTAACAACATTGTAACACAAATTCCTACATCCCCAAATCTTTCTGCCCAACGAGTTATCAATCGAAACATACTACGATTCATCAATTACTATTGCACTTTCTATCTACTTGGCTGTTACATTCTAATAGACATCCCAACATATATATAACTTAATATTGCAACTTGGTGAGTGTGAGTATTAATAAAAACCAACCTCCATAAGACGTATCCATAGCACATTTTGGGGCCCTCCTGAGAAATAAACCAACAGGCGTCGTCGACCTTTTCGAGTTTCCTTTACTCGAACTGCACACAATTTATAAACAAACAACAAATTAAATAGATCCCAAATGTTGAATACCATTAATATACACAACAAAACAAGTAAATAACATGCTTACAGCTGTTGACCGAGGAAAGTAGAGGAAAGGGTAGGTTTCAAGATAACAGTTGCCGCCATCTAATTTGAGAAAACAAAAAACCCTAAGATTTTGAGCTTTTTACTGAGGAAAATATGTCTTCATAGAAGCTGTGCTCCTCCTGTTAGGTGGAAGAAGGAGGAACTTGTTGCTAAGCTTTTCGATTATGTTTTATGGTGATAAAATAAAGAGCTAGTGGTCTCTACATTGTACTGGGTGCGCATTGTGCACCCCCTTTTTATAGTACCACTTTTGGTCCTCAACTTATATATTAGTTCCAATTTACACCCCGTAGTATTGTTTTCAACGCCTTTAACATTAGCTTTGTCATTTTTTGTCTTTAAAAAATCACTAACCTCTGTTGAGTGATTTAACCCGGTTGCATTGCACTCCCCTCCTCCTAAGAGAAAAAAAAAGAGTAGAATAGGGAAGTTAATTGTAAAAAATTTGAAAATTTAGGATTGCTCCGGTAATGAACATCTCAAACTTTCACCTAATTTGTGGGTATTTGAATCCTCAAATCACCTTCCCTACTGTCCCCCTATCACATTATATAATAAAAAAAAGTTCTAAACCTTCAATATAAATAATCTATCATTGTTACATCTATTTAATAAGATTGCAAGAGTTACATATATTTAAGATCGCAAGAGTAACTAGTTCAAAGTTAGCTTTATGTATTAATGGATTGTTTATGCAAAAAAGTAATGTGATTAATTGAATATGATTAGATTTTTTTAGGATATATTATTGTTAATTATTAATTCTAATCAAGTTGAACACTGAGTGAGGTAGGATTTAACATATTGGAGTTTTCAATGGAATAATTTGGTTTAAACAGTCGTTTTTGAAAAAAAGTCACAACTAGAGTAATCTTAAACCAAAATATGGTTAAAGAACTTGATTTATCCACAAACACAAATTAAATCAGAAGGAATTTCTTTTGTACACTTAAATCATGTGCTTGGTAGTATATTTCAGCACATCACCTCAGTGCAAAACTATCTCGAAATGTTTGGAATTAACTTGAACATTGATGTGCTTGGCGTCACGTATCTGCTCAAAATCAACTTTTCATTAGGATTCTTCAAGTCATGATACCTAAGAAAACATTTTAGAATACTTTCCTAATCTAATCACTGGGAATTGCTAAGTAGAATAAATAAATATTTTACTGCATAATTGTTTAAATGCTTCATTGTTCTCCAAGTAGTAGTTGTAATCACAATCAATAAATACAAGTTTGCATCAAGAACAGGGTCTACATATCTCTGCATAGATCACAGTTTAGAGCCCATATGTGAAAACTGCTGTCTCAAAATTCTTCTCATGACTTTATTTGTTGCTGTTCTAGGAAGGGAAGGGACGACCACGATATGTGTAACCTGCAACATTTTAGACCTGATAAGGAACTAAAGTTTCAAACTTAATATTGCCAAAGCTGAATATTATGCATACCTTGAACAGAGGATTCAATTTCTTCTGCAAAGCTGAATTGAAAGAAACCTTCAGAGAATTCAGGTTGTACAATGAACCCTCAGAATCCTTGAATACAACGGCGACAACTAACTTGTCAGGACCACCTCCAGGAGGTGGCACCCCAATAGCTGCTGTCTCAAGGATACTTTCATCAACTGCATTACAAACTTTCTCAATCTCAACTGAACTTACCTGGCAAAAGGAATCACGAGTTCAGCTATGGGTAACAGAGAAAACTATACATAAACGATAGTAACTAACACATGTGATAAGCTAGAAGAGAGAACATGCATTCAGAAATGAAAATACATTTAAGGAAAAAACACTGAAGTGCAAGGAGCCAAAGAATCACTTATTATGCGTATCTAAACTGATTTGATATAATATTAATAAGCCTGTCCCTAAATATTCAGTAAGAAATATCAATACAGACGCAAAGCAGACATCAGTTGGATAAGCAGGACCCGTTTACTTGTAAATTTGATAAAATGAAGTAGCTTGGAAGCCTCTGGCTGAGGTAATAATTTTTCATCAGATGAAGTCGTCTTAAACAGAAAGAAACTCTTTTCATGATTTCTGACTAAATACAAGGTTGAGGCAGACCTTCACACCCCCCAGATTCATGGTGTCATCTGCACGGCCATGTGCGCGATAATAACCTCTTGAAGTACGCTCAAATACATCTCCATGCCTTCTCAGAACCTGCTAGGTTATATGTAACACATTAAGCACACATGTAAAAAAGATTAAAGTCCCAAAGTAGATAGAGATAATAACTGGCTAACCTGTCCATTCCAAACTGGCATTCCTTTGAAGTAGACACCATAGTGGTCAGCATTCAGCAATGTGCTTGATGCCCCAAGTAGAAGGGGACCAAGGGCCAACTCACCAATCGCAGGAACATTTGATGGCTACAATTAAACGTACATCGTTATTTTGAAGGTAAAGAATATCTTTAAGGGCCATTCATAATATTTAAACGTCAATGTAAAGTTTCAGCTTTTCATTTAGCAGCCATCAATTGCCATTACAATACGTACTTATCCTACTAATTAGAAACTCGTATGCTGTAGTGAATCATGAAATGGGCATTTATTCAAGTTTTCCTACAAATGTATTTATGGCGCCATTCTATGAAAAAAGAATAAGGAAGCTCTCCTTTTGTACAATCCTCAACTACCCCACCAACTCCTTCCCTCCCCTGCAAAGGAAAAAAGAGAATAAAGATCACTTCAGCTCTAGACATGCAGAAGGTGTTAGAATGTCCCACTGTGGTTGATGGATTGAGGTGTTGTCCCAAAGTTCAGAGATGCAAAGGAATAGTTCAGCTTCTTAAGTACTGGTGGCATTTAAAAGAAAGAATTGGCCAGTGCTCATGAACTCTTGCATTATTTAATAAGAAAATCAATCTTTATTATTTGAGAAAGGCTGAAAAATACTCACTGTAGGGGACCCATCTTCACCAAGTATAAACAGACTACAACCCACAGCAGCTGTGCTAAAAGCAGATAAAGATTGCGGTTGCAACAACGAACCAGCAATAAATCCACCACCAATTTCTGTCCCACCACAGATCTCTATTACGGGCTTGTAATGAGCTCTTCCCATCAGCCAAAGGGATTCATCCAAACCAGACGCCTCACCGGTGGAGGCAAAGCGACTGCGATCATCCATAGCTAAATTAAGCTAGAAAAAGGTCCGAAGTATCTTCAGAGCGAGAAACATTTCAAGTTTCAAAAACGATTATGGAAGTCGAGTACTATTCTAAAGAAACTCATTTCGTATAGATATGGCCTAGAGCAAAGGACATCATTCACCGGGAGGATTAGGGTTAAGAAAAAAAAAGGAAACAAAATAACAAGAATTCCCATAACAATGTAGACCTAACTATTTCGAAGATGCTTAAGGAGAATTACCAGACGGCTGACCAATCATGACCAGCAGTGCAATTTGTTGATTTCCATGTCCTCACAATACTTGGGACCACGCCTAGCATAGTTACTTTAGCATCCTAGACAAGTTTTTGAGAATTTTAGATGGCAAAAGAGTGGCCGAAATCATAAAGGGGTAAATGTCAAGATAAGTGAGCTTGTACACAGTAAAACCAAAATTTCAATCTAAAATCATTTCAAACGGTTCCTACAGCTTTCAGAAATCTTAAGTTTATAACTGACAGTATCCCCCCAAAAAAAAGATGGCCAATATTACTACTAATTCCCTATAAAAAAAGAAGAAGAAGTTAATACGAAGTCCTCTAATAATCTAGCTTGGAGTAGTATTTTGGGAATTCCTTGCTTTAAATAAGGCAATCTGGCGTTCAACTAGTGGGAGTCAAACACAGTTACAAATCAAATTTGTTTATCGTCATCATCATCACCACACCACTATTGATTTTGCATTCGAAGTGTGTCTACAGTGTTAGATAGCATCATACCTGTACAAACTTAGCAAAGCCAGAACCAAGGGGGGACCCATTGTATAAGGCCATGGTTGCTCCATTCAGAAGAGTGCAGTAAATTAGGAAAGGGCCCATCATCCATCCAAGATTAGTGGGCCAAGCCACCACATCACCTTTGCCAATGTCCAAGTGGGACCATCCATCAGCAGCCGCCTTAAGGGGTGTAGTGCTAGTCCATGGAATCGCCTTCGGTTCCCCTAAAACACATAAGAGTAGATGTAATTCTTGGACTTGTAGTTCTACTCTCCACATACTTTTTTAATCCTTAAGGTAACTAATGAATGAGTTGACTTAGCTGTGCTATAATTATCCTCTACAAATACCTAATATGAATTATGCAACGACACTAGAAAAAAAAAAACTGAAAATCTTTTCGCGTAATTATGATGATGAAAGATTCCTAAGTAAATGTAGGAGATAAAGAAAGGGGCCTTTTCTTTATGTTATTAATAAGGTAAAAAGTGTCCCTCTTTCATTCCATGAGAGAATAAATGAACATACACATTAACAATGGAACCACAAAGTAATTTTAACTGGCCTGTGAATTTCGGGAAAACTTTGGCATCAAAACATAGAATAAGTAAACAAGTCAGAATTACTTGAATGGATATAAAAATACCTGTCGTCCCAGAAGAGAAAAGGATATTTGTGAATGCTTCAACAGGTAGTTCCACCCAACATATTCCATCTCCCTGCTATTTAAAGAGAGATAAACATTTACTCCAGCGCCAGAGCTAGAAATTCACAGTTAGTGATTTACAACTTGTGTCAAGTGATTTACAAAAGATCCCATTACCAGGATTGAGGGAAGAGGTTTGTAGAGCAGACCTCAATTCTGGTAAAGGACTCATTAATGCTTCTCAATTTGGATGTCCTCTTGGGCATGAGCCTCAACATTCAATATCTGTAATAAAGCCAAGCAGGTATAACCATAGTATACCGTTCTTTTGACAGGCTAGACTTTTGTTATCTATGATAGGAAGCTGGAAATGTATTTGTTCCCTTGGTAAGCAGTCACCTACTAAGTAAGTTGTGCAATTTGCATTCGTCAAGGAAATTGCAGGGTTCAGAAGGTAGAGCCAAGCTATTTTGGTGCATTGCTGCTGATGGCTCTGTGGTGATGTCTGATAATCTACAAGTTATTAAAGCTGGTTGTGCAAAGGCAGTTGAACCCTTTCCATGTTTTATTTTTTTTAATAACGGTGGTGTCAGGGCCAGCTTATGCGCACCTCGACTAATTTCACCGGATACCTGCCACCTCCCACCATCAACAGGTACCAGGTAACTCTACCCACCAAGGCTTGGATACAGTTGCACCCTTTCCTACATGTTATCGTCAAGGAATTTGAGAGTACAACTACTACGTGACAACACCAAGCAAGTTGGGGTAGTTATATGAATCCTCACTGCCATGTTACTCCATTTAAGCTCATTTTAGTCCAAGGAATTTGAGAGTACAGAAGGGGGAAAAAAAAAAGCGAAAATACCTTTGTTGAACATGTTATTTGCCTGTATTGATTAGTTGATACATTTCTTTTGTGTAATTGACTAAGTCAAATTGGGGAAATGAAATCTGCAGGTTGCAAGTTCCTCTGTGATAGAGGGCTAATGAGTTTTGAGCATCCTGTGATTGAAGTAAAAATTTGTCGTGATTGTATGACAGGATCCGGAGAAGTATATAAATCTTTGAAGTTGTCTTACAATCAGCTAGGTAGTGATGAAGCAGGCAAATTATATTAACATAGTTGCTTATTCCCAGAAGATTACACTCTTTAAAGTCTCACCCAATGTGAAATGATGTTTGCATATGTTAATAGTCTTCAAAAGTTTAGGATAAGGGTGGAATTCTTGGTTGATAAGCTCAAAATTTGTTTACTGCTAATAGAGGACAACATGACCGAGCTAGTAGCAAAATTAACTTTTTAAGCTTATCAACAAAGAATTTTATCTTTATCTTAGTATCTTGAAGACTATTAACATGTGTATACATGCCTAAATGCATTCCACGTTTTGCAAGACATTCAAGAGGTATAAAGTCATCTTTGGGAATAAACAACAATGCCAATATAACTTTATTGCTTCATCGCTGCCTACTTTTCCCAATCCTGCAATGTTATCTGGTAGAGTTGATCTTAGTTGTGCAAATGCACCTTCCCAAAATTTCCATGTAATATTTCCAACAACGCGTGGCCTTTATAAAGTAGTTAAGTAGATATTATCAGCTTCTCCATAGAGAAAAATATCTAACAAAATAAGTAAGGAGTGTAGAAAAATTACACTTCAAACATTATGCATATTTCTTGATGGCACAAAATCGAGAAGAAGTAATCCAAATCATTCTAGAGGAATATATATTTGAGTAAGATTACTGATGGCATTGGCCTTCCAAATTATACACATAACTAGTGCCATTAGAGTAACCTATCTTATGAACTGCAAGTTCGAAGGAGAATTGCATTTTCCAGTAGTCGGGCATAAAACAAGACGAGAAGTTTTGTTTGTGCCTCGCACAACTTACACTAATTGTGTGTGGCTTCTTTTTGTCTCACAAATAGGTGGTCCCAAATTCTTAGAGTTTTGGGTCCACCCATTTGTGTTATAAAAAGAAGTCTTAGTTGTGTGAGGCACAAAATAATTTTTTCCAAAACAAAACAGCAGAGTCTGAGACACAAGTATGATAGACATCAGGTCCAGAAAAATTCCTTTTAAAAGCTGTGTTTTACTTTTTTTGGATAAGGTAAATGATTTTATTAATGGAAGGGGAAACCCCGTATACAAGTAGTATACCAAAAATTAGAAAACCTACACCAAAACATAGTTCTCTACAAAAGAAACCCAATCATCTACTAATAATATTATCGAAGATGAGATTTTGAATCCTTCAGATTTGAAATGCAATGTCTCCATTAAGCTATACATAAGTTTTCGTTTAGAAATTGAATGGGATGTTTTTTTTGGATAAAGAGAAAAATTGGATGTTATACAAGAGAGAAACGCAAGGGAATTTAATGAAAGACTTGGTTTAAAGGATAAGGTATGAACTTTCACTTAGCACTCAAGGTGATCTTCCAAGAATTAAACTCAACCAAAAGATCGAAGGTTATCTGAGATCCCAGTAACTTTTCTTCTATCACTGTTTACTAATTTACTAGTACTACTACTATTATTCACTTAAAGTAGTGCCTAATTGGTTATAATGTCTATACGTATGTAAGCACATAGTCAGATGAGATGAGTGGTTCTACTTGTGTTAACATAAACTATAAAACTTAAAACAAGATTGTGTAACCTTAGTCGCATTATATTGCCTCCCTACAATAAAGCCACCAAAAAGATAAGGAGAGCGAAATTTATAGCAGCATTCAGGAAATAGTCATTGTTAACAGCGTGAATCTAAAAATGACACAATTTGCCAAAAGCCTTGCAATTTTGTGTCTCTAAAGTATTGCAGGAGTTGATTATACCAGAGAATCTATCTCATTTTTTGTGTCAGAATGGAACTGCTAGACAAAAGCAAATCATCAATGAAGCAACATCCAACTTTAGCTATCAAAAAGAGGGAACTAAAACCATAAAATGGTATCAAAAGAAGTTGTACTTACTCAGATTCGTCTACTCTTTCTAAGAATTCGTGCCATGAAATGTCACCATCACGCAATTTTATGCTCAAGGTGGAGCTTCTACTGGGAATTACAATTGCCAATGGTGATTGAGCATCAATCACTTTACTGCAAGTTTGAAATGTATGTTAGGAAGGTCAAACAAATAAATAGAACAAAATATGACACAAGACTAGGATATCACCTGTACAATGGTAGTTTTTTGCCACCACGGCTGATGAAATCCTAGAAATATAGTCAACCAAAAGATTTTTAGTCCCCAAGAGAGAGAGAGAGAGAGAGAGAGAGAGAGAGAGAGGGTGTCAAAGTGTCAAACACAAAGAATCAGGGAGTGAAATTCCCGTCAGCATTTCCAAGATAAGGACAGCCTTCAAGACCAATTTAAACAATCTCAGAAGGAAAAATGGTTCACAGGATAGAGTATATGAGCATTAGTTCAAGATATTCTTTTTACCAAATGAAGCATCCGAGCTATAATTCAATTCTCAATTTTCACCTTAACATATGAAATTAATCTGTGTATGTTTTGACTGGAAGTTCTTGAAATTGGAATCAACCATCAACTATAGCTGACATTCACTAGGAAGTTTAGACTACATGTTACCTTTCAATTTTAAGAAAAATACCCATTCATCACCAACTTTCTTCAAAGCCACAAAGAAATTAGAACCCTTATTTTGTAATGTGCTTATCATCCTAATTAATTATTCAGAAAGGAATCCAAATTGGCTTTTACCAGTTTAGTCAACTTATAGTACTAATAAAATACGAAGAGTCTTTCGCAGAAACCAAAGATACAATCTCTTGATCGTATCAGTTTAATACAATATGAACCTCGGCAAAAGATTCCATATATCGTATATTCGTCAACTTACAAGTTACAATGGCTGAATGCTTCTTCCTATTCTCTTAGCTGGCAGCTATGCTTCTGTGGTCCAGTTATGGAAAGAAATTTTATTCAGTTTTAGTTAGTATATTGTGAGTATTAGTTTTTGTATCAATTAGTCAGTTTATCAAATTGCTTGCAGAACTTTAATCTTCCTATCCAAAGGTTCTTGCTTACAATGTGTCAACTTTAAGCTTCTCTTCCTCTCCACAACCCCACTACATTCACTAGGTTGCCTCTAACACCATTTTGATCAAGCCAGTATTACATGAGTTCCAACAAGAAGACACCCGAAAAAATAGTTCAGGTTACCAGTTAAAAAGAAAGTCAGTCGAAGATTTTGCTAATTTCCAGAATAGGACAAATGGGATCAACCTGAGTGAAAATAGCCTTCGCTTTTGATATCATGAGCCTCATAGAAATTTCATTTGCTGTGAAACTGTCAGCAATTGAGACAACGATATAACCAGCAAGAATGATGGCCAAGTAGACCACCACGGAATTGACATCCATTGGCATGTCAATGGCAATTGTAGATCCTTTTTCCAACCCAAATGTATCAAGGGCATACGCAACTCTCCTGTGATTTTAATACGCGTAATACAGTTAATACTCACTACTTATAACAACAGATGAAGCAAAAAATCGAATCCAACATTTTCAGAACTGTTCCTTTTCTTCTTGGCAGCAGAGTTGAAAAATAATCCGTAAAACACGAAGTCGCCACTAGATCGGTAATAATTAATATAGTATTGAAGGTAGCATTTTTCAGGGAAAAAAACAGATTGGCCAAACCCAAAACTCACTAATTTCTCCTCTTTATCCACAACGAGCATGGACGCAAAAATCTCAAATCAGTATCACAATCTTTCCTATAAACTTCCATGCCAGATTTGGATTGCCCTCAAAGTTTTAGAAGGCATAACCCAGAGGATACAAAGACAACCTGTTTTTAAGGCCACAGTTTTCTAGCCAACACAATGTGCAAAAATATATGATTTCTTCCTTTAAAGGTGGCTTTCTAAAGGAAACACGGGAAAAAAGCAATGGCAACACTTGGATATACACTTGAGAAATAGGCACTTTTCTCTCAGTGCTTTTGGTTGCACTCATGAGGTCCCTATTTGTTTAGAAGATTTGGTGTCATGTGTAGAAAATCATATCTACTTTTTAATATACCTATTGTATATGGGCGCGGTTCGCCCCTTTTAATGAAATTTTATTACCTTATCAACACACGCACACACACAAAAAAAAAATGAAAAAAAAAAAATCGAAATTCCACTCTACGCCTCTACGGTTCAGTGACAAGTCATGGTAAATTTAACTAGTGAGAGGCACTATTAGACCATGCACTCTAAATTACTGATTGGCAGCCAGCCTACCATCTGGAATCAGAAGATGAAGGAGAGTCATCATTTAACCCCATTCCTTAACCAAATGTCATTTGGTTATGCTGCTGGCACGTGCAAAGATTCAATCACTAGATGCTCTTACATATGCCACATCCATGGGTGTATTAACTTGGCCAGAAGTCCAATCATCTGGTTTATAAGTGTATTCACTCGTCGTCAGGTGACATTAAGCACTCTCTGAAGATTTTCAGAGATAAGGAAAATTCTTCTATTATTTCTGAATGAAATATTACAACCTATGAGGAGGTATATTTATACAATGAGTCCTAAGACTAAACAAGGAAATATAACTAATTACAATACAATAAGGAAAAGGATTCTATAATAACTATCAACACTCCCCCTCAAGTTGGTGCAAAGATGTTGCGCATGCCCAACTTGCAAACCAAAGTATGAAAATCCTTTTTGCTGAGACCTTTTGTGAGCACATCTGCCAGTTGTTGTTCTGATGGAACATACCACAAATTCAAGGTACCATTAGCAACCTTTTCTTTAATGAAGTGTCGATCAATCTCAACATGCTTTGTTCGATCATGCTGGACAGGATTTTGAGCAATACTGATTGCAGCCTTGTTATCACAATACAAGGAAAGTTTTCCTTTTCCAAACATTCTCAATTCCTTCAGTAACCTTCGTAGCCAAAGAAGTTCACAAACCCCTTGGGCCATAGCTCTATATTCAGCTTCAGCACTGTATCTAGCAACAACACTTTGATTCTTACTTCTCCAAGTAACTAAATTCCCTCATACGAAAGTACAGTAGCCAGTGGTAGATCTTCTATCATCTAAAGATCCAACCCAATCCGCGTCTGTAAAGGCTTCTATTAGGAGGTGACCATGCTTAGAGAAAAGTAAACCTCTCCCTGGAGCAGACTTCAGATATCGTAAGATGTGTGGAAGACAGCTTGCATATGAGGATCTCGGGGATCATGCATATACTGACTAACCAAACTAACTGGATAGGCTATGTCTGGTCTAGTGTGAGAGAGATAAATAAGTCTTCCAACCAACCTCTGATATCTCCCTTTGTCAACTGACTCTCCAATCCCTGCTTGTAACTTGTGATTACTTTCAATGGGCGATTCAGCTGGCTTACAACCTAGCATACCAGTTTCTTTCAAGAGATCCATAATATACTTCCTTTGAGAAATAAAGATCCCTTTATTTGATCTAGCCACCTCGATTCCCAAGAAGTATTGGAGTTTTCCTAGGTCCTAGATTTCAAATTCCTTTGCCAACAGCTTCTTCAATCGGGTCGTCTCCTCTTTGTCATCTCCTGTCATTACAATGTCATCAACATAAACTATGAGAAGAGTGAGTTTACCCTTTTTATGCCTTATGAAGAGGGTATAATCAGCATTACTTTGTCGGTAGCCAAAGGAGATCATAGCTTTGCGGAATCTGTCAAACCACGCTCTAGGTGATTGCTTCAACCCGTACAAGGCTTTTTTCAGTCTGCACACCTTTCCTCGACTCTGTTCAGTATTAAATCCGGGAGGGATCTCCATATACACTTCTTCTTTTAAATCTCCATGAAGAAATGCATTCTTTACATCAAACTGTTGTAAGTCCCAATCCAGATTAGCTGCACAAGACAAAAGGATTCTTATGGTATTCATTTTTGCAACTGGAGCAAAGGTCTCCTGATAATCCACTCCATAAGTTTGAGTGAATCCCTTAGCCACCAATCTTGCCTTGAATCTCTCAATCGAGCCATCAGCTTTATGCTTCACAGTAAAGACCCATCTGCAACCAACCAGTTTCTTGGCCGATGGTTTACTGACAAGTTCCCAAGTGTTATTTTTTGACAAAGCCTTCATTTCTTCAATCATAGCCTGCTTCCATTTAGGATCTGCAAACGCTTCCCTCCAATTCTGGGAAATAGACACAGAAGAAATAGACAAGACAAAGGCTCTATAGGAGGAAGATAAGGAATCAAAGGAGACAAAATTAGATAAGGGATGTTTAGTAGTGCAAGTTCTGACACCTTTTCTGTGAGCAACAGGCAAATCTAACTCATTAGGAAAAGTAGATAACTCACCGGTAGAAGAGGATTCAGCTTCAGCAGATTGCATGATGGCTTCTTCTGCTTCTTCAGCTGCTTTCTTTTTCCTCGAGTAAGTTTTCAAACCAGGTACATCCAAAAGCCCATGTAAACGCCCAACAGTCTCCCCCTCAACAGTCTCCCCCTGAACTCTATCTGTGGTATCAACCTCAACAAGATCAATACTATAGCTGGGAAGAATCATCATTTCCTCCTTATTACTCTCCCCCTGAAGAGGTGATGGTGTAATACTAAAATAGGGCTCCCATTCCCGAAAGGTAACATCCATACTGACAAAGGTTCTCCTAGTGGGAGGATGATAGCATTTGTACCCTTTTTGGGTTGGGGAATACCCAATAAACACACATTTAAGAGCTTTAGGATCAAGTTTCCCAGAATTTCTAGTGTGAACAAAGCAAACACACCCAAACACCTTTGGAGAAACAATATATTCATTTTTTCCCTTTAGAGCTTCTAGAGGACTTTGAAAATTCAGGGTTTTAAGTGGCATTCTATTGATAAGATAGGCAGCTACAAGTACAGCATCTCCCCAGTAAGGTTTTGGAAGATTCATTGTAAACATAAGAGATCGTGCCACTTCTAACAAATGCCTATTCTTTCTTTCAGCAACCCCATTTTGCGCACTAGTGTAAGGACAACTAGTTTGATGGATTATCCCATAAGACTCTAAATAAGACCCAAACCTTTTGTCCATATATTCTGTGCCATTATCAGTTCGCAAGATTTTTATCTTACCCTCAAATTGAGTGCAAATCAGTTTATGAAACAATTGAAAGCACGAAAACACTTCACTTTTGGTCTTTAATAAATACACCCAAGTCATCCTAGTACAACAATCAATAAAAGTAACAAACCATCGACTTCCAGACAAAGAAGTTGTTTGAGTAGGACCCCATACATCAGAATGAATAGTCGTAAAAGGAATTGTACTTTTATTATCACTCAAAGGATAAGAGTTTCTTGTATGCTTGGCAAATTCACAAGCATCACAAACCAAAGAGTCAAACTCAGTCTTTGAAAACAAACTAGGATATAACTTCTTTAACACAAAAAAATATGGGTGCCCCAACCGCCTATGCCACTGAACTATTTCTTGGTTGACAACCTTATTTCCTCCAAAAAATGCTTTACCAGAGTCTCTACTTTCATCAATCATGTATAAGCCATCATGCAATCTACCACTGCCAATCCTCTTCCCTGTTTGAAGATCCTGAAAAACACAATGATCAGGGAAGAACTCGATTTTACAGTTTAGGTCTTTGGTGATGGAACTAATAGATAACAAATTGACAGAAAACTCAGGTACATGGAGAACAGATGATAATGTAATATTGGGTGTACAGACAATAGATTCTGTTCCAGAGATTGGAGTTAAAGACCCATTGGCTATTCTGACATAATCCCTTTTGAGCTAAGTTGCTCGGACACGGCACTTTTGGTGTCGCACCCGTGTCGACACGACACTAGTAAAGGTGTGGGTGTGGGATCCGTGTTGGATATGGTCAAACATTTTTGGGTACTTTGACCATAGGTGGCGGAAAAGTTCTAGACAAGATACAATTTGATTCCCGAAAGTGGAACAAAAGCTAGGGTAATTTTGTAGTAATTACCTCTCTAATGATGTCTTCCTACTGTACCTACAGAAAATCAAAAAGGGAAATGTTTCTTAAGGCCAACAAAAAATGTAGGATCAGATTAAAACTCTATAGCCGAATTCCCGCACTCGTATCCATAATAGGATCCGTATCCCCGAATCTTAAAATTTAGATCTTGAAAGATCCGACCTCTAGATCCGCACCCGTGTCGGACACCCGCACCCGTGTCCGAGCAACTTAGCTTTTGAGACATGGAGAGTAGTTTTGAAAGCCTTTAGAGGAGCCTGTCATGTGTCTATTCGCACCAGAATCAATAATCCAAGAATTTAGGTGAGCAGTAAAGGCATTACCTGATTGCACATAATTGGATGTTGCCGCAGATGAAGAGTCAAGTTTGGACAGAAGTCGACGAAGGTGTAGAATTTCAGCCGAGGACAATGATTCTTCAGAATTCGTGTCCTTAGATGTCTCTACATTTTCAGCAACATTAGCTTGACCCCTTGGTGGACCTGCTTGTTTTCCTCCACGACCTCTACCTGATTTACGTTTCAACTTCCAACACGTCTCCCTAGTATGCCTGTAAATGCCACAATGATCACAATACAAGTGATCCTTATTAGAAGTAACTGCCCTTGGTTGCTCCTGAGAGACGGCTAACCCAGACTTCTCGATTGGTGCAGAATAAAGCATTACCCCTCGCTGACTCTCTTCCTGTTGGACATAAGAATATGCATCCTCAAGAGAAGGAAAAGGATCTCTGCTAAGAACCTGAGCCCTGATCTGATCATATTCTTGATTCAAACCAGCCAAGAAATCATAAACCCTATCTTTTTCAACCAATTTTTGGAATAGAACTGCATCATCAGTACACTTTGCTTGGATATCCTGATAGTAGTCAATTTCTTGCCATAAGCCACTCAACTCAGAATAATAATCAGTGATAGTCAACTCACCTTGCTTTGTAGCATGAATTTTATTCCTGATTTCAAAAATTTGTGCATCATTCCCCTTGCGAGAGTAGGTGCGCTTAGTTGAAGTCCAGATCTTTTCAGCAGTATCAAGCAATAAATACTGTCTCGAAATTCGAGGATGCATTGTATTTAAAAGCCATGTCATAACAAGAGAATTGTCAGAATCCCACTGACTATAGGTAGCATCAGTTTCAACAGGTGCTTTCTTTTCTCCAGTAATATAACCAAGTAGCTTTCTAGACTTGATAAAAAGCAAACAAGATCTTGACCAAGCAAGATACGTAGCAGCCCCGTCCAATTTCACTACACTGATTTGTGAAATAGAAGTATTGTCTACCATCTTTATGTCTACAATCTTTGCGTCTCCCATAAGTTAATTATCAACCAATAAAACTGGTAAAACAAACTGTCTGGGCCAGATCTGAAAAACAGTGGCCGGAAACTAAGGAAAAAACTCGCCGGAAAATTTTTTGGTGGCCAGAAACTGTTGCAACTGAGATGGGTAAGGTCGGAATAAGGAGGCGACTCTAACCAAAAAAAAATTTTGAAAAAAAACTCACCGGACGCAGCCCCACGCGCCGGCGTGTGGTCGCCGGAGCAGATGGTTCTGGTGGCGCGTGGGAGCGCGTGTGCAGGAGTTTCTGGCAGATTTTTGATGGGGTTTTGTCGGCGGTTGAAGCTGAAGCTTTGGGTATTTTTATTTTTCCCAACAACCAACGAAAAATTTAATATATGCGGACAGCCACCGGAGGAAGGTAAAACTTGACCTCTTAGAGTGACATGCAAAACCCTAGGCTGCAAAAGACAGCGGGCTCTGATACCATGAAGATTTTCAGAGATAAGGAAAATTCTTCTATTATTTCTGAATGAAATATTACAACCTATGAGGAGGTATATTTATACAATGAGTCCTAAGACTAAACAAGGAAATATAACTAATTACAATACAATAAGGAAAAGGATTCTATAATAACTATCAACACTCTCTTATATGTCCTCAACACCATTTCCCAGCAACCCCTGCTTGATTTCTCCAGGTTTTCATTCTAGTCCGCTCAGTATGTTAGTATATCAAACAAACATTGACAGTAAAAGATCTGCATTTTAAAGTTAACTATTTCTCTTACTGGTTCTCGCCACCTCCTTGACTTAGCAACACTAACAGGTAAAATCCGAAAAAAACTTTTTGCCTCTATGTCAGCTCTTTACATATTGCCCCTAAAGGCAGTGGCGTACGCAGGATTATTTCGTAAGCAGTTTCAGAATTTAAGAGTTGTTAGCTAAAAAAGGTTAACATGCAGTGCGCCTTCCGCGAGATTCAAACTCTGGACATCAAAGTTGAATTAGAGGCACTTAACTACCTAAGCTGCACGCCCATCTGTTTTTAATGGTGTCATTCTTTGTTGTTATATTCAAATTTTTCGTTATATATATCGAAAATATATATAAATCAAAAAAATTCGACCAAGTGGGGCCGGATGACACCGCTCAGTTGAATGTAAATCCACCCTTCCTTAAGGAGGGCCCTCCCCCTCTCATTTATGTCCTTTTATCGTCTCTCTACAATCTTTGTGCACTACATTTCCTATCCTATTGATACATTCTATTACCCTATGCATCACAGGGGCCATGGATGGTTCAGACTGACCAAGTACATCTTTATATATAAACTGCTAACGCTAACCCCCTGCCATGCAGGATTCAATAATGAGTTTTTCCTACTTCGCTCTTCGGTGATCGAACTTCCAACCTCTTTGTAGGATGTGAAGTGCTCTTGCCAGCAGAATAACCTCTCCTTTCTTGTTGACAGAGTAGATCATCAAATTTTTCAGATATGTGCCACGACCGGACGGTAAATTCATAAATTGTCAGCACGATTCACACTATGTACCACTTATAAAGGACCAACATTTTAAGATGCACATAATGATATGTTGAGGTCATGTAGCAGGGAGTCCAAATGGAAAATTTACAGAGATCAAAATAAATCACAAGTATTCGAACTCGAAATCAATCAGAGAGACATAAGACAGCCCAATTATATTGCGCAGTAACAAAAGCAATCATACCAAACTTCTGATCTTAGTTCCCCGAGAGTCAATTTGGTAACAGGTGCCTCATCATCACCTTCATTGCGAGTTACCACAACTATGTCACTTAAACTCCTCTTTCCATTCAAACTCAAGCAATTCTTAGCAGGATTGAAACGCGCTCCAGGAAGCCACTGACCACCAGGGTGCAACGGAGTTTCTCGCAAAATGCATTCAGGGCTAACAGAAAAAGAAATATTCATTTCCTCCAATATGATTTTCCAGTAAATCTACAAAAGATATTTTGATAAGGCAAATTTTTCAGGAAGATTAAAAAGAGCAAAAAGGAGATGGCATCAATCATTCACTAATGAGAAATTAAAGATACAATGTACCTCCAAGTTTGAGACTGAAAATTCTTGAAAATCAGAGAAGCTTAAAATGGGATCTTTATAACTCGAACCCAATAACTCTTTTCCCCGCCGCTCCAATAATTTACCGATGTTAGTCAACTTAGCAGCATCCCTATACCAGGAGTAACACATAGTAAATACTAATAATTCCCAATCTTGGAACAGAAAACATAACCGTTTAGCAACTTTCCACAAACAGAATTAACAGTATCTTCATAGTAGACTTAAGGCATATGCTGAATCAAGTTCCAAACTTGTAGCAGCAAAAACAAAATCTTGGTCAGCTTACTTTAATTAAGGGATCTTTACACAAATAACTGGTCGCGTTCACTGTTTACATCCCCTGGACAATGTACATAGATTATGTAGTGATTATACATGGATTATTGTCTTATACATATATTATATTTCCGTTAGCTATTTTATATTGAAGCGATTGGATGGGCGGCTATTTATGTTAATTTCTCTTTTAACAACTACAGTAATTCCTTAACCTAAAATTTATTTTCCTCCTTGATTTGTTATTAGTAGTAAGCATAAATTCTACTCCAAAATCTTAAAACTTAGACTTAATATAAAAACAAAATAAACTTAAAGAAAATGAGGGTGTGAGAGAGAGAAGGAGACAAACGGGTCGGGTAACCAAGCAGGAGGGTCGGGTCCAAAGTTAATGAAACAGCCATAATACATCATCTGATGAAAAGAGAATGGTAAATCCGGAATAAGAAGGTTTTGGGAAATGTGCTGCCACGTCATTGCAGCGTCAGCTCCGTGAGTGGCAACTATCTCATTGAGCTTGCGGTGGAGTTGGGCGGCGGCATTGGCGGAGATTCCATGAGCTTCGATGTCGTCAGGGGTTACAGACTGTAGAGGTTTGTGATATTGATGATGAGCCATAGCATGGGAGCGACACTGAGAAAGTGAAGACTTTAGAAAGTCGCTCTTTTTGATAGCCACATAAGTTACCCAAAAATTGTGGTGTGCTAAATTATGCTTCAACTTCGCTTTGGAGGTTGATAATTTGGATTCATATAGACTCAATATAGGATAAACTTTCTTACTAAATGTGACTTCATTTCTAATCCTCCAACTTTAGACTTGTGATTAAGAATTAGAGAATATGGCTTAATTATGAGTATACATTTATGTGATCAAATGCTTTAGGCATGAAAACATATTTCTCCAAAAGATGACTTATTAATTTCTGGAAACATTGTTTTCCGATGTTGGTCAAAGAGTGATTAATAATTTTTGTAATATTTAAGAAAGGTTATACTAATAAATTTTTTACATCATTCATTTTTGTTTTGCATCACCAATTCTATGAGCTGCTGTTTTCCCAGAAAGTCAATTTTAGAAAAAATGCACTCAGTTAAGTTGGAACACCCCATTCTTGAAGTATCTTTCTTGAACACGTCAAGTAACATATATAGTGACTTATTTGTGCACCACTTCTATGGTTTAAGTACTCCATTGATACTAGTCTTCCTGGCTTTCAGCTTTTGGAAGCGAATGGGACGTTGATTAGAATGATTTTGCCTTTATACAATTTTTAACTGCGCTAGAAAAGAGGTAGACAAGGGAAGGGAAAAAGGTACTCTGTTGTTTTAACGGACAGTTTTCTATTAACCTTTCGCTCATATGTAGCAACCATCAGTGTCTTCCCAAAATTAGACTCCAAGATATGACAGACGGAATGTAGTTATATTGGTTCATTGTATCGTGATATTGAGTTGTTCCTGTGAGAAGTCACACATTGTTCTATGTGTCAAACATTTGCAGACTCCTCATGTTGAATGAAGAAAAGATTTTGAAAATATGCAGTAACATGCCAAAACAAAGTTAAGAACTGAGGCAAAGGATAGTTCATTAGAACTGATCAAAGAATTATAGCATGTTATCTTCAAGAACTCGCACTAACTTATAAAAACTATACTATGGCCATTTGTTGGTCATTTACGAGGGGGAAGCTAGTTAATCAGAACCCCCTGAAAGCACTTTCACAGTGCCTGTTGAACCAAAACGTCTAGCTGCTGCTGGAATGACTCTTGATGGTGATAAAACTTGAGCAAAAGAAAAGTTGTAAGAATCTGTTCCCAGCCGACTCTGCAACCAACCCCTGCTTCCGGAAAACCCATCAGTCATGATCCAGCAGTTTTTAAAGCCAAGGCTAGTCAGCGTTTTAGCAACTGTCTTAGCTGAATCCGAGTACCTGAAAAGTTTTAACAGAATATCATTGATAACTATAAATCTACAATTATAGAAGGTGCACATTGAATATTTCAGACTACAGGACCAGAAGGGAATTTGTTATGAGACGAAAGGAGAAAAACTCACGAGTCCATTATCACAATGTTAGACCCCTTGTTGATTTTCTTGAGGTATGATATCTTCACAGCCACTAATTCAGCTTCCACTTTCTTCGCATTTCTCACAAGATTCCTTACTTTACTTGGTAAATCTTCCAGGCTGAGATATACCAAGAGAACATATGCATAAGTGTACAAATGCCGACAAGCATATCTGACAAATTTTTCATATCTGACAATTTTTTCAATGATCAAATTTGACATCATGCTGACATGCATGTGCAACTATAAAATCAAGCTGAAAACAAGTACTCTAGATCTGGTCATTAGCAAACCAAACCAACATACCCAGTGATATCCCACCAAGGTGGAGTCTGGGAAGGGTGAGACGTACGCAAACCTTACCTCTATCAAGGCGGAGAGGCTGCTTTCGATAGACCCTCAGCTAAATAAAGTCATTTAGAAAACTTAAATTGTATAAATAGTATAAATAGTAATTCTCTCCAGCTACTACAATCTCAAAACTGAACTTAAAGCATACTGGAGCACTGAGTGAGTAAAGCTGTCATTCTCAGGGGCAGCAGAAGTACAATGATGTCCATACTAATAGAGTGCAGTTCATTATACTTTCTCACAATATAGAATTTTACTGAGCAAGAATATGAATTCGAAGAAACACTACTTACGGGATCTGAATCATCTTGTTTTTCGCACTAGATGGGAGAGTAGGAATTCCAGCCTTATCCTTGTCCTTCTCTGATCTAATATCAATCAAGACATAATTCTTGGAACACATCATGTCCAGTGTTTGAGCAGGAGTTAGTTCACCTGGAAATGGCATTCCAAATCAAATTTCTTAGTTCTAAAAAAGTAACGGTAAAATGAAAGTGGGAAACAAAGCTAGAACAACTAGTTGACATCAAACAATGTTTTTAAAACAAATTGTTAAGGCATTTTCCAACGCGATAACGATTTCAATCACTCAGGACACTATTCTTAAGAACAGAGGGATGTCGAAGAAGTTAATAACTGAATGATCCAACATACAAAACCATTCTGGTTATATTTGGTCTTATATTTTCTGGTGTCTAAATTTATTTTAATTCTTTTAGGGAGGGCGGCGGGGGATAGAAGCTTTATTCGAAAAGCCAAGTTTAGTTGATGTGATTTCAAAATGGGCAAGAAAGCTACAACAATTAACCTGATATCAAGAAAGTAATAACATAACAGTTTGGGAAGGCACGTCCATCATAATGAATTGGACGAGGAAGGAAACTTTCAGTCACTCGGGTGACATTTCTTGGTTCCAGGAAGGAACTGGACCATCCATCCTACCAGGCCAACTTGATTATTCATGGTCTAATATTTTTATGTTATCTCCTTTTCGTTTTAATTTTAACTTTCTGATGGAGAGGGGAGGGGGAAGGGAGGAAAATGGAAGGGTAGGTGAGGGGAAGAAGCTTAAGTTTGGAAAAGCTAACTTTAGTTTATGTGAAATGTCAAGCACTTCAGTAGCGCCATTATGAAAGAGATGCAGGTAACAAGCATCATTAGTGCCTTCACGTTATCGAACTTTTTTTTTCTTGGCTAAGACTCTAACTTGCATAGTGTCACCTCAGTCTTATATACAAGGAGTACTTGTTTCCCCTTCTGCTAGAATGCAATTTACGATTCTCTCAAGCAGATTAATTTTAAATAGAAGACGGATAACCACATGATATATGTGGTTTTTCCATTTGTATCCATCAAAGAGTTGACTAGTAGAGGACAAATGAGTATTTCTCTCAGATTAAGCAGGTCTAGGTTCTTGTTACCAAATTCATTAGGAAGTTACATAATGTAAATAAAAATGATTAGAATTATTACTATTTCTATGTACTTCATGAGATCCCTCAGGAGGATTACATCTATTCTTAAGCTCCAAAAATTTATGCTTTTTAACATTGTATAATTCAATGATGTAAAGGGCCAAATTCTAAGGAAATAAACCACAGTGAGGGAACCGATCCAATTACCCTTGTAACCACGAAAGCTGAATGATAGAGCGGAGAAGACAGGGGGAAGCAGAAGATAAGCCAGTAACAATGCGCCACCAGTCACTGCAATGACAGCTGGATCAGTTGATGAAATGGTTTCAACTGTGGATGAGGCAATTGGCTTGGCTCCTTCAATCACCTTGGATGTCTGTTGAGCTGCATCAGCAACTGTCTGCAACCAACAATCATTTATATCTTAAAGTTAAGCAGGAAAGATGGAATTCAGAGTACAACTAAATGGCAAAGTCCAAGAATGTCATTAGCATGGCTAGAATGGTTCTTTAGTCATCTAGTCCTAGAACCTTTATCTACCAAGACACTTCTTTCGGTCAATTTCAGTGGTCAAAAAGCGATATACTAGATGGTTGGTATTTACACAGCGCAGATGAATGTAACTGACTTAGATAAGAATGTTTGCAGCCATACCTTTGCTGCAGTCATCACTGGCTCAGCATCCATGCCAGCGCCCTGCATTGCCTCTTGGGCTTTCTTAGCGGCATCAGATAGGACAGGTGAAGCATTCTTCAAAACTTCCTCTCCTGCCTGCTTTACTAATGGCAATGCCACATCAAACCCGGGTTTCACAAATTCAATCACGGGCCCAATCACTCGGCCTGCAGCATCAAAGAAGTTTGAACCAAACTCTGTAGCCTGATTAACTGCAGATTCTACCTGCAAAGAGAAAGCTTCTAAATTGCTGAGAACCAAATTCATGGACACAGAACAGCTACAGATGAATTACTTAACACCATTGAAATATGACTACTTTAAATTAGAGGGGGTGTATTTCTTGGCATTTTAAAGATATTTCCAATAAGTTACTCTAAATTACAAACAACAAACACAGAACAGACTTATGTCAACATGTACCAACTAATATATAGTATATACAATCACAATTGTCAAAGAACAATATTGTACTGAAAGTTGTTCTATCTTTAAAAACCAACATGGAATGCTGCTAGAATCACAAAAAAGATGAGTGTGTCGAGTATTATTCCATGAGAACACTTTCTAAAATAGCTAAAGAAACCAAGAAAAGTACATAAGACAACAATCAGCTAGAACTAGCCAATGCTTTGGCAAAGAAAACATATCTAAAGAATTGGGCTTTTTCAAAAATTCAAGAAAATGTGATGAGTAACTCAACTAGAGGAAAACAAACTTGTAATGGGTACCTGATTAAGGGAAGAAACAATATCTTCTTTGGGTAAGCTAAGTGCTCTAGCTTCATTGGTAGCAGTAAAGAGAGGAAAAAGGAAAAGAGCAGTTGATGTAGAGAGTGACACTGATTTTGTAGTAAACTGTGGTTTTTGTGAAAGTTTAGGAAGATTTACTAGTACTTTATTAGGTGATGAAGAAGGTGGAGGAAGAGTTGGTTTTACGGTGGCTGAAGCTCTAAGTGCCATCACCTTTCAGCTTCTTGCCACCGCTAGCTAGCTGAGTCTGTCCTTACGTTATGTTAGGCAAAAAAATGGTTGTATGAGTTATGGGCTTTGTAGTATAAGGTTGGTGTTATTGATGATTAATGTGTGATGAGAATTTGAGGTACCAACTCAACGGTTCATTTTCCTTTTTGTGTTGAATGGTCCTTATAATCCGACGTGGAGTTACAAAATTCTGAACAAGCCATAAGATGATGACACGTGGCTAACAAGATAGAGAAAATGTAGGCCCCATCTTTCAACCTTTTGCTATTGGGGATTGGAGTATAGTAGATCATTAGTAGTACTGGGTAGTAAGATCAGTAGTACAACACTTTTTGAGACCTTACATTCCCTTTACTTTTTATTGGATTCTTGTCAGTTCAAGATTAACCACAAGATTCAGGCAAAAAAAAGGATATTCTTTATGTAACGCCAGCACTATCTTCAGATCCTAGAAAATTCAGTACTCTAATAAATTTGGAGAAATTGGAACAAGGAAGTCCTAGGCTCAAAGAAAATACGAAGAAACAGAAACTTAGGATATCTTTGACGAAAGTACTTTGACCATAATTTAAATATTTTGAATTATTAATTATTGTGGCTTATAGTACTTTTATTTGTTTTTAAATTTATAAATATTGTTCTAAAAAACTTAAAGATTATATGTTCAAAGTCACGGTCAAAATGAACTCGTTTGACTCTCAAAATCCGAAACATGTCATCTTTTTTCGGAATATAGAGATATGATTTATTCTAATGAAGTGATCGTGCCTTGCAAAGTTGCGTAAAAACTCCCGCTCCTTGTCTGTGAACTTCGCCCTATAATAATTATGTTTACGTATGCTCTTACCGTTCAAGTCGTTTATGGGTGTACCTTTGTAAAGGCTGATTATTTTGCCTATTTGCAAATCAATGGGATTGAAGTTTAAAACAAATGAAACTAACTTCAACCAAGAAGGGCTAAAATTAAAAATGTTACTATATCTTGATCTTCTTTTGTTTTTCTTTTTTGCTTTTTGCTCAACTTCAAATCAATAGGTATGAATTTAGTTTGAAATTGAGCCAAGTTCACACTTTTTGTTTGAATTGGATTTTCAAACCAAATTCTTTAAGTTGCATAAACTTCACACTATTAATATTCAACTTCAGCCTTGATTGTTTGAAAATTGATGGATATACTTGCAAATAACTTTTAAAATGACTAAATACTATAAATAACATAGGTAAAACTAGATGCTTAGTTAAATAAAGGAAAATTTACACAAAATAACTACTCTAATAGCTAAATTACAAAAAATATCGATACTTTTTCTACATTTACAAAACATAACAATAGTTTTTGATATTTACCCTACATACCATTTTTTCATCTCCACTTTCCCACCCACAAAACCCTAATTTCTTCTTCTCTCTTCCTCTCTCCTACTCTACCCATCCACCACCCCTGTCGCCGTCCCTTCCCTCTCTCCGACGAGCAGATCCGGCCACCCAGTCACGCCCCGCAGTTGCTCCTCACTCCTCTCCGGTGCTGCTGCCGCCGCAGTGCAGCGGCGCTGCTGCATTGCAGCGGCTGCTGCTCCGATTTAACTTCTCCGGTGGGTTTTTTGGTGGTGGATTTTCAGATCTGTTCTTTTTCCTTTTTTCCCGTTTGTATGTGTGTAGTTTGTATATTTTTGTATTATTTTGTATAAAATCTGTATATACTTGTATTTTTGTATATAAAATATCTATCTTCCACTTTTTGTATGTGTATGTTGGTGTATATATGTGTATGTGTTTGTATATTTGTGTATTTGTATGTTGGTGTATGTGTATGTTGGTGTATATATGTGTGTGTTGTTTGTATATTTTTTTGAATATCTTTGTATGTTTGTGTATTTTTTATATGTTTATGTATGTTTGATTTCAAAACAATAATTTATATGAAGTTTCATATGTATATATGTGTATATTTTGTATGTTTCCTTTTGTAGATCTAAACAAAAAAAAAAATTATAAATCCGGCGACCGGCCGCCGCCAGCCGGCGGTTGACCGGCGGCGACCGGCCGCTGGTCACTGGCGCCGTCACTGTTGACTGAAACTGTTGTGAGGGAGATGATAAAACCCTAATTGTATGGTGTAAATGCATTTTGTATATGTTATGTAAAAAAAGTATTGTTATTTTTTGTAAATGGGTATAGTGTTGTTATGTTTTGTAAATACGCCATTAGGGTTGTATATTTGTGTAAATCTCCCTTAAATAAATTCTTACCTGTTAACGATGGGCAAAGCCTTTAGCCCAACAAATTTGATACAAGTTACGACCATTTAGGTTTTGATCAGTTCTTAAATTTATTTAGTTGTTGACACTTATGTTTGAAGTTCAAAAACTGGAAATTGCTTGTGCCTAAATTCGGACCCGAAGGTCATGAAGTGCAACTTAGCGAGTAAGTACTCCCTCCGGTCCACTTTATTTGATGTTTTTCACTTTTCGAGAGTCAAGTTGACCAATTTTTGAATTCAAATTGAACTAGATTTAGTCAATATTTTAAAATTATAATTTAGATATTAAAAAACTACACGAAAAGTACTACAAGTTGCAATTCTTGTCATATTAATATGGTGAAAAAATATATCTCAAAATGTTGGTCAAAGTTTACATTATTTAACTTTTAAAAAAAGGAAAGTGATAAAATAAAATGGACCAGAGGGAGTATTTAAAAACTGAATATATCTTAAATGGCACGCTTAAAATAGATTCTTCGTGGTTTCCCCTTTCTGACCGAGATCGGGATTGAAATGGTAAAATTTTGCGTAGTGCCTGTTTGGCGCACGCTAATTGATTTGTAGCCGTCAAAAATAAATTTGCTGAGAAATAGCCACCTCCGAACAAGTCTCGGTATAAAATACTGGGGCTTTGAACAAGTTTTGATCAAAATCCCGGTATTTTATTATGGGACTTCATGTAAAGCTTCAGTAAACTAATCCCAGTATAAAAATACTGGGGCTTTAAACATATTAGTTCAAGGTCCCATTATTTTGTTATGAGACTTTAATTATGAGATAAATCTCATTATTTTGTTATGGGATAAAGCCCCATAACAAAATACCGAGACTTTGAATAATAAAATACTGAGACTAGTATGAGGTGTTTTCCAATGCTAAGGGAGCATAAGTGTGCGCGCGAATTTTTGGCTATTTCTCAATTAATTTTGAAACGGCGGATAAAACTCATTGAGCGCGTCCAAAAATGGCTACGCATCAAAATTTCCCAAATAGGTTGTCTTGCCCGACCCAATTCAAAAGGGTACATTTGCAGAAATATGACATCATATACAATAGTTTACTTTTTATACCCCCACAAAACAGTTGTTTGTAAAAATGCCCCTGCTAAGTTTAATGAATAAATTCTGGATGAAAATTATTATATGAGTCTTATCGTTCAGAGCCAACACTTCCGTTTAACCCTATTTTTTAGGCAACATTGCACTTTGAATCTCACATTCTCTCAGAGAAAGCGTTGCCTACACAACACTTAGTCGTATGTATTGCCTAAAAGGAAGCACTTGCCTTTGACCCATCTTTCTTAGGCAACACCTGCCCTTGAATCTCATATCTCCAAGAAAAAGTTTTGTCTAGACAACACTTGCCCCTTAAAATATCTTCATGCATTCTCCCAAATACTTGAAGTGTTACCTAGACAACATTCGCCACTTGACCTCTTCCTAAAAGGGCAGCACTTGCAAATTGGTAACTTAAAGTGTTGGTTCCGAACTATAAGAGGGTGTTTTGTTATAGGAATTTTTACCCCACATAACCATTCCCAACCTTTATCCACTTTTTGTAACCATATTTTGTCCTTTGTTTCTTTTCCTAGCATATTTATTAAATATAATTTGATGATATAAATATTTAAAAAATATGAGACAAATATATATGTGTATAGAAGGTATATATACAAAATATCAATCTATTATATTTGATATTTGATATTTTAATTATAAATTAAATTTTAAATATAAATATTGTGGCTATATTATGTTAGTGTTAAATGACTTGTTAATATTAAATATTGTGGGCTATTTATGTGGAAAACCCTTTGTTATACTAACATTGTTAACGGGGACAAATTCTCAAAACCAATCACAGAGAAGGATGAGAGGAAAAGGGTATCAAAATGTCCCATCAATAAAGTGGACACTAAAATCGTTTGATTCAAAAGTTGGAGAAACGTCAAAAATTACAAAATATACTGGTAAAGCATCAGATGCAACCTTTAATTGCTTGTGCTCAAGTCCCTTGCGGCTGCTAACTTCTAGGAAGGACTGAAAAATGAGCAACAGTTGCAAGATATAAATATTCCTCAAAATGTTTGGCTAACATACCGATATTACAAGTATAAAATAATCATAATTTCTGAAGCAGTATCTAAATAATATATTTTGGAAACAAAACATGAAAAACACTGAGAAAATAAAAAGCAGATCGACCAAAGACATTGTAAAATTTAAGACTTCTTTTAATAGTCCATGACAAATCCAACAAGCACTTTGATGTAAGCATCTGTTCAAATACAAATGATGAACTGAAATAATCAGAGTATTAAAAACAGGATGTTCTAAGAGACTAACAAAGACATACACTATGTGACAATAGCAAAATATTAGTTATTCAGCTTTATGAAAGGAGAGAGAGTGAAGTCTAATTCAGAAAGAAACATGGTGGAGTTCTATTCATTTTTGGACTTTTGATGAGTTAATTTTGTTTGTTGGCTCTTGGAAGTACTATCCCCAGGGCATTAGTTGGACTAAACCTTTTCACAAAAGTTGATCCTGTTACAGACCATGACAAACATTATTTGTAGTCTAGCACCTAATGTTTCAAGAATTAAGTTTTGTACACTAATCTAATATAGATGATTAAGTTGGTATAAATTAACATGTAGTAATTTTTAATAACAAGCCTAATAATTTTTAAGGTTCCACTTTTATTCACTCCTTGCAAAACATTATTTGTAGTTTAACTGCTCGTAAACTACTAAAATACCTAATAAAGACAATCAACATACCATCATACCACCTCACATCTTCATTCTATATATACAAATCACTGTTTCCCATCCTCTTAATCACAAACAAATTAAACCACTTCTAAGTACTAACCTCCTCTCTAAACTATTGAATGGAAAACTCAAAATCTCAATCTGATCCTTTAAACAACACATCATCCAAAAACAAAGATGACTTATTCCAAGAAAAGCAAGTGACAAAAAGAAAGTCAAAGCAACTTCCATCAAGAAATGATGGGAAAAAATTTATTGGAGTGAGACAAAGACCATCAGGTAGATGGGTTGCTGAAATCAAGGACTCTTCACAAAAACTCAGGTTATGGTTAGGTACTTTTGACATAGCAGAAGAAGCTGCTTTAGCTTATGACAGTGCTGCACGTCTTCTTCGTGGAAGAAATGCCAAAACAAACTTCAAGTACCAACAAGAAAGTTGCAACATGTTGGAAAAGAACCCAAGATTATACCAACTTCTTAAACATGCCATCATGAAGAAACTTGCAGGGAAATGTCAAAATGAATGTTTACAAACTCAGGAAAGTACTATTGTATGTGCAAGTGATGGAGATAAAAATAAAGAAGAGATCTGCAGACTACAACATGGAATCAGCTCTAAGGTTTACTCTTCAGTGGTAGTGGCTCCTTCTTTTAGTATAACTCAAAGTGGAAGAGAAGAGGAAGAAGAAGAAGAAGAAAATCAATATCAAACTGCTGAATTCTTTGATAGCCTTTTCTCGCATGCAAATCATGAGTTGTAAGAGAATAATGGATTAATTAAATACTGTAGTTCTTTTGATATAACTTTTGCATAAAAATTTCATCATATTTGCTTGTTTAATTTCTACTTGGATCAGATTTAGTGCAATACATATTAACTTTTCAACACCGTAGCTGATTATGTTCTACTTTCTTCTTATGTTTCTGCGTCCAAACTTTGCATATTTGCAAGCTAGGGGCAAAGTTATCAACCATGGGGCTAGTTATGACATAACAATCAAGGGGCATTTCCACAAAAAGCCTTTATTCGAAGCATAATTTAAATTCTGTTTCTGTTAACTCAGTGGGTTAAATTTGTCTGCAAAATGAAAAAACTCATTCAACTAAGTAAAATTAAGCCCACTATACCAGCCGAAACAAAATTCGAAGGGTGATCTTAGAAAGGGCCATTCAGTGCAAATAAAACATTTTTCAGGATAGGCCCATTTCTAACTCATAAAACGGAGTCACTCTTGCAATGCAGGGGCTTCATTCAAGGGAAAAAAACAGAAATAGCCACCACTGTATAAACAAATTAGAATTTTATGTTTCTTTATTATCCAATAATTTATATTATACTGTGATTAATCATTTATCCCTATTGTTAAGCAATAACTGAGTATGTTGTTGTTGTCAGAGCATAATTGAAAATTTGATATCTTTCGCTTATTTAGGTTAGACATTTTTACGCTAATTGACATACTAAACCACTTAATTACAAAAAATACCGATACTTTTAAATAATTACCCTACATACCAACACTTTTTCACATTTTACAAAATATACAATTTTTCATTTCCTTTCTTCCCTCTCTACCCAAAACCCTAACTTCTCCCTCTCTCTTTCTCTCCTCCACCCACCCACCCACCCCACCCTCCCGCCGTTCCCCACCCCCCTCGCTGGCCGATGCCGCTGCGTGCTCCGCCACGGCGAATTGGAGCAGATCTGCTCCTCTCTTTTTCGATCTTCTCCTCTTTTTTCTTTTCTTTTTTTCATTTTGTACGTGTATATGTGTGTATTTTTATGTGTACATATGTATTTTGTTAATACAAGTTCAGATCTGCTTTTCCTTCTTCTTTTTTGCATTTGAATATACACATTCAAATTCAGATCTGCAAGTGTATGTATATGTATGTTCGTGTATATACATGTAATAATTTTCAGCACACAAGTGTATGTACGCGTATATCACTGTATGAACATGTATATCCAAGCATCTATTTGTATTTTTTGTATGTATTTTTGTGTTTACAAGTAATAAATATCACACACATAAATTTGTATGTTTTGTTTGTAGATCTGTAGATTCGTGTATGTATGTGTGTGTTTAGTGTATGTATAACACAATTTTTTTGTGTATTTACATGTATTTTTGTTTATATGTATTTTCCAACTTTAATTTCAAAAAAAAAATCAATGTTTATATGTGTATTTATGTGTATTTCATATTTTAGATTCAAAAACACAAAAACACAAAAAAAAAAAAAAAAAAAAAAAAAAAATCGGTGGTGGATGGCAGCGGCCGGCGGTGACTAGGCGGCGCCGCCGCCTGGCGTGGTAGCAGTGGTGGGGGGGGGGACAGTAGGAAGAAAGAGGAACCCTAATTTATTAGTTTTGTTTATTTTTGTATATAATGTGTAAAAAAATATTGGTATTTTTTATAAAAATGAATAATGTTGGTATTTTTTATAATTTTGGTGTTAAGATTGTATATATTTGTAAATCTCCCGATATTTTTACGCTAATTGACATACTAAACCACTTAATTACAAAAAATACCGATACTTTTAAATAATTACCCTACATACCAACACTTTTTCACATTTTACAAAATATACAATTTTTCATTTCCTTTCTTCCCTCTCTGCCCAAAACCCTAACTTCTCCCTCTCTCTTTCTCTCCTCTCCTCCACCCACGCACCCCACCCCACCCTCCCGCCGTTCCCCACCCCCTCGCCGGCCGACGCCGCTACGTGCTCTACCACGGCGATTTGGAGCAGATCTGCTCCTCTCTTTTTTGATCTTCTCCTATTTTTTCTTTTTTTTTCTTTTTTATTTTGTACGTGTATATGTGTGTATTTTTTGTATACATATGTATTTTGTTAATACAAGTTCAGATCTGCTTCTCCTTCTTCTTTTTTGCATTTGAATATACACATTCAAATTCAGATCTGCAAGTGTATGTATATGTATGTTGGTGTATATACATGTAATAATTTTCAGCACACAAGTGTATGTATGCGTATATCACTGTATGAACATGTATATCCGAGCATCTATTTGTATTTTTTGTATGTATTTTTGTGTTAACAAGTAATAAATGTCACACACATAAATTTGTATGTTTTGTTTGTAGATCTGTAGATTCGTGTATGTATGTGTGTGTTTAGTGTATGTATAACATAGTAATTTTTTTTGTGTATTTACATGTATTTTTGTTTATATGTATTTTCCAACTTTAATTTAAAAAAAAAATCAATGTTTATATGTGTATTTCATTTTTTAGATTCAAAAACACACACACAAAAAAAAAACCGGTGGTGGATGGCGGCGGCCGGCGGCAGCCTGCTGTGACTAGGCGGCGCCACCGCCTGGCGTGGTAGCAGTGGGGGGGGGGGGAGTAGGAAGAAAGAGGAACCCTAATTTATTAGTTTTGTTTGTTTTTGTATATAATGTATAAAAAAATATTGGTATTTTTTGTAAAAAGAATAATGTTGGTATTTTTTGTAATTTTGATGTTAAGATTGTATATATTTGTAAATCTCCCTTTAGGTCATTACTTAAATAAGGGAACATATTTAGTCTAGTAAATGGACTTCATTGGGCCAATGACTTATCATGCAATGATAATCATGTGATTTACCCATGTCAAGATAATAAAGTGAGCAGTTCCTTGCTCTTGGAACGTATTTTTTTTATTATTAATACTGCTGTAGAAATGATATAATGATTCTAAAAAGACAAATAAATTAAGTTTACGTTAAAACTTTAAAGAGTCTAAATGAACTTAAGTCAGATGTATAATTTTGAATGCTATGTTTACTTAATTTAGCTATCTATGAGTTAAGCTAGTTTATCAAGGAATTGTAATAAGATGTGAAGGAAACGGTGCATTAACTTAATTGTCATGTAAATGTACGTTCATAATTATCTCCAATAATCAACATTCAAGCATAATATTGAGTGGGGTTCGCACACAAACAAATATTATGTCACTATCAACAGAAGTCATTATATTGGTTTGATGGATATGTTTTTGTCACTTGTATGCTCCATTCATTTGGAATTATTAATCTGCTTAATGTCAATGTTGTTATTATTGTCATATCCATTATGACCTCTTTGTCAATTGCATCTATGTTCCCAAGGGAGCCAAACCAATTAATTAAAGTCCACTTGTCAAGGACCACTTCATAAAAACTATTTTCAAAGCTAAAATCTTTATGTTCATGAAATGAGGACGCTTTTAAATTACTCCAACTGTGCATTATGATAAAACTTGTCACAGGTGACGACTGACGATATGGACCTATATGCAATTACATATCCAACTTCATTTTTTCTCTCTTTTCTTTCTGAAGAGTCCAAGTCTAACTCATTTAAATGGGACAATCATTCACCATTTTTAGAAAACTTAGTAAATGAAATGAAGCAGGACTAATAATAGGCAATGTTACGTTGATGGAAAAACAGGTTTCTATCGCGAGAGGAGCTTAGTATTTTTGACACGGATCATAAATATATTTTGAAAGTCAGTGTAACATTATTATTAATATTAAATTTTGAACACATAATTCTAAAGTTAGATTGAGTTCAACAGTACAAAAGGCCCTATGTAAGTAAAAGAAGATGCTCCATGTTGAAAGTGATGGAGACTCTTTTCCTTTATGGTGGTCAAGTTATTTTTGATTGCTCCAACCCACTATATTCTTGACTAGGTTTCTAGCTTTGCAAAAAGAATGTGATACCACATTCCTATGAGTTCACATCACTTGTAAAGATTCTCTGACCATTTGGTACTTCATAAAACTATTTTTCCTTTTTAACTTTCATAAGCACGACATGTTTCCCACTTTCAATACTTTCTTTACAAGGTAAACTTTTTCTTTTGCCGGAAAACAAAAGAAACCCCAGAACTAGTAATAACTTTTTGACTCACTGATCGTGAAAGTGACGCCCGATCAACTAGCTGCTAACGAATTGATTCTTTTGTAAATCTAGACCAATATTTTAGCTAATCCCTAAGTTGCAAATCCATGTGGATGAGATTAAGAATTACTCTAGAAATAGTGTCAAATTCGCCCATTTATTGTTCCAAATTTAGACTTTGACATCCATTAGACATTTATTTGATTTAATATTTTCTTATTGTTTGGAAACCTCATTTAAATGGCAAAATTTGGATAATTTTGTATAGCAATTTGTATACGAATTTGTGAACTCCATAAGCATGAGTTGGCCAAAAACGTACTCCCTCAATTCCAAACGAATGACACAATTTTTTTGTTAGTCCGTTTCAAAAATAATAACACAATTCTATAATTAAAGACAATTTACTTTTAAACTTACAAATTTGTCCTGAATAAAATGGTTACAGCCACACATTTATTCATAACTTATTTTAGATCATAAGTTTCAAAAAATTTCTTCAATTTCTTAAACTCCAATTCAAGTCAAACTAGGACATCTATTGTGGAATAGAGGGAGTAAAACAAAGGACAAAATTGAATAATCTTAGATAGTTCAGTACTAGCAAATTGGACTTTATCTTAGGAATTATGATCGTAATGGCCATTCAATCTCAGACGTAGGATTCCAATTTTCAATCAATCGTTGCTAGTTTCAACTGGGAAATTGGAACAGCACAATCTGTTCCCTAAACCACACAAAGTGCCAATATAATAAAGGAGAAGTACACCAGCCAATCTAACTTATGGCAAAGAAGGTGTCAAAGAAAATTATGAGAATCAAATTATTGCATAAATTTTCCGGAAAGAATCATTGTACACAACTTGACGTTAGTAGAAAAATGACTTACGGAAACCAGAATTAGAAACAAGAGATGAGGCATAAAAGAAGAAAAAGAAAATTCCCTTATATAAACAGGACCAATAATTAACTAGAGGCTGACAAACCAACAGTACACAAATTTTGGAAGTTCTTGGATACTAGATCTAGTGGAAGAGACCATCAATGAAAAGAATATAGATAAGAAATGTGCAAGGAGATGCAGTAAACATATTTTACAGCTCTCTTCATTAGAACCTTGACCCAAAAGAATAATTATTGGACATATATATGTTATATATGATATATACTGTAGCATATATCTCTATGTAAATTTAATTGAACTGATTATTACTCTACATAGAGCCTGTTTGGGTGGGCTTAAAAGCAGCTTATTTTAAGTGGCTTATAAGTTAAAAAGTGACTTAAAAGCCACTTTTTGAGAAGTTAGGATTTCAAAAGATGGCTTTTAAGCAACTTATGGCTTACAAGTCCAAAAAATTTTGAGGTCACCAAACATATATTAATGGGCTTATAAGAAGCTCACCCAAACGGGCTCATAGTACTCTCTCCTTTTAAGATGAGAAGACGCTATCGGTGTAGTAACTGAACCAATTAAGGGCAAAAACATCCTAGTGCATCATAATCCTATTAACAACAACTAACAGCCACCAAATCGTCATCCAAATCTGGAGATTATTTATGTGAATTATGAGCTAGCTAAGCATAAATTAACAATCTATAAGGAAAATAATTATGAACAAATCATTTATACTCTACATATTGTAGCAGAAAATCCAACAACACGGTAAAGATATCATAAAAGAAGAGCTCAAGTTATATACGCAGTATAAAAGTTAGGTAAAGAACTTTTTTCCCTATAAAGTTATTCAAAAACTATCTACATGTAAGCCTCCATTATCCGTTACAATCCATTACCTGTTACAATAGCGTAAACGTAGTAGTATAAAAGAATGTAAGAGGGGTTAAGCGCTGGATGCAGAGGTTTATCGACCGATTCCTGTTTGCTATATTTAGTTTATAGCTTTTCAGGGAACAGATCGATGAACCGCTGCCTCCAGTGTGTTCTCAACCAACCCCAATTAATACAACAAACCCCAGTGTACCACTTACATACTTATATAACAAAGAAAAGGTCAAGAATATCTATAAACACACAGATCTAACCTCCATAAACACAGTAAATCAAACTCATTGACTTGGGAAGTGACAATATATATGTAAACACATAAATATAATTAGACATACATTATGTACTTGATATTTATCAACATAGAAAATTGCAAGAATGTAACACAACATGAAACTAGATTCAAGAAAGAGGAAGAAGATAAAAAACCACTGTAAAGGCCAGAAGTTAAAGCAGACCTTATTTCTTGTTGTACTATGTGGATGGGTGTTTTATTTATCAGAAAGAGCAGCTGTGGGGTTATTATACACTTACTGCCGGTGACCAGGTTAGGGGGTCAATTTACTAAATTAGCCCGCTATATTAAAGACGTAGACCAATAATATTTGAGTTATGGCTAGGAATCCCAGGGGGTAATAGTAGAGAATGACGTGTCTATATAAAATTAGTTGGGGGAGAGAGTCCCGGGTTTGGCTGTGGAGCGTGATTGCAAACAGTGTACACGTGTTCGGATCCTGTTAAAGGAATCCTCTGCATAGAGGCTCACTTATTATTAGCCGATTTTTTTTTTTTTTTAAAAAAAAGAAAATTCGTGTAGGGGCCTGACGCGCGGTAATTGATCTGTAGGACCGTAGCCATAAAAAATAAATTCGCTTAGAAGTAGTCACCTCCGGACAAGTCTCAATATTTTATACTGGAACATATGTGTAGTTCAAAGTCCTACTATAAAAATTGGGACTTAGACTTTATATATATAAAGCACCAGGGGACTATGCCATTATAAAATAATGGGACTTTGAACATGTGTAGTTCAAAACACCAGCATAAAAATCTGGGACTTTATATATAGAAAGCACCAGGGACTATCCCATTATTAAATAATGGTATTTTTGAATATTTGTAGTTCAAAGTCTCAGCATGAAAACTTGGGACTTTATATATATAAAGCATCAGGGACTATCCCATTTATTAAATAATGATACTTTGAACATGTGTAGTTCAAAGTCCTAGCATAAAAACCTGGGACTAGTCCAGGCTGTTTGTCAATGGTAATAGAGTGTATGTGCGCATGGTGGTTATTCCTCAATTAATTCTGAAACAGTGGATAATTCATTTAATGCGTCCAAAAATGACTACGCATCAAAATCACCCTTTTTTTACAACAACATACCCCAGTGTAATTCCACAAAGTGGGGTCTGGAGAGGGTGAGATGTACGCAGATCTTACCCCCAACTAAGGTGGAGAGGTGGTTTTCAATAGACCCTCGGCTAATTTATGTGGTAGTATTCTTTTATTAGTTTCTTCCAAAAAACAACTATAAACATTCTAAATTTAGTAACATTTTAACTTTAAAATTACAGTTTTGTCATTAATGAAATAATTTACAACCAAATAATTATCTACTATATCTTATTTTAGACCACAAATTTCAAAAGTTTTCCTTTTATTTCTTAAATTTTGTGTCGGGTTAAACTATGATACATAAATTGGAATGGAGGGAGTAATTGGTACTCCCTCCGTCCCAATTTATGTGGCACCATTTCCTTTTTTGTTTGTCCCAAAATAGGTGGCACATTTCCTTATTTGACAACTATTTTTTGTATCATCTTTATTTTACCCTTGTTGGGCCCTATCATACTTTTAAACATACCAACAACTTTTTTATTACTCAAATCTTCTCTCTCTTACTTTTTCAAGGGTAAAATTAATACTTAACAAGGTCAACCTCTATTTTCTTAAACTCCGTGTCTGGTCAAATGGTGCTACATAAATTGGGACGGAGGGAGTATTAATTTTCCTGTGACATAGATGTCACGTTTTCAAGTAGTGGAAATAGTCATTGATATTTGCATTAAGATAAACTACGTACATCACACTCTTTAGGTACGGCCCTTCCTCAAGTTCTACAAAAATATATTTTATGCACAGAGTTGCCACTTTTCTTTTAAAATCGGTTAGTAGAATGATATTATATGACACTCCTTTTTTTGGAAAGAAAAAGAAAGGATAAAATCTTCGCTTAGCGGCTAGAACAAAAATTAGTGACATTGTGCCTAACTCTAGTTCCTATGGACCATCGAAGTAGGAGTACGACAAAATGCTTTTTATAACATATAAAGTTGAGCAGTCAATTCATAAGCAAATTGACATGTAAGGATTTACCGTCATCTTTCACATAGTAAAAATATTACTATAACAGTACTCTTAGTTATGTGGCTTGTCGACTGTTATTTTCGAGTTGTGGATAATTTTCTCTCGACTGTGTTTTTGAAGGATTTTTGAGGTTATCACATGGCCCTTATGTTGAATTAATAGACTGATGTTAATTAATATTTGAGTTTGGACTTGTAGTCACTTGTTTAATGTGATTGTATAGCTTTAATTGAACTAGCAATCGAGAATTAGTCTATTATAGATAGACAACCGGCCGTCGCGCCAACCAAACTAAACCAAATTTAAATTACACGCCGTTATAAACCAAACTGTACAGAAAAATAATTGAGGCCTACCACATAACTCCAATAAGACCTAACAATGTGGTATGAATTACAATGATATCGGTTGTCCAACACGCAGCTGAATAATTACTTCAAATTTCAGCTGATCTATCTCAAAGCACTCGATACATGCACACATCTGTTCATTTAGAAGAAGAGCCTGTTTGGGTGGCTTATAAGTAGCTTATTTTAAGTGGTTTATAAGTTAAAAAGTGACTTTTAAGCCACTTATAGTTTATAAGTCCAAAATTTTTTAAGTTAACAAACATATATTAATAAGCTTATAAGCCACTTTTAAGCTCACCCAAACGGGCTCTAAGTCAGAAAAACGCGCGAATGGGCATGGTAGGTGACCTCTTATATTTGAATAACTAACAATAGACAATGTAAGGAGCAGTTCCAGTAAGTTGGTCATAGCTGAATGTGGATGACCTCTTTACGTTTGGAGAACTAACATTAGACAATTCAAAAAGAATCGTCACACATCAATTGATCTGAGTTTACCACCAGGTCCTTAACTTCTGCACATATAGCGTGACAAGTATTCAATAGATCTCTAGTAGATCTAATTGGCCCAACATTTAATTCTGAAGAAGAGAAAGGGAGCTTAAGGATATGCTTTATCATGGTGGTCTATATCTAACTAAATTAAATTAGTAACTTCGGCACAAAAGTTAATGTAATAACAAGCAGAAAGGTGGAGAAGTTATATATGAGTGTACTACGATGCATGGACAGTTCTAACAGAATTACTATTATACTATCGGGTCATCTTAAGCATAAACTACTTGTATTAATTATCGTTCATATAATAAATGAGATCATACTAACAAAGAAGATAAAAAATGACATGCTATAACGTGTTAAAATAGACAAATAAATAAAAAATAGTAATATTATCAATGTATATATATAAGATCCACTAATTATTAGTAGGAATACTTGGCTTCTTTGACTAATATCCATATGGCCTGTGCCTTAGCAAAGAAGATTATACAAGAAAAGGGAAAAGATCAAAGTATAGCCACATGCGAGACTGTAACACTGTTATGCTTTAAACCAGAATCGTTATCTTTATGTAAAAAGTCTAATAATCCATTTCAGATAAGCACATGCAGGACATATAATTGCATGCAAAGGTGAGATAATCTACGTAAGACTCCTGAATTCCCTTTGCCTTTCCATGTTGTAATCCCACTCCCCACTTAAAAGCTAGTACAATATACCTATCAGTCCTACCTTTTGTCTCTACAATTCATAACCACTTTAGTACAAACGAACATGCAGAGACTTTGTGTACGTAAGTTTTCTTCATTGTATATATATATATGTGTGTGTTGTTTGTGAATTTCTTCTTCAATTAACAATAAATGGCAACCACAACTTCTACAATCTGGCCTAATCAACAACAACCAATGCAGCAGCAACAGCAGCAGCAGCAATTACCTCAACAATCAGTACCATACCCTGAAGCTGTACCAAACAGTGCTTGGCATTCATCGCCAGGGTCCATAGGACCATTTTTTGCTGTGATTTCTGTGTTAACTGTTCTTGCTATACTTTCGTGTATTGTGGGAAGATTTTGCAGCAATCGAAAGCCTGCAACGCCGCTGGACAGCATTAAAGAGAGAAATTGCTTTGGGTGGCTGAAGGGAAAATTATGCTGGAAGTGTTTGGATTGTGGTGATCAATGTTTGGGCAATAAGGCAAATATGGCCGGACAAAAACATAGTACCAATACTGAGGTTTAAGGGCAAGAGGGTGTTTGATGATTTACAAAAATAGTGCTACTATTAATATTATTGAAGAGTTGCAGTTTCCTGTTGACTAGTTGTCTAATATTGTGCTGAATTATTGGTTATTGTGTAAAGCTCGTTTAGAAGCAGTCATTTGTAATAACAACTCTGTCCCTTCATGAAGTTGCTCAGTCTTGGGGATTCAATTTGTTCGTGATTAAAGTCTATGAAGCTTCACAAGCTAGAACTAAACAAATTAGAGCAACTTTCACGAATCAATGATTGTGGTCGCTAAAATCCTAAATACTACAACATTAACATTTCGTAATACAAAGTGGTGAAACATTTTAACAGTAATGGTAAATTTTGAAGTTGTAAGGTAGGAATGGAGTAAAAAAGATAACGAAAACAGAGCTCTTTCAAACTTGGATACTGAAAGCACAGGGTGCATGAAATGTGGTGATCTCTTTGTTAAATCATCGTAGTGAGGGAATCACGTTTTTATGCTACAAAATTTAGTGATTCTCTTGATTGAGAATGGAACTTACATGGGCTATATTTGCCCATTAAAATGGCCTAATTTCTAGGATACATAATCTTTGTGACACATATTTTCTTTCATGGTGCACCATCAAGATGTCACAGCTGATCCTCTCCTTCTCCGATGTTTCTAAAGGACAAGGATTTCTTTTGAATGATATTGGATATATGAAATGTCCCTAGCAAACAAAAGTCTTGAGTTATTCTACCTACTAACTTACAGCTTTATGTTGAATATATATTTGGTAGTCAACCCTAACAGTCATTTATTATACATTGTGATATCATTTAACAGAATCTTGTATTATTAATCATAAGTCACTCTCAGTTACTAATTGCTTTTAAATTTGAGTAGCATGCTAAAATGATGAACACAAGAGCAAGTCCAATAGTGAAATGTGCCCCCCACATGGATACACTTGACTTTTGGAAAATTCAACGAAATGACATAGGAAAGTTCTCCAGAATATATGATACAATGAACATCCTTCTAACTTTAGGCTAAATATAAATTAAATCCACCGACGCCAATTCTTTATTGCAAAATCATTACTACATGGAACCAACCCATATATTGCCTCCCAATTATAACAGGCCAACTCTACACCTTGAGTGACTCACCTCTCCTTTTTATTACCACTCCATAATCTCCACCAATTTGCTCTTTCTATTTTTATCTATTTTCCATTTTTGTGTCCTCTTTTTACGTTTCTTATTCTAATCCTCACTAAATAATACTACCAAAATACATATATCCAAGCAAATCCATTATCATTAGAAGGTGGAAAAGCAGGAAAACAAATTATGTCAATTCAAGTTGATCAACTAAGGGACATATTTTCAAGATTCGACATGGACGATGATGGTAGTCTAACACATTTAGAACTAGCTGCACTATTACGTTCATTGGGTTTAAAGCCATCAGGTGATCAAATTCATGTTCTATTAGCCAACATGGATTCTAATGGCAATGGAGCTGTGGAATTTGATGAACTTGTCAATGCCATTATGCCTGATTTAAATGAAGAAATATTGGTAAATCAAGAACAGCTTTTAGAAGTTTTTCGTTCATTTGATCGCGATGGCAATGGTTACATTACTTTGGCAGAGTTAGCAGGATCAATGGCTAAAATGGGACAGCCATTAACGTATCGCGAACTAACTGAGATGATTAAAGAAGCTGATATTGATGGAGATGGTGTTATTAGTTTTAATGAATTTGCAACTGTTATGGCTAGGTCTGCTGCGGATTTTCTTGGAGTCCATATTTCATAACCTTGGCTATGATTTTATGGTTCGTTATTTATACCAATCAGTTGCACATATATCTTTATTTTCTAACAGGTATCAACTTGTGCTGATGATTTGTGGATAGTTTTGGCTTCTAGACATTGTTATATTTTAGAAGTTACTTGCTGGTAAACATTCTTAGTAGATTGTTTCCGAAGAGTCAAGTATGCTGGAAAACCATACAGTGTAGGACAACATGATGGAATAATAACCACGACCTTAAGTCCTCTGTTCCTCCCCCAAGTCCCGGTGAACACTTGCATTGTTGCACCCTTATTTATACCAAACTAAACAATGTAACCTTGATAATTCAAAATAAAGGTGATTAACACATCACTTGACCATGACTAAGTAATAAATATGTGTAATACACATTGCATTCTTTGGTGTTAGCACTTTACGATCCTCTTATCCCCTTGGCTCTTTACCGCTTTCAAGCAGTAAGTTGGTTTGGTTCCGTTCTTGTTTAGCCTTAAAATACTGAATCAAACCAAACATTGTTGGAAATTTTAAAACATGTCAGCTTTTCACCTCTGTTTGTTTGAGTTTTAGTTTGATTTCGATTTTTCTTGAACATCTTTATCTCCGCATAAGAGATAGAAGCTCATCAACAACATTGCTAATATAGGATAACATTCAGCCCCAAAAAGAAATTTTTTTGTTATCAAGAGTGTTTTCCAAGTAAAACAGTCTGCCAGTTGGCTAAAGTATTCCCTCGCGATGAATCATTACCCACCAATATAGGACACAGGCATACAGCAGGTCACATAAATTAAGGAAATGCTGACAGATTGTCATATAGTATTATAGAAAGGAAAATAGCATAACTAGGAAATTTCAGAGCAGTCGACTCCATCCGAAGGTCAATCAGTTTGCCTGTGGGAGAGGCAACACGAGACACGAACAACTTTTAACGACCGTTGATTGATCATTATAACTTGTAAAGGCAAGGCAACTACGTATACCTACTAGGTAAAAAGAAAAATCCTTGCACCCGAGTTAAACAGTATACCCTCTAGCATGCATCAGCTTGACCAAATCGACTGCTCTATCTTCATTAAATTTCTTCTCATTTTGAAGGATACAGAATGCATTGCTCTCTTTAGCATCAGCTTAACAAGCTAAAGCTCAAACCATATAAACCACTTGCTACTTCCCATTGGTAAGTTCCGAAGGTATACATTTGCTGTTTTGGGTTCAACATCCTCGAAGGAAAAGGAAAATGAAAAGAAAATAGAAACAGACTAAGATGGAACGATCTTCTCACTCATAGATTAAAAAGGAAATAACATACATTACAGCATACTACCAATTCCCAAGACCTCAGTAAGATGGTCCACTTCACCACTAAATAATTCTAACGTACGCATGAAATGGATATTCGTATAACTGTGTACAATCAAAAGCTTGATGCTCAAATGAGCCGAGAAACGGACCGATATCTTGCACGTCAAAGGATTTTCATAGTGAGATCTTCAAAGGAAACAGTCTCTTGCACCCATTGACTGATCAGAGAGAGCTCTCTGCATAGCGCTGAAAAGGCCACAAAGCAGCAAAACCTGGAGCATGAACTGATCCAGTAGAAACAGATCATTTATCTTGGAAATCCTAGATATTCATTCAGCAATAAACTCAAGTAAATCTAAGATACATTTAATAGAAATGCTTCAATCTTTGTATTTACGCTTCTCTCTCTTGGCATCTCTACGTTCTCTTTCAGAAGCATGGCGAGAATGTCTACTAGGACTCCGAGAGTCTCTCCTCCTATGTTTGTGATGCTTTGAGTGCCTTTTACTACTACTACTCTTTTCCTGAGATGATCTTTTCTTTCGTGACCTTGAACGATGACGGTCTTTATAATCCTCGGATGAATCGGAAGAGGCATCCCCATCTGGACTGGTGCTTCTGTGAGGTCGCCTGCGCTTTCTATTGATTTCATCATCTGATGAACTGCCGTTCTTATTTCGCTGCTTATCTCCTTTTGCTTTTTCACGCATATGTGTTTGATCATCTTTTTTAGACCTATTCTTTTCTACATCATCCCTGTGACTTTCAGTTTCAGTACCTCTGCCACCATTTCTCTGAGAAATTAAATCTGTAGTTCCTTCTCTATTAGATCTCCCTTCTTGAGAGGTGTTCTGATTATTATTTCCTAATGGTAATACAGGATCAGACAAATCTGCACCTACACTGTTGGGAGCGGATGATGTACCATTACCCAATTGGTCAATGCTTTTTGTGTCCAGACCTACCGGAACAGTGTCCTTTTTAGCTGGGTTAGCTGGGTTACTGGGTTTGTTTTCGGGGTAAGGCATATCAGCCGGAACCTCCAAACCAAGTTCTTTGCCCAACGATTCTAAGAAGTCACCAGCTATTAGGCGATTTAACGTAGTATTGGCAACTTCGACTTTCTCAAGCTTCTTTTGAGGATCCTCTGCTACATTCTGGTTGCTGGTTTCAGCTTCATCATCCGAATCATCGGAAAATATAGCCTGCATATGAATATCAATACGATAGGCTGTAAGCTTAGGCAAAGGAAACAAAGCAACATTAGATAAATGAAATCATACTACTCTTTCATCAGCAGATTGATAATTAATTCTCTAACAAGCTCCCCAACCCCCAACACGGAACAAAAGAGAGAAAAAAAAGAGAAAGATGAAACAAACATATCCGCTTGAAACATTTATACAGTGGCATATTGAACTGCCTTCTTAAATAATCAACATCAACAAAAGCTATCCTTCCACAGAAGGTGGCATTTTAGGAAATGCAATAGGAAACTCAATCGACTTATCCTAATTCCTAGCAGTTGATCCGTTCATGAGATTTTCCAACTTCAGACATAAAGCGGGGAGGAATTCCCTGGGGGAATGCCTATTCACAAAGTACTAAACATTTGCCATACCCCATCCATGAATCGAGAAAATGGAAGGAAAATAACACACCAAATAAAATAAGAGCAGAATCCATCCCAACTTCTATCGCTTTTGACCTTCCTAAAAGTATCGAATAATCTAATGCAATAGTTTGCAACGTCAAGGTCATGAAGGACCAGAAAAGTTGGTCCATCATGTACATCTGATATAACACTTCATCAAGGGGCGATTAGAAGCAAGGTATCATAGAGATACTACCGCTGTCACGTTAACACCTCACATGATCAATTAATATTACAAAGACACAGCAGCAAAATCTATATTGTGAACTTGATACATTCATATACGAGAGAACTTAGCGCAACACCCTCATTTTAATAGGGAACTACAGTAGACTCTAACAACTGATTTGAAAAGGACAAATACCTTGTACAAATCAACAGGCCTTTCAATATTTTCTGGTTCTGCCTCAACCTCAATTTCCTGGTCAACCATTTCTTTTCCTCCTCCTTTACGGCCTTCCTGGAGAGAGATTTGGCTCCTATACCCAGAAACATCATCCTCAAGCTCCGCAGCTTTAACGGAATCCGGCAAAAATATAAGTGAGTCCAATTTGCTCCTCGCCCGTGGGGCTGCGGGTGGCTGCATTAGACAAGATAGCGCTCAGTCAACTTTAATGATATATGACAACAGAAGCTGTGAGAAAATAAGAGAAGAAATATGTATTAACGACTCCACAAGTATTAATACAACTCAACTATTTATAGATATCAAAACAATGCGTGTCACAAGGAAAAAATCTAAATTAAGAATTTAACACTTCTAACATTCTAAACAAATAATGTACACACCCACACTATCACTAAACAATGTAACACATCCCTCAACCTCAAGGTGGGATAAAACTGAGTTTGCTTATTCTGCAACCGCGAAAATAAGTAAACACAAGAGAGAACAGTTAAGCAGTTGGTATCCAATGAAAAGCTGTCAGATAAAGGCAGGTAGAGTCGCTGAAAGAATGACAGTAGTGGCTGGTGAGAGATAGTGCCACCAGAATGATCACATGACACATGATAATATGATAGGAACGAATAAGAATTGTACAGGAGATATCTAGCACCCCAAGTCTGTTGCTGCTTACATAAGATGATTCATCGAACCTTTGGAGTGTGAATCATGACTTAAACAGATATAGCAGCTGATACTGTTTGTATGCCAGAAGCACTGGGGTCTGGAATTCAATTCTAACGGCAAAGGCTTCCATCCCCCCCCCCCCCCCCCCCCCAAGCCAGGAAAAAAAAAAACACCTTGGCTTACTATCCTAGGCGGATGCGTAGGAAGAAACGGTGATTTAATGTTCTTGTAAATCTCCATTTCCATTGTTTTAGCGAAATATTAATGGAATTGTTCAGCAGTGCATGCTATCCAATTTTAAGTTGGAGCAAGACAGTCAAGCTGTAGGTGTCGAGGTGAGGTAGCAAGTCGTAGTCGTAGAAGCGCTGTCTAGTGACAAAGGAGTTTTTTCTTCTTTTTTTATAGGTAGGAGTTTTTTCTATTTTGCTCTTCAAGATGAGAATTTCAGTGTAATCTTGTATTTCCCATCCCTTTCTTGACATTCTTTGTAAAAGACATTCCATGTCAGAGCCTAAAATAAACTTTCAAAGACTTTTTGAGAGTTGAAGAGAAGGTAACTTTCCCTGGAAAATGTATGAATCTCTTATATCTGACAGATCCATCAAAAAGGAACAATTTTTTCTTTTTCTTTTTTTGAAACAACCAGGTTTCAACGGTTAACAAGGATTTCCCTATATTCTCTGAAATTATAAGCACATCCTACATTATAATCAAAAGCCTAATAGCCATTAAATTTTCATGTGAGTTACCTAATTCTATTTGGATCACTAGAGAAGAAACTCAGACGACCCATGCACTCAAGAATACTGTGACAATCAGCTTAGAGTAAAAATAATGCATCACAATCATCCTCTGTCAACTGCCCTCTCATCTACCGGAACTAACCTCACAGCTACCGAGAAGCATGTGCATAACTGTCAGTGAAGAAAGAAGAGCTTTCTTGAGATAATGCATGAAGTCCACTTGAATTCTCATAAAAAGAAAAAGTTGATAAGTTCAGGAACTGCAATTTATTCAGGAGATACCAGCGCCCAGACAACGCAAAAGGGTGGAGTTTGATGAGGTTTAAAAGTCTGATTTGACAGATTAACACATAAAAATCATAACATACAAAGTAATTGTTGGTACCTTGCCCATATAAGGGTCAATAAGATCAAACCGCTTGCACAGAATAGGTGAGGGTCGCCACTGAAACTCCTCCCGTTTTGGGTACATATTTGTTGCCGATAAACCATCTTGACCAAATTTTGCTACCTATGACAGACAGCAATTAAAAAAAAACAGGACAAACTGCCAACTTGAGATCGTTCACTTAAAGGTTAGACAATATACGTACCTCCGCTGCTCCAGGAGTAAACCGCAACCCTGCGGTAGATAACATACTTGAGAACAAATCATTAGATGGAACACTTTCCTTTCCCCATTTTCCTTTATTTATTGCCTCGGCTACAGACTCAAATTCTAATCTTTCACGAGCACGGGCAGCTTCAGACATATCACTTGCTCTACTACCGTCTTTAGGGCGAAGACCTCCGTGGTATTTCTCCTTCAGAAACTGCTCGAATCTTTCTTGCTTAGCAGGATCATCTCGGAAAGGTTTTGCAGCTTCAGAAAGTTCAATCTGTAGACAGAATTCAGAATCAACAATCATCAAAACAAGTTCCAGCGGATGTCGTGGCAAAACTATATAATGTATCCACGATTCCATTCCTAACCTCAAAAACATTTTTGCAGCCTTAAACACTAATTTATAAGTTCCTCAGTACTAAATCTGAATACGGCTCAATATATGGACGAGACAATAACTTCTCATCTAGGAGCAAGAGTAGCCAAGTTTGATGCTCATCGTACTTATGATAACATTTTCAAGTAAGATCTAAGGCCAAACAATTAACAGAGAGAACCCAGCTCCCAATCACCAACCTTTTCTTGAAAACCAGAAGAATAAAACAGTTAAGACACTACCATGACAACCTTGTCTTGAACACCAGAAGAATCAAACAGTTAAGACACTACCATGACCGAACCCCACCAGAGTTGACTTAACGTGGTTTCAAGTAGTTCATGATACAACCTAAGATTTTATTCGGCCTAAAATGAGTACTGGGGCAAACTCAAGCTACACAGTAATAAACCACTTACCGTTGAGGCAGGTTTAGTGAATGTATCTGCAAGATTGGATGGGAAATTGATAGCATCAGCAGATATACTAGAGGAATTTGTGTCTCTCAAGCTTCTTTCGATAGGCTTTTCTCCTAACATCTGGCCACGGCTTTCTGCTGTCATCTTTTGCACATTCCGAGACACTTTTGCATCAAAATGTTGTTTACCTTGATCATTACGTTTCTGCCTCTCCTCCCAAAGTCTCCTTGCATAATAGTCATGACCCTTTCCTCCGTTCAGGAAACCAAATAGCGGGTTGAACTGATTCTTTTCTCTAGAAAGGTCCTCAAGTAATTTACCAGAACGAGCTACTAATGTAGCCAACCCTTCAATCAAGATTCTAAGATTATTATCCTCTGGGGGAGGAACATCAGGGGGAGGGAGATCAGGCGCCTTGTTAGCAGATTCAAAGGGAGCTGCAAACTTATGATGTGGAACAAAATTCTGTGGAACCACTGGAGGATCAAATCTGTTGACATTGGTGAACAAATTTGAGTTAGAGTTATAAATTGAAAAGTTGCCAACGTTTTCATCATATGCAACCATACACCTTAAAGGTACAAATTCCAGAACACAAGAATGACTTTATTATACATGCAGTAGAAGCACATAATAGTAATCTCATAATTTCTTAATCACATCTAGGAGAAAGATAGCAGCTGTGAAATAGATGAGGAAAAGAAAAAGACGGATAATGGAATCATTAAAACCTTCATGACAACAAGAAAGCAAAGAAATGACCCTTACTGGAGGACCAAAGTTTTATGTGGAAGAACCAAAACAGATCTAAGGAATGTTGCTAATCAATTGATTTTTTACCTTATTTTTTATGAAAACTTATCTTTTTGAAAAGGATTTTTTATAAAGACTTACTAATGGATTATAAATTCCCTCTAAGCATTTTTTTTATAAGGATAACTTCTCTTTGAGCATTACTGCTGTTGTTGCTGAAATAGCTATGATTCCCACAGTTAGGACATAAGAACAGCTGGCCTTTATCATGCCACCAGAACCTTCATCTTAGAATCCCCCTTAGGTTTTATTAGCTGAGTTACAGCCAATGAATGGCGTGTAACACATTCTTCAGAAATCTCATTCTAATGAAAAAGTGGGAAGTTGTAATTTATACAAGGCATCTATGTCCATGGACAACCAAGACTTGTAGCACATGTTCAGTTTTCTGCTCGATGTCCTTTGTTAATAATGCAGTCCTCCCTCGGAACTTGTTTTAGAGTACGGTGCTAGAATTGACAAATCCAGACAGAAAACGTCGATGTAGCTATATATGATATTAACTTGTTGGGCCATGCATGGTAGGAATAAGGTGCACAGAAGATCGAATACATCCCAGTTACTGTGCGTTTGTGCGCCACTACATGAGCTTTTTAGATGCTTCAATACATATTGGGCGTTTTTCTTATTAGTCCCACCTTGGTGCACCCATAGGTACAGATTCTGTGCTAAAAGGTATCCTTCATCTAACAAAAGAAAATAAAACCACATGCTTCGAAATTCTATGTACCACATTTTTTCCTTTTTTCAGATTTGGACTGCAGTTAAGCAGGAGCGATGACAAAACAATTAAAGATGGAAGATACCATCAGCTTGAGTTGCTTTCAATAAAAGAATAACTGTCATGAAAGTACCTTTCCGGCTGATAGTCGGACTTTGAAGCAGCACTAAAACCAGGTAAAACATCATGTGCCTTTCTATCCAACAATTTCAGATTCTCCACCTTTGGTCGTGAAGGCTCTTCAACTTCTTCTACATAAGTCTCTTCAAAGTCATAACCTGGTGAGAAATTATAGGCAACATAAGAAACTTACATGCACATACACCTGCACCAATACCAGGTTTTAATTTTTTACATATAATATTTACAATTGGAATTAACACTTCAATCTAGATGATTTTGAGTTATTCTGAGGAATTGAGGAATGAAGACATGAGTTAGAAATTAATGGTTTTAGACCTAGACCTAGAAATTAGTACTTTATGAAATTGAATAGCTATATGACATCAAAATATGGAAATGATTATATATTCGCACTCAGTGAGTTATGGACAACATATAAATATAATTTATTTAGAGTTTGGTTATGGGACTTTGAACCCTGTATATAGGTCTGGCCTGCGTATTGCGTATGCGAATAGGGTATCAGGTTCCTAACTGGATTGCCCTAAAATATAAGGAATGAAGCCTTTAGCTTTATTTGATATAATTTTTCTGCTTATTGAATAGAAAGAGATCGTTTGGCAACTAATACAAAGGAAAAGCCAGTGGTTGAGTAACAGGACTAGCAGCTTCGGAATACGTGCAAACCCAGGATGGCAAAATGAAGTTATAATCTCTAATTTAAAGGCACTATTTTTTTTAATTGAAAGTGAAATAAGGAAAGAAAAATAGAAGATAGTAGAGATGTTTGCAAAAGAAACTTGAGCAGAAAAGGGGCACAAATTGCTCCCATAAATTTACTTGTGCATTCTCCACAAATGCAATCCCTCATTGACAACATTTGAATTTTGAAATTTTATGCCTAAATTTTCTGATTCCAACCTTTTGATTCACCAACCACTACCCCGCCCCTTCCCCGGGCAGTCAATGAGCATACACTTAGTAGTGGTGTTTGGTATTAAGCATAAAGCAGCACCAAAGTTTCTGCAACAAAACAAGTATTGCTAACTAATTGAGTGATTCTCGTACTTATCAACAACAAAACAACAACAAAAAAAAAACTGGTATACAAACTGGACTATAGCTAAAGGGAACGGCTTAAACCTGATGCATACACATCTTCATCTTCAACATCAAGATCTTCAAGAGCCCCAATACCAAATCCAGGAGCAACCCTTCCTGCTGATAAAATCAACCCAAATAGCTAAAGAGCCCACATAGGTAACAGAGTCTTTGAAAGAAGATAAAAGGTAAAGCAAACCTTAAATCTGAATACATGAATAAATCTTACATTTGAAACCAAATAGGCTGTCCTTCAAGACCAGAGGTTCTCGATGTCCTGCTTCACTATTCTTTGACATCCGTGACCTCTTCTTTTCTGAAAAAAGCAAAGCACTTAATTCACTGAAAATATGTTACAAATCAATTAACATATACACTACTATTCAGACTTTAAGTACCTCTAAACTCAGGAGCATGTTTGTAAGGATCATAGCCTAAACCTTGCAAGTCTTGCTTTGGATTAAGCACATAAACCTAAAGACGTAAGAAAACAAGCAGGAGAAGATTAGGAACCAAGTTTCCCAAAGCATAATAAAGGGATAGAACATATAAGTTTCTGTAAGAATACAAAATCTCTAGTAGTTGGGGAAAAAAAAGAATTCAAACAAATGACAAACTTCTGGTCTCGTCTACAACCATGTAATAGGAATGAATGCATCGAACACAAATGGAGAATCCCATTTTGTCTAGTCGGTTCTCAAAATTTTGAAAAGGCCAAAAGATTTCATGAAAATGGAGTGCGTTGAGAGTGTTGTACGGTGCAAGAGTGTAAGTTCAATAAAGCGGTTGTTAGAGCAGCTATGTTGGTGCAGAGTGTTGGCCAGTTAAGACCACACACATTCAGAGAATGAGCGTTGCAGAGATGAGAATGCTCAGGTGGGTGTGGATGCGTGGTCGTACAAGGATGGATAAGATTAGGGATGAGGTCATTCGTGACGATGTCGGAGTGGCTGTAATGGCGGACAAGATGCGAGAAGCAAGGTTGCGATGGTTCGGCCATGTGAGAAGAAGGAGCACAGATGCGCCAGTGAGAACGTACGAGAAATTGGGGGTGTTGGGTCTACGGAGAGGTAGACCAAAGAAGAATTAGGGAGAGCTGATTCGTCAGGATATGGCCCAAGGACATGACCCTAGATAGGACAGCGTGGAGGTCGAGAATTAGGGTAGAAGATTAGGTAGTAGTCGTGAGAGTGTTGTCTTAGTATCATTTGTATTATTTTATATATTATGTTATTATATTTTGTGCCTTTAATACTAGCATTGTTGTTTGTTTGTCTTATCTATCCGTTCACTTTGACAGCATTTTATTTATCATGGGTAGGAGCTTCATCTTATTTGTGCTTGCTTGTTTTCGGATTATTTTCCTTGAGGCGATGGTCTATCGGAAACAGACTCTCCACCTTGGTGGGGTAAGGTTTACGTACATCTCACTCTCCCCAAACCCCACTTGTAGGACTACACTAGATATATTGTTGTTGGAGTGTATTGAGAAGCTCAGAAGATTTTATGTTTCCCATCATTAGCTTCCGTTAACATTCCCTTCTCTAACCAGACAAACGTGAATTGAATAAACTTGATAAATCAGACAGCCAAAGGTTCAGTGGTTCACTATAGACAACCTGACATTGTTCAAGTTGAAGGTGAGAAAAAACAGAAATCAGCATATCATCCATCCACTTTTTCCAGCCCCAAAAGGGACAAAAAAGCAAAATCCCAACATTCTCTCATCACACTAACCACCCCAGTTTCTTGTGTTCACGACATACAGATTAAATGAAACAGTACAGTGAAGATGAGACGCAAATAATAAGACCGAAACTGTTGCCTTTCAAAAATTAACAGAAACATAAAGGCAAACATAAGGCCCTAGATGATGAAAAAAAGACTTGGAGATATAAAGCATCAGGCGAACCGGGGTGCTTTTCGAAAACTGACTCCCATCATCAGTTGGTGGATCCACGATATTATCAGCATCATCTTCAGCTGGCCCAGAGCCCAAAGGTTGTGTGTTCACATCAGCAAAAGAAAATGCAAGAAAGGCTTTTCTTGCCTCTCTCCTAGCATCTGCAAATCGAAAAGAAAGATGTGTTTGCTAAATAAATTGATTCCGACAAAACACTCGTAGTTATAAAGCATGACAATTAAAATTTTAATTTCAAAAAGATAGCATAATTTTTTTAGACACTGAAACCAAATAATAACAGCAAGAATTGACCGCCTAAAATGAAAGCTTTTAACAGGTATCCTCAATTTTCTATGAGGTATTAGTAAACGCGGAATATATACAATATATGTACATGAGAAATATTTAGGCATCATTAAAATAACCCTCTAGGACCAAGGGAAAATAATTGCCCTGAAACTTGTCAAGTAATGTTCAAACTTCTTTCCAGTCTAAATAGCTTTCTTAAACCAGTAAAAGTTGTATCTAGTAAGGTCCATGTGGTCCAGAAAATATTCAGCTTAGTTGAGAATACTTTCACTGGTTCCATTGACTAAAAATGGAAGGATCTCAGGAGGATCCTGACAAGAATAGAGACTCAGTTGCATAGAATGTATTGTGATTTCTTTTCTGGAAAGTACAGAACGAAATTCACAAATGTTCCAAAACCTCAAGCTCTAGCAGAATATCTATTTCGGTAATGTCTTCCCATGGAGCTTCTTATGTGAAAAATGAACAGGAAATCTTTCTGAAGTTGGAAAAAGAAGCTACAAGAAATCATATTTTTTCTATCACTTCATTGAGCAACATAGTAGAGAGGCCTAAGTTACATATACCGAAATCGAAATCACAACAAAAAAGGTTGTGAGAAAATTGAATTTTTAGAACTCGAAAGGAAAACCATTGTCCAACTTAACTGTCCACTTCATATAATCTCCTACACACACATAAATAAGGAATAAGGAATATATATGGGTGATACTCCCCAATCTTACCCAGCCAACCCAAAGAACATAAACAATTGAAGCATGTTTGGCCAAATAGCTGCCAGGTAACGCACAGTACATTAACAGGATCCAGCAGTCTAGGAATGACATAAGTAAAAGAGAAGGTTTAGACACATACCATACAGTGAATCAGTATGTGAGTCCTTAATTGAGCGACCACGTCTCCATCCCATCTTCTGCAGTAATTTGAGCCCTGGCCAAGAATAAGAATAAAATAGTGAGAAAATATTCTCTTCACAAAACCAGATAGTTTTTTAATGTTCATAGAATCAGACCAATGGACTCTGTTGCTGGAAGTACCACTTCGTCTGGAACTGGTCCAGGTATAGCAGAGGGCCTGCAGTAAAAGCGAAATGTTAAAAGTGTGCAAAGAGAATATGCAGGAAATACGATAATTAGCTTAAAGCTCGGGAAAGGGAATTTAAACATCCAAGGTTCCTCCAATCTAGTTCTACTCATGCGAAGATGCAACCAACACTGATGAAAACAGAAAGTAAAGGTTTAAACACAATATTTAACTCAATCATGTTGACTAGGGTCTTCGCAAAGACAGCTAAGGAAAGTACAGAAAATAAGGTAAGTCATACTCCTAAAACATCAAAAAAACTGTTCATCTGCAACGTCAACTACCTTATCAAAAAAAAAAAAAATGTACATCAGGGAAGAGTATAAGGACGGTCAGGTCGTCCATTTACCCTCCACGCATTAAGTGCTCACTTTATAGTCACAAGATCCTCCGTGAAGACGCAAAAGCATATATGACAGTATCCAAAGAAATGTACCTTAATGCAAATGGGCATAAAATCGTTTCAATAATGGTAAAAGAAAAGTTGTGGAAATGATGCAGGGAACGGGCTTGCAGCTCAATGACATAAGGATATTTAGAATACAGCAATTGCACAATGTCGATTAGACAAAATTTAGTATACAGGTATAGTCCAACCAATCAAAAAAAAAAAAAACAGTAAACAGCTACAGTCTAAGCTAACAGGCTAACGACTATATATATAAGAAGCAGCAAAGCACAATAGAATACCTCTGTGTTTGCTCCTTTTCAGCTTGTTTACGAGCAAGTTCAGCAGCAGTAAATCCGAACGTATCATACTGCATCGATGTCCCCAGACAACCCTCCATTTCCTATGATGTAAAACCAGAGTCAGCTTCTATGGGAACAGAAACAATAACGGAGAACGATTAGTACCACCTAAAATCCAAAAGATGTCCTTCTAGACATCCACATAGTTCACAAACAAGAAGTCTAAGAAGCTCAGAAACTAGGTATTTCCCTTAATCAAAAGTTTATTTTGAATAAGCATCCCACACTTGCACGCTCTTTCACTTTTTTGAATAACCGAGAAATCCCTGAGAACTAGTAGTGCACGGTTCAAAACACAGGGATAATGGCCCGCCCCTCTACCCTTCTCCACTTAAATACCATGATTTTTTCTACGGCTGTGTTTGAATCCGTGAGTCGTGACGCGTCCCTAACCCATACATCACAAGCTGCAGTCCTACCACTAGACGAAAGCCCTGGCTGCAAGCACACTCTTCATCTTTCCAGCAAAAAACTAAACTTAAAGTTCTAGGTGTAACTCATAAGCAAAACAACATATCATATCTATATTCTAAAAAGTACAGAGAAAGTGAAAGTAGGAGAATGTACAGCTTTCTCGTCATCATCCAAGAAGTAAGAGAGACTCTGTTGTTTGAATTCAGCTCTGTTTTTCCTCGACGATGTAAATGACTGTGGAGTCCATCCTACAACATTATTATAGATGGTTTAAAATGAATCAAACATAAGTAGGTACAAAAATAGAATTACCAATAAGATGAAAATTACACTCTACCCTCTTTAGAGCCAACTGTATTGTAGTATCCAGCAGAAAAACCACCAGTAAATGCCCCATGAAATCTCCTCCGTCCCTCTTCGTCTGTAACCTGAAAATCAATTTCTTTAATGAGTCAAAAATTACGCTTGACGCACATAAACAACAAAGCTTCTCAGGATGAAAGTCTCTGATCAAACACCTATCTTAATCAGCACAGACACAAATTAAAATGGAATATAGGTATTAATAAAGTACTAAAGGTCCGCCAAAACATTAAAACAAGTTATCAACTTTCTCATACTACCAGTACAAAATACCTAAAATTCAGCAAAGACCACGTGATATTTACAAAAAGATGATCAAATCCCAGGGGAGGCAAAAACACGCTAGGTGATTCCTTCCCATCTATCCAAGCCTTGGTGAATAGAGTTACAACCTGAGCTTGAGGGTAGCACGGTACCTGAAGAATTAGTCGAACTGCGCGCAAGCTGGCCTAGACACCACGGTTATAAAAGAGCAAGATGGCGAGTCGTTATATAAACCAAGGTCACATTGCACTGGAACTTACTAATATCACACAACAAATGAGCAAAAACAATTTCAGACTTGTTAATCCGTAATGTTTTATGCTTTTTTCCCTAAAACATATACTTCTAACTTCTATAGACTCAGAATTAAATAAATAATTCAAACGAAGATTATTCCTAATTTCAGCTCGTGACATTGACTTTGAATACTATTATTTCTTTATTTTCCTACTAAGCAAATTAAATCAAATAATTAGAGTACCTCTTGTTTCCAAGCAGGTAGGGTTCGCAACTGGCCAGAGGACTCAGCGATTGCTTTCTTCTTGCGGCTGCTGAAATCTTCTTCTCGTTCAATAGGTGTTCCAAAGAAGACAAAATCTTCCTCGTCGTTATCCATTTTTCCAATTTATATATATATGTTTGATACTATGGAAATAAAATAGCTTCTAAATTTGTTTATAAACCCTAGCTACCATGATTGGCAATGCTATGGGATCCTTGATTCCACAAGTTTGCCAGCGCCGTATGTTCTATATTTTGCTGGGGTGCCTCAAGCGGTTCAGAGTTCAGACCGGTACTGTCGTATTACTTGAGTGGTAGTATGTCATTAACAATTTTTGGAAATTGAATAGCTTTCTCAAAGTTTTGTTGTATACTTGTATATACCATTTTTTTTGGACCAAATACATATACTTGTATAAACTTGTTAAGCTAAAAACTTATCCACATCAAATAGTTATACCCGACCATAGCAACAACTTATGGTAAAGTAATTAAATAAAGTGATAATATATATTTAGTAATTGTCTTGAGACTTGAGTGATAAGAGTATATTTATAAACAAATGGTATTATTTGTTTGGTGTAAACATATGGTATGAGTGATTTTTTTATTCGACCACTTAAACCTGCTCAAAATTAATATTTTGAGTTCTTGTTCGAATTATGTGACATTACATTAATTAAACTAACATCTTAATATGAATGGCGGACCTTAGACTATTAAGTTTTCTTTGAAGATCTCACCACTTAATGGGTCCGAATAAATGAGTCATAAGTCATTCATATATTGAAAAAATATTTAATATCATTAAAAGGCCACTCCATTAAAGACTTTTGATAAAATGATCTTTTATCCGTAGTCATCATCGCCGCAAGTCACCTTCACATTGACCAGCCACCACCGCCACCAACTACATCCATCCTCACAACAATCATTATTTTCGCAACCAACTACCACCAACACCAAGCATTATCACATCAACCATTATCGTCATCACAATTATTACTAATGTCAATCACCATCGCTACTACCAATATTTCCAACTGCCACCACCATTACCGACAGCCACCGCCAATCACCATTACTACCACCAGCCACTACTACCAGCCATCCTCGTCAAATAACCACACGATCACTGACGGTCACTGCCGCCAACCGCTTCTAGCGTCACTAACAATCAATAATATTAAAAGCAAATCACTACCATTATAACCAATATTGTCAACCAATACCACTACCTCACTACCATCGCCAATCGCCCACAATGACTAACCACGTCAATCATCACTAATATTGTTATCTATCACTACCACCACCATTTCAACTCCTCACAACAACTAACCAATTCTATCATCACAACCAGAACCAGTAATAACTACTAACAACATAAACCACTAGCCATCTACCACTGCCCGACCTACCTCCTCCCACCTCCACAATCGCACAACCAATATAGTTCTTACTATACGAGCATAATCACCAACCGTCACCCCTAAATACCTCCACCACAATTGAAACCACGTCCACTAACACAACCACCTATACTATCCCAACCACCATCACTGTACAACCACCACCGCCCCCTAACCCCTGGCAAAGTATCGCCACCAACCACCAATCAACAACCACCACTCAAATACCTAATATTTTGTGGGTATGATATTTAATCTTCTTATTTATTTATTTATTTAAATAATAATAAATTATAAACATTCTATAGTTTAGAAAAACAAACATCTTAATAACTTAGCATTAAAACTATAATGCTACTTATATTTAAACGTGTCAAATTTAGTCATCTTAATCTTAATAGAAATAAAATGACCCCTTAATATGACGCGTATATTGCGGGTAGAATATATTAATTAATAATTTTAGTTTAAAGTAAAAAATGAAGAAAAGATGTTAACCCTTCCCCCTCCATATTCCCACTTTCTTTTCACATATTCATTTTGAGTTCTCATTACCTCCAAACCATTTGCTCACACTTATTATTTCTCTGTCTTATTCTCTTTATGATCATCATGTAGAGTGGTGGATATGCTTATTTGCGAGGAAGACATTGTAAGATACTCAAAGAAATGATAAAGAATGTGGCGGTCAGAGTTGGCGGTTGACCTCACTTATATGATTTTTCATGAGAAAAAATAACGGAGCCACAAATAAAAGGATGATCGTTAGAGATTCTTGACTAGGGTAGCTACAAGTAGTCTTTTGGTTGTTTTTTTTAAGGGTTCCACAACAACAACAACAACAACATATTTTATGATATTTCATAAGCGGGTATAGGAGGTTAAAATGTACGTAGACCTTATCCTCACCAAGGTGAAAAGGTTGTTTCCGGTAGACCCCCGGTTGAAAAAATATTTTCGAAAACATAATTTTAAAATCAGGATGAAAGTACCATGGTAAGAAAAATATAGGCATAAAAATTAAAGTATCTCCAAGAATTAATAGAAAACACCAAAAGAAATAAAGACAAAGAATCATATAGAAATAGTATATAAAGAAGTAAAAATACTGCTAATACGACGAAAATTGCTCGACTACTAGCTAACCGTCTATCCTAATCCCCGGCCTCCATGCTATCCTATCTAGGGTCATGTCATCGGTAATCAGAAGGTGGCTGATGTCATGTCAAAACACCTTGTCTCAATTCTTCTTCGTTCTATCTCTGGTAGATCCAACATATCCAACCTCTCGCACCTCCTCACCGGAGTATCCGCGCTCCTCATCTTCATCCAATGGGTGGATTTTTTTCCTGTAATTTACCTGTTGAATCTCATTTTTCCCACAATAACAAAAGGACTTTTTTGGGCTCTTTAATGAGTTAGAAACTAATTTTATATGGTTATTCTATTCTACTAGTACTGCTATTTTAATGTCATTGTTTTACCAATAGTTTATTTTCATTCTTTATTCAGCTTTTCTTTTCATTTCCTTTTGTTTTCCTTGTCCTACCAGGTTTCCAAAATTGTTCCTTTTGAGCCGAGGGTCTTTCAAAAATAGCCTCTATACCTTACTCGAGGTAGGAATAAGGTCTGCGTACACCTCACCCTCCCCAAACCCCACTTGTGAGAATATATTGGGTATGTTGTTGTTGTAATGAGTTAGAAATTATCAATTCTTCAAACTTGACAAGGGTTTATAAAACAAGTATAAAAGTAAAAATGAAGTTATGGTTTCCTTACGTACGTTCATGTGCGATAGTTTTGCTCACCAATTCTTCGGCTAAGTTATATTACCGGTTTTCAATGTAGCTCACTCACTGATGCTATTTTTGCGAGTTTAAGAATAATTGAAGAACGCCAAAGGTTATGTCAAAATTATAATCTACATGAGTGTCGTCTATTTGTCAGCGATAGTTAGCGTGTGAAGATTGAGTTGTTTATTAATGAAGTAGTGAGTTTTTATTACTAGCTGATATAACTAATTGCGACGTGGCAACTGATCCGAATCTGATTTGTCGTGCATATTAGACAAGTGGGGAACACGTGCGGGCCTGAAAGTTTAATGCTTATTTCGTACATATTCGTTCCTATGTCTGATGAAAATCGATGAAATTAGTGGACTAATATTTGTATATTTGGCTATCCTACAACTGTTAATCCATAATTCAGTGTGTGACCCTGTAGTTGTCGGTGTAAAGATTTAGCATCACGAAATTATTCTTTAAACTTATAGTGATCGGCCAAGTATTTTTAAACTAAATTCTTGAAAAGTTAGTAGAGTTCTGCCGATAAGGGCTAGAAGTCAACATATTTTTTTAAGGAGGATCATAAGTTTAACAATAGTGCAAAAGTAGTAAAATTTAGTCCAACAACCAGATTTGCCATCAATATTTAGGTTTTAGCCAGTAATTTTTTTTTTCCAAAAACGACCTATTTTGGATCTTTGCCCTATTCTCCCATTAAACAAGCTCTTGTTATGCCCTAACTTTTGAAGTTATAAGATACATGTCTAAATTCAAACCTTCATGTTTGAAGTTGTTATGGCTAGGTTTGAGGGAAGGTTCAAAATTGGAAGTTGCTTTGCGAAACTTCAAACAAGAAGGTTTGAACTCGAAAGTTGCGTATGTCCTAACTTCAAACTCTCCAACTCCAAACTTTCAGAGTTGGAGTTGTATTTCAAAGTTGAAGTTGAATTTCGGACCTTCTGTACTTAACTCCAACCCTGTGGTTTGAAGTTACTAACAACTAATAATTAAAAAGGTTTGCTTAAACCTAAATGACGCGCCCACATTAGACTATTTGTGTACTTGCCCATATTTTGTAAAGGGAGATTTTGTAAAGGGAGATTTACAAAAATATACAACTCTAACACCATAATTACAAAAAAATACCGATACTTTACCATTTTACAAAACATACCAATATTTTTTTTACATAGCATATATAACTTTCATGGAAATGAAGCTTTTACTCCTCCCCAAACCCACTGCTCCAATTTCAGTACCGGCCGGTGGCGGCAGGTCGCTGGAAATGTTTTTTTTTTTAAAAAAAAATAAATCTGGAAAGCAATCTAAACAAGCATAAAACATAGAAAAATACACATTCATACTTTAAATATAGATGGGCTGACGGATTAGGGGAATGGACCACTGGCAAGACTGAAAACTCAAAGAAGAAGCAAAAAAAAAAAAAAAAAAAAAAAAAAATACAAAGCTATGCAAAATGAATTTTGGGATATGCAAAACACTTATTCACATACACAACCAAAAATATTTCAAACATACAGAAATATACACTAACAATACAAAAAATTCAATAGCCATTCGAAAAGGTTTTAAAGTGTATTTAGATACAAATAATACACATACACATTAATACAATGTGTATATATGTATATACACATTAATGCACTTCCAAAACAAACAAACAAAAAAAAGGAGAGAATCAGATCGGAGGCAGAGACCTGCCGCCGACGAGCACCACTAACAACAGATCTTGGAGCAGCGGCGCTGTCCAGAGCAGCAACAGCAGCGCCGCCACTTCGATGATGGTACAAATCCCGAAATGGCACAAAACAATAGCAGCAGCACCCAAAATCCAGCTGCTTGGCCGGAGAAATACACCGACTAGTCGCTGGAGATGGAAGAAGGACGGCAGGTGGGTGGTGGGTGGAGGAGGGAAAGAAAAAAGAGAGAAATTAAGATTTTATGGTAGAAAAAATAAAAAAATAAAAAAATTATATGAATTGTAATATATTTAAAAGTATCGTTATGTTTTATAATATAGTAAAAATATAAATATTTTTTATAATTTAGCTATTAGAGTCATGTGGTGTAAATATGTTTTCTCTAAACCTCACTTGTCGAGTAGGACAGTATTGAAGGCCCAAAATGTGCAAAATGTGGTTGGCGTCACTTAATTGGCAACCATCTCGTCTTCTCTCCTTTTCATTGACACCACTAACTCCCTTCACCCTTTTCTGCTCAAACCTATATAAGCTACCTACATCATATATATACCCAACCCTACCCCACGCACCTTACACACGCGTGCATCCACGCCCCAATTATCATTCACAATACAATGGGACCCACATCCCTAACTACCACATCTCCCCATCCGCGCGTGGAGAATCCTTCGTTGAATGCGCTTTGCCCTAGTCGTCTGCGTAACACATTATTCTCTCTCTATAATCCACCATGAACTCTCACCGTTTGCGTCTCCGATCACCTACTTCGATTTTTTCCGGCCAATTTGCCGTTAATTCTTTTCTAATTTTGTTATCCTCTCGCCGATCTATCAGTTTGATATATTTTTATCATTTTAAGGTGAGAATAACTGTGATTTTTCATCTTTGTTTGAGAATTAATGAATTGATTATAAATTTGTGATTTATATTTGTTTTTGAAGGATTAAAATGGATCCGATGGACATCGTTGGTAAAACGAAGGAAGATGCTTCGCTTCCTAAAGGTATTCCTCTTTTTGTTGCTGCTCATGTGTTGTATATATTCATAGAATGATTTAATATTCTCTGTTTCTCGTTGTTGCTGTTTGGTTAATTGTTAAAATCTAATTTAACGAGATTTTGAGCTGATCTGATGAATTGGAGTAAACGGACATTAATAGCCGTAGAATTAATTTTTTACTAGGTTTGGAGCGAGGTGTTTGTAAAATATTTTTGAAGAGGGTAAAGTTGACTTGTGAGTGATTTTATTGGTACTAATTGCGAAGAAATTTGAATGTTTATCAAAGAGATGATATTCCTCGTTAAGTTTATTTGTCTAGCAATATATGGAGAACTTCTAGTATTGTATTTGTATACTATTGTCATGCGATGAGATTAAATGGAGTAACATATCAGTGACGATTCATATAGTCGACCTTATCTTGTTTGGATAGAGGCGTAGCTGTAGCAGCAGCAGCAGTAATAGCAGCAGCAGCAGTAGTGAGAAGGGTGATGAAATTGATGTTTTTTGTTGCAAGTTTGTTGTTTGGAATGGATATGAGTGATTTTGCCTGATGGTTTTCTTATTTGCCTTTTTTTTTTTTTTTTTTTTTGAAGTAATAGTAGTTAGAGTGATGAGATTGATGATTGTTGTGTAAACAGCGGTAAAATTGATGTTTTTAGCTGCCTCTGGTTTTCGTTATGATCTGAAATCATTATGTCTTCATAACAAGTTTGTTGTTTGGAATGGATATGAGTGAGTTCGCCTAATGGTTTGCTTATTTGCATGATTTGCTTTTTGAATATACTGATTACTGATAGTATTGTTCTCTTCTCAGCAACTATGACAAAGATTATTAAAGAGATGTTGCCACCAGATGTCCGTGTTGCCCGAGATGCTCAGGATCTTCTGATTGAATGTTGTGTAGGTGAGTTGATTTTAATATTTCTGATTAAATTTCTGAGTTTAGTTTCAAGATCTGTTAACGTGCTGTGCTGTTGTCAGTAGCGTTTGCTTCTAATATCAACTATGCTTCTCTAGGGGAATTATTTATAATCTGTTCACATATGAGGATGATGGATCGACTGAAAACTGTGTCTTTAGTTGTCTGTTACCTCTTGGTTGTCACTTTTGCAAGTGGTGTGAGACACAAGATAGGGAATGCGATACAAGTATGTAGTAATTGCTATTTAGCATTTAAGAGTTTAGGACATATCATTTTCAGTTGTATATCATTCTAAAAAAACTCATTTTCAGCTGTATACGGTAGATGATTCCTGGTAACTCAAAAAACTAGAGGTCTGATGAAACTTGATGATTACTCTGTTATACTAACCTATTCCTTAATCTTTATGTTCATTCAGGGTGGGAGGTTGATAGAAACATAACATAGAACTTTTATTGACACTTCTGTTATTTACTTATTTCCTTTAATGTTCCTTTTAATAAGCATACTACTTCTATTGATGTTTTGGCTGGTCTCTATTCAAACAGGATTGAACTCTCTCCTATCTGCTGCTATATACTTATTTCCATTGTGCATTTTATATAAGTATATTTCCATTGATGTTTGCTTGGTGGTGATGTGTGATTTTTATTTGAACAAGATGAAGTTTCTCCTATCTTTTTTCCTTCTACTGGGTAATATAATATCATCTCTTTACATTATTCATAATAAAGTCATAGCTTGAATTCATATCTGAGTGATCTTCATACTGCTGCTCTTTCATCTCTAATTTGCTTGGTGTTCCACCTTAATTGTTCTTGTGCAGAGTTCATCAATCTTATCTCATCAGAATCAAATGAAGTTTGTAATAGAGAAGATAAACGGACAATCGCACCAGAACATGTACTCAAGGCTTTAGAGGTACTTCCTGATCCTGTAGTTTCTCTCTTAAGTTCATCCTCTTCATCGTGCTCATTTTGCAACTCTCTGCAGCTTTTAATTTTCTAATCACCCTTAGCATGAGTTCACTTGAAGGTGATTTAAAGGACTTTACCTACTTCTCCTTTGAGGTCACAAAGTTGCATGAGGCAAATAGGATGACTTAATGCAAACCTCGGCAATTCCTATCTTATTATTTGATTTGTTCTTTCTCCCCTGAAGGATGCTAGGCCACATCAATTGCAGAGATCACATTCCTTTTCAATAGGTCTCTAGTAACAACTGTTCGCTGTGAAACCAATGGAACCATATAAGCGTGGTACTTAAGTACTTCTGCGTTCCTTTTTGTGACCAAACTAGAAACCTTGGTAAAAAAATATCCTTTTAGGTTATTTGCTATATTTTAACCTGTGAAATTTGTTCTATATCCTTACATTTCCTCGGAATGATAAACAGTTTTTGTCCTTCAGGTTCTTGGCTTTGGGGAATATATTGAAGAAGTTTATGCCGCATATGAACAACACAGGCTAGAGACTGTGGTAAGAGCTCGTTTCTGTCTTTTACATGAGTTGGAATCTTTAGGACTTGTAAACAGCTCCTCACTATTGAAACGCAGTTTCCACCTCTCTTTTGTGTCACAGTGTGTTAACAATGCATTCTTCTGTTCTATCTTTTGGTCTGTAACTCTGCATGTGGCTAGACCATGTGAAGTGATTTAATGGTGAAAAGAATCTCCATTAACATGTTGCCTTTTGTGTTATGTTTCTTCCACAGGACACTGTGAGAGCTGGAAAGTGTAACAATGTAGCTGAAATGACTGAAGAAGAAGCACTAGCTGCGCAGCAGAGGATGTTTGCTGAAGCACGTGCAAGGATGAATGGAGTTGCTATAGTACCGCCCAAACAACAAGATTCTCGAGCGGAGCAAATGAATAGCTAAATTAGGAGTTGCTGCTTCTGTAGGCAAGCACCTTTTAGTTGTGTTTTTCTTATCGTGTACAAAAAGCTCCAGTCAGCCGTGCTGGCATGTGAACTTGAGTTCAAGTTGTACTCTTTTAATTATGTCCATATATTAATGTAAATTAGTGAATTTCCTTCAGAATGGTCTCTACAATCTACAAGTGCTTTCAAGTATATATATTTGCAGAGTGTGAATTAGTGGTGCTCTTTATTACTGTTGGCTCTTCAATCTGATACTCAGCCACTACCCTGGACCAAGTTGGTTGCTATGGGGTTTGCTTCTTACTTTTACCCAATAAATAATTATCACAACACTGAAAACCAGTAGGTCGAATGATGATGGTCACTATACACTTAATTGGTCATACAACTCAAATTAGTGCTCATGACTACAACCCTAGAGTCCTTAGTGGTCTAAAATGGTGATACCTGTTTACTTTGGATCCACCATTATTCGATTCTAGTGCAAATCTTTTCCCTTTGCTAAGAGAGGGAAACTAAGAAATGAACTCAAAATTAAAACATGAAAAATGAAAGGAATAAGATAGCAGAAAATCGTGATCAGTGTCAGCTTTGATGCACTCTGTGTATCGCAGGTTACTGTGTCTCGAGTAGTAACATAATCTATCATGTCTTTAGTAAGGTTTGAGAATCTGAGTGATTGCTGAGCTGAGGCAAACATCATCACTGGTCTGTTCCTTTTAAGATATAGGGTGCAGGTCTTATCATACTAACAAGACATGAAGCAGAACGTTGTGTTGGGAGTATGTCTACTGCAAATAGTGATGGTTCTTTGGTTCTCTCTTCCACTGTAATTTTTGTGACCACCTCCTCCCTTCTTCTTTTTCAAACACTATTTGTATTCAGGTCAAAAAAGAGCCAGTCAAGCTACTCTTTTCTCACCATACCCCACAAGAAAGTGAAATAACACATCCTATGTCTCCTTGAGATTCCTTTCTTTATTTCAAAACAATTACCTTTCTCTCCCCCACACCTTCCCCAAGCCCCTATTTTTCACTCCCAATTCCCATGACAGTTGGTGGGGACACTTGTGTTTTTTTCTTTGTCAGATTCTTATTTGCTCTGATGAGGTACTAGAAGCAAAACAAATATTAAAGAAAAGAAAAGGAAAATCCATTCAATAAAGAAGAAACTAGATAGAATCTTTGTACCCCTCAGCCCCTCACTCACCTACTCACCAACACTTTAAAGGTGCAGCCTACTCTTGATTTTTCTTTCCTCAGATGAAGACAATCATGGCAAAGAGTTTCCAAGATTTGTCTTCTAAGAGACAGTTCCACTGGACAGCTAAAGTCAGCAATGAAGAAGAACAAGAACACCAACAAGATGTAGCAATAAAAAATCCATCTCCAAAACCATCTTCAGACACCAACAACTCAACTGAAGAAGGGAAAAAAGAGAATGTTAAGGCACATTCTCTAAACACTATACATGAAAACAAGACAGAAGACAACAACCAGTTAAAACAAGAATCTAGTACTTCAGCAACTCGGAGGAAACTGCAAGCTATAGCAGTGGCAAGGCTAAAACTTGTTCTAACAGCATTCGGACGAAACCGAGCAAATTTCCATCAACAAGGCCTTGGAAGCAGAGTTGTGGGCACCCTCTTTGGTCATAAGCGAGGACATGTACATTTTGCATTTCAGAAAGATGCCACTTCACAACCAGCTTTCTTGGTTGAACTAGCCACACCTATAAGTGGATTAGTTAAAGAAATGGCGTCAGGGTTAGTTCGAATCGCATTGGAATGCGATAAAGAAGAAGAGAAAAAGGCAGCAAGACTCATAGATGAGCCTATGTGGAGGACTTATTGTAATGGTAAAAAATGTGGCTTTGCTACAAGAAGGGAATGTGGGGCAAAAGAGCTGCAAATATTAAAAGCTGTGGAGCCAATATCAATGGGTGCTGGTGTTTTGCCTGCAGGGAATGGTGAAGAGGGTGATTCATCTGGAGAAATTATGTTCATGAGGGCTAAGTTTGAAAGAGTTATTGGTTCTAGAGATTCAGAGGCATTTTACATGATGAATCCTGATAGTAATGGAGCTCCTGAACTTAGCATCTACTTGCTTAGAGTTTAGTATCTTAGATTAAGTCCTTTTAATTCTCTTTTGGAGAGTTTAACTGAATATAATCTTTTCTTTGAGTCATGGACATGGAGATCTAGCAATGTTAACTCCATGTTTTTACTTTCTTTGTCTTTTATTTTGACTACAAATTAGAGAATGGAAACTTGGTCACTGTAATATTTTCTTTGTTGGGTGGAATGGAAAATATATGTCACTAGTATTACTTAAATATAGTTAGTAGGTTCACTGGCATAATACTCCATTTTGATTGAATTACTGCATGATCAGATAAGACAAATGCAAGCATATTTATCATCTTTCCTCCAAATTCTCAGCTTGTCATCATTGCTTCTGAATTGTTTATTCTGTTTGTTTTCTACTTCTCCGTTGATACCATGACATTTTGGCTCAAATTTGTTCATACATCCATCAAAGTTTACAATATTTTTTTCCAAGATTGCTCTGTAGAATGGCATGTTGGATTCTGGAAGTCACCTGCAGTACAATCTCATCACTAGTTTAAATTCTTAATTTCTTTTACCCCAGTCAGCTGTCAGCCCATCACATTTTTTTTAACAGTGGTGTCCGAGCCACCACGAATACTAGATAACTCTGCCACCGGGCTTAGGCACCCAATCACCCCTTAACTAACGGCTTGTTCATGCTCTTCCTTTCTTTAAAGTTATGTGATGACAAAAGTTGTTCCCAGCAGATGAAAGTACTATCTATATCCCACTGTTGATTTCATCTGCATGAATGTAATAGGGGGCTTTGTTTAACTTTCTTGGGTAAAATGTAAAACATGGTCATTGGAAACTCTTTACCAGCTAATGCGTGTTTTTTAATTTCTTTTTTCCTTCTTTTTTTGACTGCTTTCTTTCCCTCAAATCTTTAAAGATTTGCAAGGTTCCTTTTCCTGGCAACTAGCTTGATACAATATTATACATGAATTTTCGGCATCTGATCCAAAGGGTATAAAGAATTGCATGTTCCAATCATTGATTTATGTGCATATCTTTGGTCTGGACTTGATCAAAGTAACATGAGAATCCCAAGAAGTTAAACTATACTACTAAAGCTCTAAAGCTCAATCATAGAAGTCCTCAAAAGCAAAATTAACTCAAACTTTCGTTGTGACTGACAGGTTATTCTACTTCAGAACTCAGCTTTCCTGTTACACTAGTAGAAGTTTCAATATTTCCAGATTTTTGGATCTTTTACTGACAGAAGTCCAATAAATAAGAATTAAGTAGATCACAATCTTGAAAGCAGAATAAAATTCTTAACAGCCTGCCGTGTTTAGGAGCTCAATAGATAAGGGCCAGCTCGGTATACTCTCTCACTATGCGCGAGGTCTAGGAGAGGGCTAGAATAGTGTAGTTATATTGTATATGGTCTTACCTTGCATTTCTGTATAAGACTGTTTTCACAGCTCGAACTCGTGACTTTTTAGTCATACGACAATTCTTATTGTTACGCTAATGCTACCTCTCAAATTTCAATAGAGAAGGTTATATCGTATAACAAAAAAATCAAAATTGTATTATAACAATAATATTTGCTTTGTCTTAGAATATGTTCTGATTCTAATTAAGAAGGTCATTAAAGAGCTTGATGGAGGTGTTAATGCCAATAAATAAATAACAAAGGCAGTAGGTAACATATGATGCTATTAGAACTTAATTATGAGGAGGAGAAAGAGATATTCATTCAAACAAAAGTTTGTTTACAATGTGCAATGATATTTTTTCCTAGTTTCAAGGCTTTCTATTCATTTGTTTATGACTATGGTATCCTTTATACAAAGTGAAAAGAGAAGGTTGGGGTTTGAGGGACCATCTTAGTGGATGTGTCATGGAGTACAACAATCAAAGGTAGAGATCAAACTAAGATACATTTCACAGTAACCGAGGTTTTCTTTTGATCATGTTGTTATCATTATTCAAAGTTTCAATAGTTGTTTGATGCAAATAAAGCTTTGGTTGCTGTCTTGATACTTGCACTTAATCAAATCAATTTTTAAGGTGGATATGATCAGAAATTGCCAAAGGAATTATTTTTTCGCTCTATGTGCCATCTAATCATGTGTATTGCAAATTATATTGCAATTGGATAAATACATATTATAAAGGAGAAAACACTAACAAAAAAAATGAAAATCTCAAGGATTTTAGAGGTCCTAGCAAGATATGACACAATTTGAAGTGGGGTATAAACATCATTTTATCCCTATTTCCCCACCAATTAGGAGTTTTTGGGTGTATGTTATGATTATTTCAGTCTGCTATTGATGCTTCAATTATTAGGACAATGTACAGTGCGTTTCTTTTATTTATCTGAGTTCAGACTTGCCAAATATTGCTTTCTATGGTGCTTAAAAATGGAAAAAGTGCTGATCAGGTTCCTAAATGACATCTTGTTAAAATATTTCCTTGTTTTTGCCTATACCAAAAATAGATGTGCTTCACACATCATGAGGTCTTGTCATGTAGGGCCAAAAGGGATTTGTGACCGTTGTTATTAGCTCACTCAAGAAATTTAGAGGAAAAACTGCTCCAATATATCAATAAAGTGGTGAAAAGTATGAGAGGTTCAAATTATAGTAGCGACAAAAACGACTCTATGTAATTTCTTTTTGTATACCTAATTCTTGGTGGAATGTATCGGATACCTAATGAAATAGTCGAGCAACGACCCGACACTACCTTGCAACAACATTCATGATGATTTCAATTGCTTAGCCAACTCCTGATTAGGCTTACACCTGTTTTATTAGCTGGATAACTTCTAGGTTTTAATTGCTTTGCATCTTTTTGTTCTGTCTTTGATAGTGACCCATTGTTTCTTTCTTTTAACTGGTTATAAACTTGTTAAGTACCACATTTCAAGGAAAGAAAATGAAAAGAGGGAAACAAAAAGGAGTTAAATTATCCTAAGTTGGTTGGTAAGCACACATTAAAGGCAATAATATGGAGTAATAAAGAGCTAAAGAAGTAAAAGTCTTCAGGCCATAGATTTGGACAGTGGAAGCTTACTATTTTGGTCGGAATATCACCATAAAGTCTTGAAATATGTTCTCTTTTATTAGCTACATAAACTTGTATAAAGTAAATTTAATTGATGATATGTCATTTATGATATGATAAAAGTCGTCATCAACTTCAGTTATGGTTGGATTTAGACAAACTTTCCCTTACCAGTTCACGTACTTCAATTCAAAGCAAGATTGGTGTTGTGTCATTTTTGGCTAACAACAAAACTCTTTCCTTTTTGTATGGTAATACTGCTGTGTAACAACATTTGAGTTTCTTATCATTATGATAGCATTTTATTTAGTCGTGAATATCTTTGGAGAGTGTTTGGACCATATTTAACTAGTTCTATCTTGGCTTACAAGTTACAACATTAATGAAAGTTCTTGTTGGCAAAAGATATGGAGCAAATATTGTTCTTTCATTTTCTAAACTTTCCGTCGCCACTGCTATTTTGAGTATTTTGCTTTGTGTCTAAATTGCAGTTCACTTCCAGTAAAGTTTTATCACAAGGCCCTCTTCCATGTTCAGTTTCTTCTTGGAAGTTTCCCTGGTTTTCATCGTTGTAAGTGCCAACAAAGTCGATTGCAATCAGAACATTTCACAGAATAGAAGTTAATATAGTTAATTATATGAACAAATATACAAAAATAATCAGGAAATACTTTATTCCAAACATAAATTTGTCTCATGAGATCAGTTGGATGTAGTTCACAGTATGTTAGGTGTTGCAACTCAAACTCTAAATGGATGATGTTGCCATTTGTCAAGTTTAGAAGACATCTATATAGAGCCAAGACATGGTCTCCCTGAATTTGTCTTGAAATTGACATGAGAAAAGGCAGAAACTTGAAGCAACCGTGCTTCAAATTTCTGGAAAGAAAAAACAATGAAATAATATTAATAACATGACTTCAGTAAGCCCAGAAAATCTGGAGAAAAATGCCAGAAACAATGAGACATAGTCATTGTTAGAAAGTTAGTCTTTTGTCTAATACAGGTGTATGCTTCTTCCTAGTTAGTTGCCTTGCCCCGGATGACAGATGTAGCTTGAATGTGAGCTGGGAAGATGAAAATCAAATGAATCAAGTCCCATTCATATACTGTATACTCCTTTGAATTGCTACGTCGTCTGCTTTATTCAGTGCTTTACAGTTTCAGGTCTCTGGCGAGCAAATCCTGGCTGAGCAATGTAATTGATTGCATGTGGCCCAAGCATGAACATAAACCAGAAACATGGATATGCAAGCTGCATCAGTTTCAGAAGAAGGAAACTCAAAGGTACACTTTAAAGCATGATTATGATGTTGGGGTTTTGAAGAAGCATTTGATCTTTTAAACTAAAAAGCTAAAGTCTATGTCTAATACATAACTACAAAGTTGATGAACTAGGCTATGTGAAATGAATGTAAGAGATATGAAATACACTTGCTGAAGCATGGCTAGCCAAAAAATCTGTGAACTAAATAAGTCATGTGAAATGAATGTAGAAGATATCAGTATACCTGGAGAAGCTTGGATGGAGCTGCTGCTGCTTCAGTACAAACGTGGCTTCTGGTCTTTCTTCCATTTAGAGCAACAACTGATGGACTGTTAGCTGTGGTTATATCCCAGAAGCTGCGTTTTTTTGCCGAGGGAGCTGGAGACTGAAAACGGTAACTTGGACTCTTCAAATCAACATCATGTGCTTCTTTAGGGCGCAAGCTTGCCCTTGTGACGATCCTTTTCGCACCCACTTGTGCACCTCCTACTGGTTTTGCAATACTCTTTCTTGACAGCTCGCGGATCCTATCATCTTTCTGCTTTAACTGCAATGCATGATCCTTCTTCAGTCTCTCAATTTCTGCCTCCAATCCCTTAACTGCCTTCTTAAGCTCTACAACTGTCTCATCTGCAACTCTTTTCTTGGATTCTGGGGTGAAACAATTTCCACCAAAGAATGAAGGTCTTGCTCTTCGCTTTTCACTTTTCTGAGCAGAAGATGGTGCTGGTGACAAGATAGAGGAAACTGTAGATGGGGCAGGGGAAGCATTTGCAGCCAAATTTTGTGCCTGGATTGTAATCAGTTTTTGCTGCTGATGAGCCAATCGCGTTCGCAACTCGCGATTCTCTTTTTGCAACTCAAGCAATAACTTGGCCTGATCTGTTTCGGAATCGGGGATTTGCATTTCCTCATGTGCATCATAAGCCTGCCGTTGTTAAAAGGAGATTTCAGGACAATAATACACTCTAATGCTGAACATAATAGATGCTTTACAACTAGTTTACTTGCCACTGGTTTAATAGGATAAACATGGAGTAGGAAATAACTTTCAGAAAACAAAATCCGAATTCATTCTTTTTCAGAACTCATAATCATGATAAAACGTGAGGATAAGTACCATTACACGCACCAAAACTAGTTGGAATGTTGAATAGCGATGACAGTTAAGTATGTAGTTTCGAATTATCTAACCTTGGTTCGGATCTCTTTCGCTCGGTCAGCCCAGTGTAGTGTATTTTGGGTTTCACCAAAGGAAAGATTACTTGGGCTAATATTGGCAATCATCACAGTGTTACAGGCACCGCCCAGGGAATCCTTGAGTAGTTGAGTGAGCTTGGAATTTCGATAAGGAATGTGCTTTTTGCCCTCAACAAGGGCATTGATGCAGCTGCTCAGTGCGAGAAGAGACCTATTTATGTTAGCACCTTCAAGTGATCTCAGGGTTCTCTGATCAGTAGCTAGAGCTCTTTCCGAACCAGCAAGGTCAATAAGTGACAGCTTTCCAACTCGATTCACAACATTATTTGAACTATCTTTGACGCGATATTCAACTATAACCTGTATGTTGAAAGAACACCATGAGAAGATGAGAAACAGCACGGACACTTGAATTAAGAATATGCCAAAATTGCAATGACCACTGACCTGAAGAATAGCATGAGAGCGCGAGGAAGTTTCATTAACCCTGGTGGGTTCTGTGGTTCGGTTAAGGTTTCCTTGTTGGAGTAACGCCATTACCTGTTGCCATAAAATAAATACAGGTCAACAACTCGACTCATAAAGTAATACTCTTGAGTAACAAAGTAAAAGAAAGCTCAGATTCATACTTCATCTGTGGAGTATGCTCTATACTGAGTAAGACCAGCTGCCACAATCCCCTGCATTACGAGCAGTGAAAAAAATATGAGCACAAATATTTGAAGAATCAACATGCTTAGACATGTCTATTTGGAAAAAAAATGAGCAGAAATATTTGAAGAACCAACATGCTTAGACATGTCTATCTGACTTTCTATTTCAGGAATTTTTTTTAACAAATCAAGGCAAAATAGCCGAAAATTCCCTGAACTATTGGAAATAGAATAACTTTGTCCTTTGTTTTGGTTTTGGTACAAAATGGGTCCGACTGTCGCCACTCGCCAAGTAGCCCACTGGTACCCTTCAGCACTAAGGGACTTCAGCTCCGATATTAACCACTGTGAAAAATATTTCATTGCTGATTGCTGAAGTGGAGCTCCAGAAAACCCTTCCCAACTATTTCTTATATTGTGTCTTTTTCCCGAGGGAAATGTGATGATCCTTTGGTTCGCCTTGTATGGCCACGTCCTACCATAATTCTTCTCGCTCCAAACTGTCCATAGAACATCCTACACTACACACAATTGCCCACGTCACAGAAACTACACTTTTCAAGACCATTCTCTCACCTATCCATCAAGGGTAGACTGAACAAACCTCAAACCAGCCCTTATGAAGAATGTAATTCAGTGCTATGGCCATATGATGATATATATAGCATAAACATTCAGGAGCAAAACTGAGATTTGCAGCTTCATCCCAAATCAGTAAATACAGACATATATACATGAGCACACGTCGAGATTTTCCAAAAAATCAAAGGAGAATTACAAAACATGTTAATGAAGGATGAGCACTCTTTATATATAAAAGCTGACCTGCTTATCTTCTCTTAGGACCAGAGGCCTTCCAGGTGACAGCAAATCTCTCACAGTTTCGTTGTAGACCTCTAGATATGAAAGATGAACCACATGATTCCCATCAAAGCTCCTTTGCCTTATCTTGCTAAAGAGATCCTTGATTGCTAAAACCATTACCCCAGGATTCTCAATTGTACCAAGCATTGTGTATGTCTTCCCAGCACCTGTGGCACCATAGCAGAACACAGAACCATTCCTTCCCTGCAGAACTGCTTCGACAAGGTCTGATGTTCTGAAAAATACAATATTCCAAGGTTCAGTTCTATCAAATTTATCAAGGAGTAGACTTAGGAGACTTACCTCTGCAGGCAGAAGCCCGAACTCAAGAAATTAAAGAAAAGAGGATATTTTATCATCAAACAAGCTATTAAATCTCAAAATTCTCTCAAACTTTTACTATTATGACTACAAGTCTATCTTAAGAAATAGTTTTTCACCATGTTCAATCAACCAATCCATACGACTCTTTACCAAATCCTATATGAAACCTTTGTGCTCATTCGCTCTATTTTGTTCCAACTGTTCACTGTAAAAGCCTTACCAAGATACTTATCTTACCCAAAAGTTACAATTAGGTAAGATCTGCTAAACATACAATGTAGTCCTATTGCCAAAAACAACTGGTTTTTGCTCAAGAAAGACTACATAGGAGTCAAAAGCCTTAAACAAGCACCCATCTCTAAAGTTAAAATGTTATCTTTTACACCTAAAAAGCATACTATAATGACTCTGCAACCACAAACTATAAAGTTACTACCACTATTACTAACATCAAACGCTCAGATTGTTGACAAATTTGACAATTGTTAAATCTTGATCAATGAATAATCATGGATGAATTAATAATAAAACTTATTTAGATCGTTCCAACTCACGTAGTGGAATAAACATCATGCTGATTGGCGCTATCCGGAAAGGAGGCATCAAAAGTGAAATGGCGCCCCCTGAGCCTCTTTAGCCTAAGGTAGTCATTCTCAGTGGCGAACTCGGTCAGATAAACGTCTCTTTTATCCACAATTTTCACACAACACCTGGCTCCAGCTTCTCTTTCCTTTTTAGACATTGGCCTTAACCTTACAAAAACAAGAATTCTACTACCGCCACCATCATCACCACTACCCCCTTTAGCAACCTTCTCCGAAATAGTTTCCAGTTCTTGCACATTCTCTTTTACAACCCTTCTAGTTACTCTAGGCTCAGTGTTGTTAGGCATAACTGAACTTCCCATTGATAGCTTTCTTGCCACAGTACTCGATGCATTCGCCCTTTTGGCAGGGTACGAAAATCCCACTATCCTATCACCACCTCCATTCGCCACCACCGCCACATTCTCCTTCAAATCCTCAGCAACATAAGTCCTTGTTACATTTGAACTATTATGCATAACATTGTTGCTGTTCTCCCTCATCACATTACTAATTATCGGCTTTGATTGTTTCGTTTCTTTCTCGACTCTTCTATTCCCTGAGCTCAAAAGATCTACACTAGGATGAGTTAAAAATCTTGATTCTTGATTATCAGGCTTTAAAGATTGGTTCTTGACACCAGCAGCAGCTTGTTTTTGCTGTTCATACAAAAGGGTTAATGCTTTCATCTTCTCTTTTAAACCATGGTGCGGATTTCTAGCCATTGTTGTGTCTTCTTGATCTATTCTTGGTCTAGTTTTCTTATCATTGTCAATTATTTGAGATCTTGTAAAAACAGGCATCCTTTCAAAAAATAGCCCTTATACCAAACATGCCAAGTAGCTAAAATTGTTTGAATTACAAGAAAGATTTGAACTTTACAAGAAAAATCAAGATTCTTGAAGGAAGCTTAAAGTGGTAGTACTATTTGAGTATAGTGAAGAAATAAGAAGTTGGGTTAGAGGGAAAGAATAAGATCTTGATAAATCTGATCCCTTGATTTTAGCAAGATTGACGGTTGAGAATTAAGCTAAGGGAAGAGGGTTTTTTGAATATTTAAAAAATTATAATTTGTAACGGTCAAATAGTGTCAGATAGTGAATGGTCCGTTATGACGAATATTGGGGGTCCATATCACAGGAAATCATAGCTTTATTTATTACTATGATGATAGTATACTCAATACTGTTAGTGCTGTCAAATGGGCCGGCCCGACCCAGCCCGACCCAGCCCACGTGGGCTTTGCAATTTACCGGGCCAGGCCGGGCCGACCCACAATTCACACGGGCCATTAAATTATTAGCCCAACCCAGCCCTATGTGGGCTGCAGGCTGGGCCGGGCTAGCCCACCATTATTTATTATTTATTATTTTTTAATAATATTAGTTTGATTTTTGAATTTTTAATAATAGTATATACTAGAAGTAAACCAAATATTACCATGATATCCAGCTGAACAATTCTTATAAAGGAGATAATGTAACAAATAAAAATATAGTACAAACTTTGGTGTCAAAAAGTATCCAATGCGAACTTAAAATTTATTTCAATTGTCATTAGTTAAAAGAGAATCTTAATTTCATAAAATTCCTGGAGCAATTTCAGATATCATAAACTGTTGTTAACACAATATAATCAGAAAATAATTTACAAACTTTGATAAGTCACCACACACATTTGGTAAATTGTTATTCTCCAAGAACCCGTATTCCAAATAACATTAAAACGAAAACATAAAAAGATACCAATAATATAATATTTGTCAAAATATAAATAATGAAAAATCGCAACATAATATTCAAAACTAGAAGCTCTGTTTCATTATTTTTAGACTGGTCCTTATTTTATTATTTAAATTATTTTATTTAATTAAGCCCACGGGCCGGCCCAGCCCAGCCTCACCCAAGCCTCACGGGCCGTGGGCTTGCGTGGGTCGGGCTAAAAAGCCTCAGTGTTTCGTGGGTTAAAAAATTTTTAGCCCAACCCTATTAAATTACGGGCCAGGCCGGGCCAGCCCAGCGGGCCAAGCCCATATTGACGGCTCTAAATACTGTAGTAAAAACAGAGGAAAAATTACATTTATATGGTAGAATAGGAGTAGTTTTTTCACATTTTACCTTTTGACATGAAAAGAAGAACCAAAGTGTTAAAGTTGACCTAACGTCTCGTTCTTGCTTTTGCATTATTCTTCTTCTTAACCTAAAGTACTTGGCATCAACTAAATTAATCTTGTGTTAGTATTCATTTTAACCTAAAGTACTTGTCACCAGTTAAAGTAATCTCGAGCATACTCACGAGTCAAATGGCTTATCCTGTGTTTTTCTTCTTTCTTCACGTGTAATAGTGCCTACGGGTTTGGACAATATTTGATTAAATTTACTAAAAGAATATTGATATATGTCATTGGAAGTTGATTATTTTAATGTTTGGGCTTAAATCCAATTGAGCAAGCAATTTGTGAAAGTTGATTCTTTGTGAGTGAAATTATTGTCATTTGGAATGTTGTAGGAGTAATTTGATACTTACTTCACTAGTAATTTAAATACTGAAAATCCATATTTGAAAATATTGACAACCAAACGATATAAATATTTTCAAAAGATACGAAGATTAAACTATGAGCATTCAGAATCCCAACATATGAAATAAAACTTAATAAAGAGAAGATCATAAAACTTAATGGGGAGATCGTTAATATTCGAGCACATGCTCTTTCAAACTTACAATTAAGATCCCTCTATTTATTACTTATATACAATTTTTTAGTTTTCTCCAGCCCATTCAGTGTACTTTAGCCATTGGAATATTCAAGATATGCTAGAATAATATGGCTGTTTTAATTCTGGAAGATAGTAATGTTATCTGTTGTACAAACTTTCTAATGTGAGGCAATTTATCATAGAGACACATGTATTAATTATCTTATAAGTGACGTTGAAAGCAATAACATATTTTTTTATGCTCTCGTTAAGTACGACTTAATGAAATAGTACAAATGAGCAGTTCGAACTGCGACGTTGAAGGCCAAAGCAATACTTTTCAATCTTTTATTTTCCAAATAATTCGTTTATTTTCTTTGTGAGCCAAACAAGTTGTCTATGGGTTTTGAAAAAGGACTTCCAAAAACCACTAAACTGTCTAATTATAGTAATCGGTTTCTTTGCTGATTTTATTTTTCTATTCGTCAACTTTGCCTCGGAGTTATTCTATCATTTCTTTAATTTAGCCCAATCATCGTTACTCAGATTCAACTTGAAATTGACATGACTTACACCATTAGACTTAATATATATCAAATAGGAGTAATACTTTATAAATTTATCAACTTCACTGTTACCAAAAATGGTGTCTTGTTCCTCAATTAAGGTTTCAACTTTTTTTATTAATTGTAGTAATAAAAAATGAGTGAATGCGCCAGATGTCTATCATTTTTTCAAATTACTAGTACTGGCTTGTAGTGATAACTTAGTCTATAGCTATTCAGGAGGTGGGAAAATTCGATTCAAGAATTAATCAATAATACGTTAACAAACTAGAATTAACAATTCTCATTATCTAATCCATGCTTATTGTGACAGAAAACTCTTGTTAGCGTTACTCAGTTACTATTAATCTTGTAAGCCCAATTTTTTTATTTTTTTTTCCGCAGCAAACATTAAAATTAAAAGATTGAGCCGCTGCTGTATATTTCATCACAATTTCACCACAAAATTTAACATAATACGTTTCATTTGTTCATGCTAGTCAAATTTGGGCCACTATTTTAAATTTACAAGACGGTTTTGACAGATTCCAATCAAAAGTTGCTGATAAATGAACTTTCACGACCTAGTTTTGACGCTATCTCGAAACAATTAAAATGAGCGCGCCTTTGCACAAATTTAATCGACGGAGACAGAGCTCAAATAACGCCATGACGAAGGACCATCCTCTTTAACTCTCTCATTTAAAGGGGGACAACTGCACATATAGCCTATTTTTCACGCTCATTACAGTTTTAGCCACACATGGGTGCGACTCCGCAAGGCTGGCCACTTCGGTCAAAATTGCTTATCTTTAGACCATTAAATTGAAATTCAGTTCATATTTAGCCAACCTCAGCCTTTTATGGTCTGAAGTTGAAATTTGATGATTTTGTTTTTTTTTGCTCGTTTGAAGTAGAGCATAGCTTCACATTTTGTCTGAATTTGACTCATCTTCAAACCATAAAATCAAAGTTGAGTGAACTTGAAAATAAATACATAAGTTAAGGGTTTGGAAATGAATGACTACATTTGCAAGTAATTTTTAATAATTAGTTAAAGTCTAAATTGACGGGTACAAGTGATATTATAAAACTATGACACCGGAGGCAATGGTTTCCCTTTTTCGCTGTTTACATATCAAAAAAAAAAAAAGACCATCCCTTAATAATATCTAGACAAAAATATCTCTCAACACTCAATTAATGAAGTGTGTTTTCCCTCCTTCCCTCTTCAGCTAGTCTTGCCAGCACAATGCTGGTCATCGAACCCTTCCACTTGTGTCTAATCAAATTGACTTGAAATCCTCATAAGTAGACAACCTTTGAAGTCTTGGAAGGGAAACACTTTCTTAGCTGGAGGTCATTTACTTGAAATAATGGAAAACGGGGACAAGCCCTTTAAAACCATCCAAATTTGGAGACACAGGGTGAAATTTTCTTGGTTCAAGTAGGCTACCTAATGAAATTTTTACCATTTAAGGACTTAAACGTAAACCCAAATCCAATAAATGGGCTTGGAGGAAATCAACTAAAAATAAGCCCAAATCCCCAACAGTTTTTGAGCTTAGATTCTTGCTAAAACCCTCTTTCGCTTACTTGCTTCCTCCTTTGCGTCACTTCCCTCTTTCTCTTTCTCTATCAAACTGGTAAGTTCCTATTCTTTTTTGCACTCTCTAATTACACTAAAGCGCCTGTCTTTTTTATTTTTCCAATGTTTTTAGTGGTAAAATAGCTGATTTTTTAAATAGATTATACTGCTATTATGCTGTTCTATGTTCATTCATGCTTATTTTTACAAGTATATACTTATTTGCTTACTTGCTAATAGCTCAAATTTGTGGTGATATATTATTTTTTCTGAAAAATCTAAGCATTACAAACTTATATTGAGTTATGCAGTGAACCCGCGGCAGCCGCCTTATAAATTCTCTAACCATGGTGGAGATAGAAGAAAACCCTAATGTAGTTGTAGAAGAAGAGTCAATTAAGAAGAAGAGAAAGCGAAAGAGAGATAAGAAGAACAAAATGAGTGTAGAAAAAGAGAATAAGAAGGAGAACGAAAACGAGGAGAGGGAAGAGGAGGATGAAGAACAGCATGAATCCGAGGAGGATGAATTGAAGGAGGAGGTTAAGAAGGAGATGAAGAAAAAGCGAAATAGAGGCAAGAAGAACAAAATGAGTGTAAAAAAAGAAACGACGAAGGAGGATGGAAACGAGGACGAAGATGAAGAGGGGGAGGAGGAGGATGAAGAACAGCATGAAGCGTTGGATAATGAATTGAAGGCTGAAATAAAGAAAGAGATGAAGAGTGGGACAGGTATTATGAGCACCGAGTCCTTTTCTTCTCTTGGAGTTTCAGAGCCCACTATGAAGGCTATTAACGATATGGGATTTGAACACATGACTCAGGTAAATTATAAGATTCTTTTTAGTAAAGTGTGTTACTCTCTCTAAATGCATTGGTTTTTCTCTAATTCAGTTGTCTAATTAGATGGCACAATTTGCATTTGCTAGTATTTCATAAGCAGGTATTAGCAAAGTTAAATACTTGGCACTATACTGAGATATTATGGCAAAGTTTATTAGTTTACTAGTAATTGAATCATGTTTAGCCTATTTTAATTCAGTCTAAAATGTACACTGTCTCGAGTTGCTTGAAGTGGACTTTAAAGAAAGTTCAGAGCTTGTGTAGATAAATTGATATTAATTTGTCAATGAGGATTATAACTGCCTGATTTATGCAACTATTTTGGCACTGCATAGCTAACATCTCCTATTAAGATCTGTACCTTAATTCTCTCTCTATGCTATTGAAGATCCAATCTAGGTCCATTCCTCCTCTCCTGGAAGGCAAAGATGTCCTTGGAGCTGCAAGAACTGGTTCTGGTAAAACACTTGCATTTCTGATACCGGCTGTGGAGTTGTTATACAACGTACGCTTTACACCTCGTAATGGAACTGGGGTTATTGTTATTTGCCCAACAAGAGAACTGGCTATACAGGTAAATACCTGGTCTTCCTTCCCTTTCTTTTTTGTTTGTTTTTCTTTTTTGGGGGGCTGGGAAGAGCAGGAATGACGTACTGTATTCATGTTTGCAATTTGGCTGACCCCCCTTTGCCTACACATCTTTTATCCCAACTAAACGGACCGTCTTCCCCTGTTCGATCTGATAACAATCCGTCCAATCTTTTTGCTACTGACAAAAGGAATCTGCTCAAACTTTTTTCTCTTCATACTGTTGTGCACTAAATTAAGTCTAGTTTATGGGAAGAATGGTTTTGCTTGTCTATATTCTTTTTAGTCTCGTTCTGTATCCACTTGTAAAATCATTGAAAATATGGGAATAAAGACACTTTTTTTGAGCATAGAGAAAATGAAATTGCCTTAATTTTTACCATAAATGAGTTCTTTCTCAGCTTTATTGATCTTATAACTGTTTTAAGTCTCTCTTGCGACGTCCTTTGGGACCAATACAATCAGTGGCAAATGTAGTTATTTGTTAATTGGTTGTGACAATACCATTTTGTCGTAGTTCACCTTTGCCCAGACTTAACTTGTTCATAGACCATAGTATCCAGATACAATGAAAATTTACTGTATACCGTGCTGTTGCAAGAATTCCAATTTTTGAACATCCTTGCTATCTCAAGTTTGTGGGCTAACTTAAGTAATGAATTTGTTATATGAACAATGAAAGTGTTTGATTGTTGGACAGTAGTTGCCCCCAATCTAGAGTTTGTGTTTCAAGGCTAACCTACAGTTTTAATGGCTCAGACGCATGCTGTGGCAAAGGACCTTCTCAAATATCACTCGCAGACTCTTGGGTTGGTTATTGGTGGTTCAGCAAGAAGAGCAGAGGCGGAGCGTATTGCAAAAGGGGCTAATCTCTTAGTAGCCACCCCTGGTCGACTTCTTGATCATCTTAGAAATACCAAGGGATTCATTTATAAGAATTTAAAGGTACTTGTGTCTTTGAAACTGCTGGTTTTTTCTATTTGTGCTGTTGTTTCGTAGTATGATAGCAATTATCGTTTTCAATTCTGGCATGTGATCTTTATCGGAGTCTACTTTACGAGTTATTTGTAACTTTTGCTCGAGCCAATCTTTTTTTCCTTTTGATGGATTACCCAATACAATCTCTTTTTCATGCACTTATCAAAGATCGACATGGTTTCTGAAATTAGTGTCTAAACTTGCAGTGCCTCATGATTGATGAAGCTGATAGGATTTTGGAAGCAAACTTTGAGGAAGACATGCAGGCAATCCTTAAACTTCTACCGAAAGAGGTACTATTAACTATACGCTACCCTTATGAAGATTGTATCCTGTAAAACTGTTATCCACAATGATAGTTATTTCTAAGATTCAAATAAAAATGATATTTTGCTTTAGTGCCTTCTTAATTATGTTAGTTATATATTTATATCTAAGAGGACAACAGTTAGGCATTTTTTTTTGTTATTTTAAGTTCTCAATGGTGATTTATTTTTTTCTGCTTAAAAGTAAAGAAACTATCTCATAGGTTATGCAAATGCTCTTAGATGTATGTGGATGCTTGCTTTGATGGTTGGAGTTAAGATGGAGATCATTCTTCACCTCTTTAACTACCAATATATGCTAATCGAGGCATGACTGGATGAAAAGTTGATGTATCACTTATTGGCTAATGTAATTTGTAGACATTGTTAATCTACATGTGTTAGTTTATTGTATGTTTTGTTTATATGATATTCTACTTAGGTTATGAAGTTCAACTGTTGGTGTATCTGTTATTCTGAGTTAACTAATATGCTAGTTGCTCTACAGGGGAGGCAGACTGCTCTCTTTTCGGCCACACAGACAAAAAAGGTATTCTATAGCCTGATGTTTTTCCTGGTCCTCTTAGCTGAAAACCAAGCAGTAGATCACTACTTTCAACTTTCAAGTGCATGCATCTCAAATTTATAGCATAATTCTTGGAATAGAAGAGAGAAATTGGAATTCCATTAAGAGACTGCTGATTGTCTTATACTTTTAGAAACTTTTTCTTGAATAAAGTCCATTAACTTGTGGGAATTAGTGATTCTTGTGTTTTTGTTGACAAAATCTTAATTAATAGTAGTGATTTGAGAAAGTGAAAAAGACCGGCAGGGTATATCACTATATCGTTGCCTAATGACTCAATCTTTTCATTGTTTCAGGTTGAGGACCTTGCACGGTTATCTTTAAAGAAGACAGATACTGTCTATATTGATGTGGACGATGGAAGGAGGAGGGTATGCACATGCTCATTTTTTTCCTCTGTTTTTTCTTAAATTTTATGATCACATTGTAACTTTGAGTATGTGGTGCAATTCAGGTAACTAATGAAGGGCTGCAACAAGGATACTGTGTTGTCCCAAGTGCCAAGAGATTTGTTCTCCTTTATTCATTCTTGAAAAGGAACCTGTCAAAGAAAATAATGGTTTTCTTCTCATCATGCAACTCTGTCAAGTTTCATTCCGAACTTCTTCGCTATATCAAGATTGAATGCCATGATATTCATGGGAAGCAAAAACAGCAAAAACGAACATCTACATTTTTTGACTTCTGCAAAGCAGAAAAGGGCATCCTGTTATGCACAGATGTTGCTGCACGTGGTCTGGATATTCCTTCTGTGGTATGTTGCATCACCAACTTGCTCCCCTTACCAAAAAGTCCTTGTCTAATCTTGGGCATACATGAGATTGGGGGAGACTGAATCCCTTTCACTTTTGTAGCCCTCTCTTTTCCTGGGTTTGTGGAGGGTGGGGCAGAAAGCAAATATTCAGTTGAAGAAAGAAATAAAGTAATTCATCAAAGAGTACTTGCAGCATTTAGGTGTTCAATTATTATCCTGTGCTATCGACTGTACTTCTCTGTTTTTACTTTTATGTCTTCTATTTGATTTGATAGAAAGTTGATACAATTTTATTAGGTATAGAAACATTGTTTTTACTGCACAGCCTATGAAGTGGGAAAAAAATGTTTACTAATAACTAGTTGAGGTATAGATCTTACAGCTCTCTTCCTTTGAAAGGTAGTAATAGAAGAGTATTAACTCTTGTTCTCTCTGTCCAGGATTGGATTGTGCAGTTTGACCCCCCTGATGAACCCAAGGTATTAAGCACTTCATTGGGTTTCGAAGTTGTTTATGAAGGAAGAGACTCGTGCCTTCTTATTATTTGACCTGCAATCTTTTACAGGAATATATTCACAGAGTCGGTCGAACAGCACGTGGCGAAGGTGCTAAAGGAAATGCCTTGCTTTTCCTGATTCCTGAGGAGTTGCAGTTTCTTAAGTACCTCAAGGTCTCTTCACAGTTCTACTCTTAAATTTTTTTTGGATAAAGCATAATTGTTCTCTTACAAAATTATCAGAATGATAAAACATCTCTTAGAATTCTAATGTTGTCTCATCAGAAGTTGATCCTTTGAAGTGGGAGCTGTGATACTTGAGAACTAATTTTTTCCAACTATACGTGACATAATTAATATGGTTGGATCTCGGGCTAAAAGCTGGACTCATCGAACTGATTTTTCCCATTTTGGTAGTTTCAATTTAATTGTGCTGGCATTTTCTAGGACTGTTTCCTGAACGTTTCCACTTTGTAATAGAGAAAGAGCAATTGAGTTTTTCAAATATCTCATGTAATTTTGGTACATTATGAGTATGGGTTGATAGTCTGTGATGCATATGCATGTGCTTTTATGACAGGCGGCAAAAGTGCCTGTAAAAGAATATGAATTTGATCAAAAGAAGCTGGCCAATGTGCAGTCACTCCTGGTAAATCTACAGCAGCTGCTTCTTTTTATTATTATTACTTAGCCAGCCAGTGTGTTTCTTGTACTCTATGAAAAATTCTGTGTTAAAAGAAAGAACACGACAATGTTTTTCAGGAAAAGTTGGTTGCAAACAACTATTACCTGAACCAGTCTGCTAAAGAGGCATATAGGTCCTATATACTAGCATATAATTCTCATTCCATGAAGGAAATATTCAATGTTCACCGACTTGATTTACAGGTACGTGTTCTTGCTTTTTTTTTCCGCTGTTGTGGTGGACACCTTCTCGAACAGTAGCATTTGAGAAATAAGATTATGGATGACTTTTAGTTATAAAGACTATGATTCTTCTAGTGCAATGCATAAAATTACCAGAGTCTAGAAGTGTATCTTTTTCTCTATTTATTCTTAATATGGTGTGTGGTTTTAGCAATTACGATATGAGGACAAAAGGTGTGGTCCATCTGGTATGTAGGGTGCATTTATGTCCTCATTAAGTACATGTGAATTGTGAAGTTGGGCCCCTTTTATAAGGATAATGGAAACTTGTCGACCAAATAGATATGAATCTTGAAGTTGTGGCTTAAGAAAGAATTTTTGATAGCGTATGCTTTGCGGGTTAGAGAATGTTTTACAAACTTCCTAGCTAAAGTGATCAAAGTATGCTTGGCCTGTCACTCTGTGAAGTAATTAACTTTATGCTGCACTAAAAATCAGGTTATGTTTCCTTTATCTAAAACTGAAACTACTGCCAGTTAATACATTATGAAATATGGTTTCTAAGCCTTAGTTATGTGTGCGCATAACTTGAACTATTTTTATGTGTCATTCCCTGAGAGGAGTATTTTGTTATACTTATATACTCTTTTTGCCATTGGGCTTTTCTGAAGTTATGTTTGCATTTCTTTGAATAAGGGTATTCATGTGCACATTTACACCTTTAAAATATCAGACCTACTCGTTCCCTTAAAAATAGCGTTAGGACATCAGCTCCTCTAACTTATGCTCTAGGTTTTTCTCCGATTTAAATTTCGTATGGCTCTGTTTAAGTTGCCTGTTACTGTGTTGGTGAATAGTGGATGTGGCACATAGGACATGAGCTATTTGCTCTCTGCAATTTAGGAATTGCATTAACTTCGGAATGCAGGAATTGTATTTGTACTTAAATACTAAAATATGTTGGGAATTACTCTTGATTAACGGATGAACCGGTGTTTGCCAGGCTGTAGCTGCTTCGTTCTGCTTTTCAAATCCTCCAAAAGTACACCTGAACATAGATAGCAATGCATCCAAGTTCAGGAATAAAAAGCGTAAAGTTGAAGGAAGCCGGAATGGGTTCAATGATAGCAATCCTTATGGAAAGAAAGGAAGTGATGATACAAGGCAGTTTGTAAGATATTAGGGGAAGATGTTCTGCAGCAGCAAAGGTTTCTGCAGCAGAAGCTTGTTAAAGATGTATAATTATTCTCTAATGTACTTGTTACGTGGAAAAGTTCATGGTTGAGTCGTTTAACCTTCTTCTAGCTAGGGTACTTCATATTTTCTGGACTAGGTCCACATTTTTGTCCTGGCATTGCCAAAGAGAATGTTGTGTTTATTTATTCAAGTTATGAGTCGAACGATTTTCTTTTGATAAAACTTAATTTTTTTCCTTCGTCACAAAAAGAAGTTGAGCCTTATTTCTTGCTATGATCTGCAGGCAACAGCTGTAAATTCACCGTCTCCTCCTTTGAACAATAATCCTGAAAAAGATTAGTAGTAACTAATAGTTGAGGATGGCGGGCTTGTTTAATCTTGGTTTTCTGTTATTTGTATAATCAGCTTATTAATAGTAGTTTCTAATGCAAACACGAACTTGTGTCAACTGAGCTATAAGCTGCAGGCTGTAACTTGTTTTGTACTATTGTATAATATGGCATCAAATTTCCATATTTTCCCTATCAAACAACCAATACAATGATTTTAGAAGGTTTTGCGAACGATTGAAAGACCTGTGTAGTTTTAAGATGTAGCTAAATTCTAAAAAATCTCTAATGACGCTTGGTTGACTTATTCCAGAAATACGCTACATCTGTAAGAAAAATTAGAAAAGTTCTACATTGCACTGCTGTATGTTTGAACTATAGCCCCACTAAATCATTGTTGTTTTCTTCTAAATAGTCAAAGAATCGGTACCCTGATTTGTAAGGATAACAAGTAGATCGAGTTTAGTTGCAAGTGGTCTGCTCATAAACAGTGTGTGCATCTTGGTTCTGTCAGTGTTAGTAAACTACAAAAATACCCTTCCCAAAAATAATAGACCAATAAATGTTGTCCCATGTGCAATACTTACAATACTAGTTCTTACCATAAACGAGGAGATAATGAAAAAAAATAAAGTTTAAGCCGACCGACATAAAAGATTAAAAAAAGTACTACTAACAAGCTTTTATATAATTAATAAACAAAGTTTTCCTTAGCCACTAAACACCTCTACTTCATCCCAAAGCAATATCCTTACTATAATAAATTATTTCTAAATATACAAGATATTTACTCTCCCCGTCTCAAATTAGTTGACGCTTTAGCAAGTTTCATCTGTCCCAAGTTAGTTGACGCTCTAGAATTTCAAGATTATTTTTGTCAATTCTTTCCAACTATACCCTTAATAATTAAAAGAATTCTCAAGAAACTTTAATAGTCAAATATTAAATAGGGGTAACATAGTAAAATACACATTCTATTTAATGGTATTCTTAATGGGCATGAAAAAGTTAAAAGCGACAACTAATTTGGGACGGAGGGAGTATTAAGTAACCCACAATAATGAAACACTGTTGACACACGTCCACGTACTGGCACACGTTACTTAAACCCATAATAAATCCTATCCAATTTTATCACGAAACTACTCCAAGAAAAGGTCAAAATTGGAAATTCAAAGACTAATCAAAGGGAGTGTATCCAAATCCATGAACCCATTAACCGCCAACTCACGCCTTCCCACGCAAGTAAAATAAAAAGAAACAAAACGTCGGCTCAATAAAACTAAGTGCTGCTCCTAACTTTATACTACAACAGAAAAAAGGAAACCAACTTATATTAATACATACACCGCCCACTTTAAAAAAAAAAAAAACTGTTGAAAGCAAGTAAACTTGTGGCGGTGTTTACCGTTGGTTTCCTTCTTTTTAATACCTTACCTTCATTTCTACACCATTCTTTTGTCCCAAGTTACCAAATCCTACTCCTTCTTTGATTTTGAAAACTACCAAAACATATATAAGCCTTGCATATTTTTTTGGCTAATACCAACTTACAAGTTACACACTTTTTTGCGTTCATTACCCTTTAGGAAAAGGATTTTTACAATATGCTTTTAAGTATAGAATCTTGCTAATATTTTTTTTTCTTTGTGAATATTCTCCACTACTACTTTACATTCTTGCATAGGTTCTTTTCTTCGTTACCTTGAATTGCATTGAATCAGAATTTGATTCCAACACTTTAGAGAATTGATTTGCATTCTCTACGCAATGGAGAATTTTGTTAAGGCTCAGTTTCATTCACTTATTGGTGGGGGTGCAGTACTTCAAGAATACCCCACGAATCACAAGAGTTTGGTTCATTCAAATATGCACCAAGTTGCTGAATCTACAAGCTCAAGTAGTGATAATCATGATGAGTTACAAGATCCTGAAGTTTCTGATTCAGAGAGCTGTGTTATTGGTTCCAAGAATCAAGAAAATTGTGCTAGTTTGATGAGAATTGATGAAGATAACAAGGTTTATGGAATTATTGCCAAGAGGTTTTTGTCTGGTTTAGGTTCTTTGGAATCATCAATGCAAATTACAGCAATTCACAAGGAAACTTGTGAGAGTTTTATAAAACAAGCTAAGCTTCAGTCCTTTCTTGTTTATTCCAAAGCTGTTGAGAAAAAATGTGGAGGGAATGCTAATTTGAAGTATGCTTGGTTTGGTGGTTCAAAAGATGAGATTAACAATATAATTTCACATGGTTTTGTTCATTCTTTGAACAATGGAGGTGATTATGGGAATGCCTTATGCCTTTCTCCTGATGATAAGCCTCTTGATTGGTACTAATTTACAGCTCATCTTTTTATGGTTTTTATAGTTATAATTCTTTTTTATGTTAACTTATTCTTGGGTTTTTTGAATTTTGCAGTGTGCAAAGTGCTGTTCCTGATGAAAATGGGATAAGACATTTATTGCTTTGTCGTGTGATATTGGGAAGAAGTGAAGTTGTTCATCCTGGATCAGGACAATGTCATCCAAGTTCTGAGGAGTTTGATACAGGGGTTGACAATTTACTTTCTCCTAGAAAGTATATTGTTTGGAGTACAAATATGAATACCTATGTCTTCCCAGAATTTATGGTCAGTTTCAGAGTCACATCTCATGTCAAAGGTGAGCACAGTTTGAACTTTGAAGTGCCTTGAGCATTAAGGAGAATTGGAAATGGTTTAATTTAGAACATCTAGAGGATTGTGCTAGATTGTTAATTACTTCTAATCTCATTCTTGCAGAGTCTCAAAGGAATGGAGTTCCTGTTAAAAATCCAAGTTCACCTTGGATTTCCTTTCCCGCACTGATCTCTGCTCTATCAAAATTCTTGCCGTCTCACACTATCAAAATGATTACCAAATATCATAGTGATCATAAGGTATGCCCTTGAAGTTCTTGAGCACTCTTGTTTTTGTATGTATGAGCACTTGTCATCTTCCTTTTCACTATTCAAGTTTATTCATCCCTTTTGCGTAGTTGTTCATATCTAGTTCTGTGTTTTTTCAGGAGAGGAAGATCACAAGGCGAGACTTGATTCAGCATGTGAGGAAACTAGCTGGAGATGAATTGTTAACTGCAATCATCAAGTCTTGCAAGCTAAAGGTATGAATTATGATCATGGCCTGCTTCAGAGCAAATCTTTTGTTTAAATTGCTTTTGACAACGTAACCCACAACTAATTCACTTGTCCTGTAATCCCACCATGTTATCTGTTCCTTAGTTTGAGTTAAAGCTATGATCGAATGGAAAGAAGTTGTGTTTTCGTTGATTGCAAGACGATTCCAGACCTTTTTACTACTCATAAATGATGTGTGATTGACCTACTCGATTTTCATAATTCAATGGACTGCAACATCGCTTTCTTGATATTCTGCTTCTACATTTGGTTCCAAAATACTGTATCATGTTGACTTTGTTAAGTGGTTCTCAGTGAAGCTATAGATTGTAGTTCTACTCCCCTTCTATGTCATGTGGGAAGTTCGGTCATTTAAACTTCAATGAATTAAATGTGGTCTGGTTGAATGAATGGCTTCTACTTGTAAGTGTGGGAGGTACCTAGGGATTGGTAGCCAGCACCGAGGAGTCCCGACATAGAAAAATTGTGGTAGGTTTATGAGCTCGGCAACTCTTGTGGTCGTGAAGCTGAGACAAAGTAAAAAACTGCTCAGGCTTCTTAGACAGACAGAGGAGTGGAGGAGAAGGGGGTTGCTGGGGAGAGGGCAGCGAGCACTTAACCAACACTAAGGACTCCCAGCTTTCAGTTGATTTATGCCTTACTTTTTCTTGTTTAAATGAACATTTGACATAGGTTTACTATTCGATGATCAAGTGTGTGTATCTGTAACATACTGCCGGTTTGACATAGCCTAGTAGTGAATAGGTGCGGTGTAAACTGCGAATTACTGCCTTGACAGTTTTATCTTTGGAAAAACATCTATAAGCTGTTTATAGTAAGTTGTGAGTCGAACAATCAAAACTAGGGGACACACTTTCTAGTTCTTCACGAATCAGTATGATGATTAACTGACTGAACTTGTCATTGAACTTTGCAGCATCACAGAAGATCTACTGGAATCTCATCTAACGAAAGCTCAATTAACTCTGAACACCGAGAAGGAAGAATCTGTGCTTGCCAAAAGAGTGGTTGAATAGTTTTCTTGAAGAAACGAAAAGTTGTAGATCAACACCCGCTGACCAAGCTAATGTGCCACAAGTACTGACATGAAGGATTTGCAGCTCGTTGCTAACATGATAGCCTTAGGTTCCTACTTTTTATCTTACTGCACACACTGTTCTTTGTTTTGTACCCTCAAAGGTCATCATAGAGTAAGAATGTCGACCAATGTAATAGCAGTTAATGGTTCCCTGTTCAAATCAATTCTTGTTGATGAGGAGTAAAAGACAAATTGCTATCCAATCATGCAGGCAACATCTTCTTGTATTATCTTTATTCTTTCATACACAGTTTATCTGGCAATGGGCACTGGCAACAAACAATTATATCTCGAACTTAGGCGATTGTTCACGTTGTGAAAAGCCAACTAATTCCTCAAGTATTGATATACTGAACTTGGCTTGAGTAAAACATTTTGGATTGAGTAACCGAACTCTGTTTGATGCCAATACCATCCAGCCTAATAGAATAAAGTTACACTAAAATGGAAGTTGCAAAGCTACAATGAAAAGTCTGGTTCCTTAGCTTGCCACTGCAACAATGCCCCAATATAGGAGGGCGCTAATGATTTTGTAAGGATCTCCCAATAGTTATATTCAAGTCATTCACACTATGAGTAAGCTTAGGAGTGGCAATGGGTAGATTGTCAATAATACGGTGGATGCAATATTTTGATTTAACAATACGCATATTAATGGCGTTATCCCTGCTTCTAAATATCAAACACTTCCCCTAATGGAAATTCTACATAAAGGTACGCTTCTAATTAAGTAAATTCTACCCAAAGGTCGCATAATCATATATAATGGTTTACCTGCTCTATTTTGTATTTCTTCTTAATGTGTAAAACATTTTTACCCCAACAGTTTATATCTATTTTTATTTCATCATATGCAATAACTATTTTTTCTAATTATGTAATTTTCGTTTTGGACAAAATATGTAAAAACGAAAAAGCTGCAACTTATCGTACTTATCTAGAATTCGATCTTGGTACTAGCCCATAACGAAGATTGTTAGTACTCATCTCATATCAAGGCAGCAGCACATAGTGCAACTTTATTTTTTTGATAAGTGGAAAATAGAAGAGCTCCATGAAAGGATAGTTTGTTATCTTTAGTTGGGAAGTATGGGCTTTGTCCCACATTGGTGGGCAAAATTCCTTTTGTGTGTCTTTTAAGTTCTTGTTCTTGTTAAGCATTTAGCATAGTGTACAAGCATAGTACATAAAATTTAATTTCAAATTAATGGTTGCATCCAATATCTCCTTTAAGGAAGGCAGGAAAGCCGAATCTTCGTGCAATCTTATTGCAAATAAATACTCTTAACACAGTTCAACACCACCTATAGCATTGTGAAATAATGCTTCAGGCAAATTTTTTGTTCATCAAGGTAACCTTTTCGGCATCAAAGTTCTCCTCCAAGGTAACCTGTTTGGGTGGACAGTTATAAAAACGGAACCTGTTCAACTCAAAACAATTTGGTGAACAAAGGTTTTTCAATTTGTAATAGATGCAAGACTGCTATGGAATATGTTCCTGAAATTCTATAAGCAAGGCTTAGAAGAAAGCATAGTTAGCTCGAAAGGGACAGTAGGAATATACATGGTGAGCATTTTTGTGGGTCAGTGGAAAGAAATTATTAACATATGCTTTGAAGGAACTAGGATCAGCGTATTTGATGCTATAGATGTTACTCTAGATTTTGCTAGGTCCAGACGAGTGACCATTTAACGGGAAGGTTGTTGTACATTATACTTGCTGCTGATGCTAATGCCTAAAGAAAGAAAACATTCTGATCGACAAACTCAAGCTTCAAGACAGCCAAAAGGTGCCAAAGTCGCATGAATCTGTGCTTTAAAAAAGACCTTAAAAAAAGGAGAAAAAAGTAAACCTTATGGGGAAGTAACAGGCCAGATATCAAAAAGTTTAGCATGTAGTCAATCTTCATTAACAGGCAGAAGTAGTAGCTGCATAAACTTAGTTCTTTAATTAATAAATTGAAAAGCACACACCAAGCCAACAATACCAATAAAGAAAAAATGGTTTTAACAAGCCCACACTAAGCTAAGCATTCTGCATCATCATCAGGGGTAAACCAAATAGGAGCCGGTAGAATCCTTTGTATCTTGTCGAGATCAATGGGGTAGTAACAGGATAAAAAGCTTCTTTCTTTGTAGTCATAAATGCCCAAATCATTACCTCCACAATTGAGCCTCTTCCCATTTCGGTAAGCCCAAATCTGATTATCGGTAAAGTAAATAGAATTGGACCTCAATTCAGGAAATTACGTGGTTGAGAGAGCAAAACCGGGATTGGAGCCAATGAAGAAAGCACGATTGCCAAGGCTACCCTCCGAGTACTGAATCTATACATGATCATGGTCTATGAAATCCAGCTTGAAAACATCAAAAGTTCGAGTCTGATAAGGAAATTGGTTATCCACATTAAGAGTCCCATCTTGATCAATGGCAGCTGCAGTGTAGCGTGTAACAATAAAAATCTCTTGGCTTTGGTGGTCGTAGACCAAGTAATCAGTCTCCCAGCAATAGGATGACTTGTGTTCTAGTTACGAAAGAAGTAGGCCAATGATTAGTGCCAAAATCTTCACTTTGAATGGGAAACCTCTTAATTGGATCATCATGAAGATCCCAAGCTTCAAGCTCCCTAGCGTCCGTGAGAGTGAAAAATAGTTTCTTTCAGACTGTCGAAAACAATTTGAGTGTATGCTTGTAAGGGCCCATCGAGACCAGTCCAGGCCAAGCAATCGGCATCATCTCCAGGCCGGGGCTTCCTGCAGAAGGCGAGCTTGTCAAGGTGACCGTAAATGGCCAGGGCTATGCAGTCGTCGTCCACAGGAGACGACGAAAGAACCATCTTTGGGATGATGCATGTAGACAAATGTTGTGGGGTACGGGGATTGGATTTGTAGTCAAGAAAGCTTTCGACCAAACCAGAGTGGCTGTTCTGTAGGGAAAACATCAAAAAAATGGAGAAAGTAAGACCGGATGGGAAGTAATAGGCCAGACATCAAATACCACCTCAAACGAGCTCAACAGAGAATGATAGACCAAGCAAATAAGCACAGGAGTGATAGACACTTTCAGGTGGGAGATTGGGTATATGTGAAGGTTCAGCCATACAGGCAGGTCACTATGACTTCTCATCATTTTAGTAAGCTGTCCTATAAATATTATGGCCCTTATCAAGTTCTGGAGAAAGTTGGTACAGTAGCTTATCGGTTGAACTTACCTCCACAGCTTCTTCTCCATCCTACCTTTCATGTTTCTCAACTGAAACTCTGTCATGCTATTCCTTCCAGTATAGCTCATCCTCCAATCTTAGATCTATCAAGTCCTTATTGCCCTCAGCCCTTTAAAGTTATTGACAGGAGATTGATTCAGAAAGGGGGCAAGGCTGTTGCTCAATGGTTAATTCAGTGGGAGCACCTTCCAACTGATCAAGCAACATGGGAAGATGTGTCTGCTATGAAGATCAGATTTCCTGAGTTCCTTCCTTGAGGACAAGGAAGTTTTTTAGGGGGGAGTAATGATACACATTGGAGGAAGAAGATAGTAATTGTTGAGAGCTGGTTTTGAAGTATGACAAACGAGAAGGACACTGAGGTTCAGGAGAAGAACCTTGTCCTTGAGATGAAGGACACGCTTGATCGAAAAGATTACGGGTTGCAAATCCCTGTGGAACTAGGAGTAGTGGCGCGTGGTTGTTGACGTATCCTAGTCAGACTAAAAGAGGCGGTGTCCAGGCTGTATCTTTGAAGTGTGGACAAGAGTTAGACTTTAACATGGAAAAGAGTTACTGCGAATCTGATATTGCCATAATTAAGAGAATTCCCAGCAGGACTCAACTAGGGTTGTAAGACCTGTATAAAAGCAAGTAGAAGAGACAGCCGAAATCAGTTTTTCAAATAGAGAGTCGAGAGCATATAGAGGTGATCTGAAGAACTGTCTACGTCGGAAAACTGAAGAAGACAACTGGTTTGCATGCAGAGTATTTGAGTCTAGATCTCTTGTCTAGGTTCATCGAGTTGTAAGTTGTCTCTGTTACAAGTGTTCATTGTTTTGTCTATTAGCTTATTTCAGAAGCATATGTATTAGGCAAACTACTTTGTGATTACTAGAAAAAGCTAGAGTTTAGCTTTGGTTAGTGATTAGGGTCTAGAGTGTAGCCCCTTGGTTACAGAGTTTGTAATCTGAAACGTTGCTCTTGTGTTAGTGGATTGAGATTCAAAATCCCAGAGTGTGGGTCGTGGTTTTTCTCCCTTGAGCAAGGAGTTTTCCACGTAAAATCCTTGTGTTCTTGGTGAATGTTTTGAAGTGTGTTCTTAAGTACAGTTTGCATAAAAGAGAACTGAGGAACCTTGTTCTACTACGGAAGAACCAGGTTCTTACAACAAAAATCGGAGGACACTATTCAACCCCCCCTTCTAGTGTCGTTAGGAGGTGCTTAAAGTATAACAAGTGGTATCAGAGCAGGTCTTCTCTTGTAAGGCTAACACCTTGAGAAGGATCAAAATGAGTGCACCGCCTACTATTACTGAAGGACAGTCGGTTCTGAGGCCTCCACAGTTTAATGGGCAATACTACGCATGGTGGAAAAATAGGATGGAGAATTACATATGTGCTGAAGATTATCAACTCTGGCTGATAGTCTCTGAAGGAAACCTGATTCCCACCAAAATAGTTGGTGAAGGAACCACTGCCACAAAAGAACCCAAGCTGAAAGAAGAGTTTGATGAGTCTGACTATAAGATGATCGAAAAGAACCACAAAGCCAAGCGGTTGGTTATATGTGGTCTGGGTCCAGAAGAGTTCAATCGAGTATCATCGTATAAGACGGCTAAGGAAATATGGGATGCTTTACAAGTTGCACACGAAGGAACCACTGAAGTAAAGGACTCAAAAAGAAGAATGTTGAAGAGACAATTTGAGTTATTTACTATGGGCGAGAAGGAATCGATTCAGGATATGATGACCAGGTTGACCATGATTACAAATGAAATGAGATCTCTGGAGATGGAACTGCCTGAGGTGGAGATGGTTGACAAAATCCTGAATGTGTTACCTGAAGCATGGGAACCAAAAATGACGGCCATTATTGAATCCAAACCCTTGAAATCCATCAAGCTTGAAGAACTGGTTGGAAGTCTGAAGACGCACGAGATGATGAAGGACTCAAAGGCTAAACCTGCAGCAAAGAAGGAAAAGACCCTTGCACTGGAAGCAACAGAAGAAGCTGATGAATATGTTGATCTTCAATCAGTGGAAGCTGCAATGGTAAGTGCTCTAAGACAAAAACTCAATCTGGGAAGGTTTAAAGGATTTAAACGAGGGAACAAGGAGAGCTCTAGCAGGAAGAACATAGTTGACAGTCCTGACTACTCTGGATGCTTCAAATGCTTCAAGAAGGATCATGCTGTCATGGATTGCCCAATGTGGGAAATAGAGTGGATGAAGAACAGAGCTGCTAAGGAAAAGGAAAAGGAAACCACAAAGGAAAACGATGCAGATAGAAAGAAGTCAAGACGGCCCCCAAACTTCAGAGCAGAACGAAGGAAAAGGAAGGAAGCTTTCTATGCCACATGGGGACCAACTGACAGTGAGTCTGATCACGAGAAGGAAGCTGACGATGACTCACCGCTAGCATTAGCAGGGATGACGGATGTTAGTTCTGACGAAGAACATCCTCTTGAAGTAAAATGGGGAAGAGATCCATCAAAGCCACCAGTGTTCAATGGGACTCATTACAATTACTGGAAGAAACAAATGAAGAATTTCTTGCAGGCAACTGATTATAGTCTGTGGCTAATTGTGAAAAGAGGACCTCATGTTCCAGTGAAGAGAGCAGCAAATGGAGTCTTGGTACCCAAGAAAGTAGAAGAACTAGATCCACAAGATCTGGACTGGCTACAAGCAAACTCCAAGGCTGAGGGCTATCTAAGAAGAGGACTTACAGATGATGTGCTCGGACAGATACTGGAATGTAAATCAGCCAAGGAGATATGGAAGAAACTGAAGGAGTTGTACATAGCTGACAACACCAAGAAGGACTCTGCCCTCATGGCAACTGAAGGAAAGGAAGCTGACTGTTCAGCAGAGGTATGTTTATCTGATCTTAAGGAAACTTTACATACATACTCTTCTGAAAATCTAATCCTAATCACAGCCACATTGATTGAAGGATATGAAAAAGAAAAGCTTGAAAAAGATAAATTAATTGAAGAACTGGGTGATCTTAGAACTAAGCACAAGAGTCTCCTAGAACAGAACATTGAGCTTGAAGAAACAAATGCCATCATGAAAGGGCAGACTCTTGTGTCAAACTCTAAGATCACTGAGCTTGAATTAGAATGTAGTCAGTTGAGAGAGAGTAAGAATGGTAAGCAAGTTATGAGTGAAGTTCAAACCTTTCTGGAAGATGAATTGAAAAGGGCAAATGAGATTTTATACCAAGAAATTGAAAAAAATAAGATGTTAAATCAGAAGGTTGAAAACTCAAAACTTGAACTTACCAGACTTACAAAATGGAATAAGTCTTCAGAAGCAATGCATTGGGTTCTTGAAAATCAAAATAAAGGAAAACAAGGTTTAGGATTCAAGAAGCCCTTGCCTCCATATAATCCTAAAAGCAAATATGTGGGATTACCTTGCAACATGTTATGCACTTTCTGTGGTCAAACCGGTCATACTAAACAAAGGTGTGTTAACATTACCAAGGCAAGGGCCAAGAATAAAAATTGTGTTTTACCCAAATGGGCCAAACAAGATCTGATTTATCCATTTTCTCATAAGAAGGGACCCAAGCTTGTCTGGGTTCCTAAGGCTAACCTCTAATTGTTTTGCAGGCTGGAGTGAGGGAGAACAACTCAAGCTGGATTCTTGATAGCGGTTGTTCTAGGCACATGACAGGAGATAGAAGAAACTTTCTCTCACTCGCAGCATTTCAAGGAGGCAGTGTGGCCTTCGGAGGAGGAAAAAGTGGTCAGATAGTAGGCATTGGGAAGATTGGGAGATCTCTTGAGCATGCAATTGAAAATGTGTATTGTGTGGATGGTCTTAGACACAATTTACTGAGCATCTCTTAACTATGTGACAGAGGAAACGAAGTGAGCTTCTCATCTGTAGGGTGCATCGTGAAGAACCTACAGAGTGGAGAAGTGGTAATGGAAGGAAAAAGAGTGAACAATGTGTACAAGGCGTCACTGAGGTCCTTACCTGAAAACAACCTGACATGCTTGAATGTACAAGAAAGCGACTCTCAGCTGTGGCACAAAAGACTGGGTCATGCAAGTCTCACTCAATTAAATAAGCTAGCCTCGAAGGAACTGGTTCGTGGATTGCCAAACAAGAAGTTTGAAAACATAAGAATGTGTGATGCCTGTGTGAAAGGAAAGCATGTGAGAACGTCGTTCAAATCAAAGAAAGTGGTAAGCACATTAAAGCCACTGGAGCTGGTGCATATGGATCTGTGTGGACCTATGAGGGTCAAGAGCAGAGGAGGTAAGAGGTTTGTGTTCGTAATAGTTGACGACTACTCAAGGTATACGTGGACTTTGTTCCTGGCATCTAAAGATGAAGCCTTTGAGAGCTTTAAAGACTGGGCAGGTGTGGTTCAGAAAAGGCTAAATCTTGAACTCATCAGTATTCGATCCGATCATGGAACTGAGTTTGAAAACTCAAAATTTTCTGAGTACTGTGCAAGGAACAGCATAGATCATAACTTCTCTGCACCAAGAACTCCCCAACAAAATGGGGTGGTCGAGAGGAAGAACAGGTCATTGGAGGATATGGCTAGAACTATGTTGCTGTCAAGTGGACTAGCAAGGAACTTCTGGGCTGAAGCTGTAAACACTGCATGTTACTTGCTAAATAGGTGTTCCATCAGAGCAATCCTTGACAAAACTCCATATGAGCTGCTCAGAGGTAGAAAGCCAAGTATTGCCCACCTAAGGCCTTTTGGGTGCAAATGCTTTGTTCACAACAATGGTAAGGAACCCTTGGGAAAGTTTGATGCCAGGAGTGATGAGGCAATATTCTTGGGATACTCTACTCAAAGTAAGGCATACAAGGTACTCAATAGAAGGACACAAGTAGTAGAAGAGAGTATGCATGTTGTGTTTGACGAATCTGATAGGGAAATAGGAGAAACTGATGCAGATGATCAGGTGATTGGTTTAAGAAGAGAAGAAAGCTTGGATGAACTGGAGGACTCGGATGAAAAGGAGAGCACAGCCATATCAGATGAAGGAGTCAACTTGACAGGGGGAACTTCTGATGAAGCTGAAGATCAAGAAAGTCAAGAAGAATCGACTCAAGACGATGCTGCAGGTTCTTCTAATCAGATTCAGATCAAGCCATGGAAACATCAAAGTTCTCACCCTTTGGAGAATGTTCTATCTGAACTGAATACAGGAATTATGACTAGGTCAGCCTTAAAGAACTTCTGTGCATTCTTTGCCTTCCTCTCATCCTTGGAGCCAAAGAATGTAAAAGAAGCTCTAGAAGATCCAGACTGGATTATGGCTATGCAGGAGGAACTTCATCAATTTGAAAGAAGCAAGGTATGGCACTTAGTTCCTAAGCCAAAGGACAGATCTATAATAGGAACTAAGTGGGTGTTCAGAAATAAGCTGGATGAACACGGCATAGTTACCAGAAACAAGGCAAGGTTGGTTGTTCAAGGGTACAGTCAGGAAGAAGGAATAGACTATGATGAAACCTTCGCACCAGTTGCACGAATGGAAGCTATTAGAATGCTGATTGCGTTTGCTACATACATGGAATTCACATTGTATCAGATGGATGTGAAGAGTGCCTTCTTGAATGGCTACCTGAATGAAGAAGTGTATGTGGTGCAACCTCCAGGTTTTGTGAGCAATGAATTCCCTGATCATGTGTACAAACTGGACAAGGCTTTATATGGTTTGAAGCAAGCTCCTAGAGCCTGGTATGAAAGACTCTCAGGATTTTTGATGAAAAATGGCTTTTCAAGAGGTAAAATTGACAACACACTATTTCTCAAGAAGAAAGGAAAGGACTTACTGGTAGTACAGGTGTATGTCGATGATATCATTTTTGGAGCCACTGATGAGGAGCTAAGCAAAGGTTTTGCTGACTTGATGGGAAGTGAGTTTGAGATGAGCATGATGGGTGAATTGAATTTCTTCCTTGGATTACAGATAAAGCAGACACCTGAAGGAACTATGATTCACCAGCAAAAATATGTCAAAGAATTGCTGAAGAAATTCAACATGGAAGGAGCAAAGGAGATGACTACCCCTATCGCCCCTGGAACAAAGCTGGACATGGATGAACTTGGTCTATCGATAAATGAGACTAAGTATAGAGGAATTATTGGCTCACTTCTTTATCTCACAGCAAGTCGACCTGACATAGTATACAGTGTAGGACTGTGTGCCAGATTTCAGTCAAAACCCAAGGAATCACACCTGACAGCTGTGAAGAGAATCTTGAGATACTTGAAGGGGACTCAGGATTTATGCCTGTGGTATCCCAGAGGAGGAACTTTTGAACTAATTGGTTTTGCTGATGCAGATTATGCAGGTCATTTGGTGGACAGGAAAAGCACTTCAGGAATGGCACATTTTCTGGGTCCTTGCTTGGTATCATGGGCTACAAATAAACAAAACTCAGTTGCCTTATCAACTGCTGAAGCTGAGTATGTGGCAGCTGCTTCATGCTGTTCACAATTGCTTTGGATCAAGCAACAACTGGAGGATTTTGGTATCAAGTGTGGGGCTGTGCCAATCTTCTGTGACAATACGATTGCTGTGAATATTGCCAAGAACCCAGTCCAACATAAAAGAACAAAGCACATTGATATTAGACATCACTTCCTTAGGGACAATGTTGAAAAAGGTCTAATTACTATGAATTCATGCAGGACTGAGGATCAAATTGCTGACATATTTACCAAAGCTTTGAACAAGGTGCAGTTCGAGAGGAACAGGTTGGAGTTAGGGATGACCAAAATACACGGATGACCCAGCAGGTAATCCCCTTGTAATTGGCTAGTTAAGTAGTAAAAGTGTCTGTTAGAAACTTGTCATTACTATCTGGGCTAAATTGGTACTTGAATTAGTACACTCGTTTAGCTGTTTTGAGCACTAGGTACAAATAATGTGATCCCATGAAGAACCCACTATGTACTGAGAAGGAACCAGTCTGAACATGAGGAATCATGTCCAGGTACAGTCAACTTACTCTGTTTGTTAGTTTTCACAACTGGAACTACGATTGTCTATTGTACGTGCATCATGGGAGATTTTCCATATTTTCATAACTGTCCAAAATTATAGGAACACATTCCTTTTTAGGATAGAACCCTTCTTTAAAAAAAAAAAAAAAAACTGCTTGGACCCCACCTCTTGAAAAGGGCTTATTTAAAATAAGTTCATAACCGTCAAATCTCTTAACTTCTCCCGGTTCTCAAAAAGTTCAAAAAACTGCCTTCCTTTATACTCATTACTTCTTGTCTTCCCTAGATATTGTCACATCACTAAAACCCTTCTCCTTCTACAGCACTTCTCAAATCTCTCAAAATCTCATCCACCTTTGAGCATCAGAATTCTCTCAAGCCCTAAAATTAAAAACCCTTCAACAAACTCAGTAATCTTTACAAAATCCTTCAAGATGTCTGAAAGACCACCTCCATCCACACTTGCTGAAAGAATTGCTAGGGCTCGCATCAAGATTCTCAAAAGGGGGAAAAGAAACTGGTCAAGAAGCTAAGGTCAAGAGCCGTTCTCTCGACACCCACCATTCAAAGTTCGTCTCAACCGTTGCATGAGGTAATTCCTGACCCTATTTCATCTACACCTGTTGGTTCTGTCGATATAGTCAGTCCTGGTGCTGTAGAAACTGAAACCCTAGTCGCTGAACTAGATAAAATAATGAGTGATGAGCAGAGAGACAAAATAGATAGGGGGAATTCGTGTGAGGAGAAACAAGAAAATAAAGAGGATGAACTTAGAGAAGATGTGCAGGGCATTGTAGATGGGGTGTCTAGAGGAGAGTTAAATGTAGCGGAAGGAATTGAAGAACAGTTTATGGAACAAGACAATGTTGAAACTCTGAGAAAGGATGCAGTTGAGTCAAGTAAGGATGTAAGTGGAACAGGGGAGTGTATAGAGGGTTCTGTGTCCAAAGGCCCTGAGGGTGATGGACCTGCTACTGCTGAAGTTCCAGGGGGAGAGGGACAAGAACCTGTTACTTGTCTAAACCCTACTGGAGCTGATGATGCAGATTTTAGCTGGACAGAATCTGATGAAGATGGAAACAAGGAAGTTGTTGTTGAAAAACAAGAGAGTGACAAGGAAGAGAAAAAATTAAAAAGGAAAAGAAAATTTGGGGCAGAAGATGAGAAGGTGACAGGTGAGGAAGAGGAGGATGAGGTGGTGTTTGTAAAAGAAAATAAAGTAGAGCCTGAAAAAAGAAGAAGGTTGGTGAGAGATGGGAAACCAGTGTTGAAATCTAGACTGGTAGATGAAGACAGTGAAGGAGGTGACCAAGAGGCTAGTGAGCCTGTGGTCAGGAGAGTTGGTACTAGGTCGGCTTTCAAAATGCAGATGGAGAGGGTTGAAAAGCTAGGAAAGACAGTAAAAAATGTGAAGATGAGGGAAGAAGAGAAGAAGAAAGAAGAAGAGAAGAAGAGAGCTGGTGAGGAAGAGGAGGAAAGTGAAGCTGGGAGTTATGTGGAACCCAGTGATTCTGATACTGACAGTGAGGTGGAGAGTAAGAAGAAAAGAAAGAAGTGGATAGGGAAGCCTTCTTTTCTAGACATCAGGTGCTGCCAGGGAGTATACTGTATGATGAAAAGGAGTTTCATATGAAATCCTTGTTGAGAATGATAGGAGATCAGGGTTGGTTGAGCTTGTTTGGAAACAATGACAGGAAGCTGTTTGTGGATGAAGTCAGGGAGTTTTATACAAATTGCAGGGTAGTAGCCAGGAGGGTGTTTACCACTGTGAAAGAAGTGGAGATTGAATTTGGGAGACCTGAACTGGGAGTGATTCTGGATGTACCTGCTGAAGGGTATTGCAGGTATGTTAAGCTAAAATGGCCAAAGAGGACAGATAGAGTTACTCCCTTAGATGTTGTGAGAAAGTTTTCAGGGAAACCCAGATTGAGGAAGGAGAGGAAGGTTGAGAAAAAGGAGATGGAGCCTGCACATCAGCTTTTGTTTGAATTTGTGCATAGGTTTCTTCTGCCTAGGGGGGAAAGAAATTGTGAGGCCAGTGCTCTTGATCTGACCTATATGGATCTGATGGACAGAGGGGTAAAAATAAATTTGCCTGGGCTCATTATTAGGCACATAAAGAGAATCTGTGATACTGATCAGAAGCCACACTCTCTTCTGCATTCTTACATCATCCATCAGATTCTTGAGCATTTTGGAGTGCCTTTAGGTGCAGGGAAGAAGCCAACTATCCATCAGAGGTTTGGGGTTAATGTGCTGAAAAGTTGTGACTTCTTTCAAGAAAGCAGGGCTTCCAAAAGGCCAATGCAGGTCAAGCAGGAGCAGTCCGAGGACAGTGAAGAATATGGACCTGATGAGGCCATTGGTGCTGTGCAGGAACTGGAGAAGATGGTTCTTGAAGTTAATGAAGAAAATGCAGAGCTGCACAGACAGTTAAAGGTGAAGGATCAAGAAATTGATCGCTTGAAAATTGACTGCCACAAGTATGAGGCCGAGCTGGTGATGGAGAGGGCCAAGAATACGAAGCAACTTGAGGCACTCGTCAAGCACTTCAACCTTCAGCTGTGATTCTTCCAGTCCTGTCCCCATATCTTTACCCTTTCCTATCCTACCTTATTTCCACCCCTTCCTACTCTCCCTTGGTTGCATATTGTGAATGATTAAGACAATTTTTTTTGGTTGTGTAACTACTAATGGGGTGTGCTGCTGTCACACCTTGGATGTTGATTTTAAATTTCTCATGGTTATGACTGTTTCTTGTTTAAGTATGTGGTTCCCTGATGGGCCCTTATTTTCATATACCTATGTTCTTAATGCTGATGAGTTGCCTTGTGCTCTAGTCTAGATTAAACTGACAGGTTCCTGCAGGTCTTTGAATCTTTTCGATGATGCCAAAAGGGGGAAGAAGGAATGTTGGGGTGTTTGTGACCTAACTCATCTGTTTTTATTGTTCTGTTATTTTTTGTTCTTGCTTTTGGTATATGTTATGTAGGTTCTTGGGCAACATTTGTTTGTCATCATCAAAAAGGGGGAATTTGTTGAGAGCTGGTTTTGAAGTATGACAAACGAGAAGGACACTGAGGTTCAGGAGAAGAACCTTGTCCTTGAGATGAAGGACACGCTTGATCGAAAAGATTACGGGTTGCAAATCCCTGTGGAACTAGGAGTAGTGGCGCGTGGTTTTTGACGTATCCTAGTCAGACTAAAAGAGGCGGTGTCCAGGCTGTATCTTTGAAGTGTGGACAAGAGTTAGACTTTAACATGGAAAAGAGTTACTGCGAATCTGATATTGCCATAATTAAGAGAATTCCCAGCAGGACTCAACTAGGGTTGTAAGACCTGTATAAAAGCAAGTAGAAGAGACAGCCGAAATCAATTTTTCAAATAGAGAGTCGAGAGCATATAGAGGTGATCTGAAGAACTGTCTACGTCGGAAAACTGAAGAAGACAACTGGTTTGCATGCAGAGTATTTGAGTCTAGATCTCTTGTCTAGGTTCATCGAGTTGTAAGTTGTCTCTGTTACAAGTGTTCATTGTTTTGTCTATTAGCTTATTTCAGAAGCATATGTATTAGGCAAACTACTTTGTGATTACTAGAAAAAGCTAGAGTTTAGCTTTGGTTAGTGATTAGGGTCTAGAGTGTAGCCCCTTGGTTACAGAGTTTGTAATCTGAAACGTTGCTCTTGTGTTAGTGGATTGAGATTCAAAATCCCAGAGTGTGGGTCGTGGTTTTTCTCCCTTGAGCAAGGAGTTTTCCACGTAAAATCCTTGTGTTCTTGGTGAATGTTTTGAAGTGTGTTCTTAAGTACAGTTTGCATAAAAGAGAACTGAGGAACCTTGTTCTACTACGGAAGAACCAGGTTCTTACAACAAAAATCGGAGGACACTATTCAACCCCCCCTTCTAGTGTCGTTAGGAGGTGCTTAAAGTATAACAGTAATTGTGCAGTGGTGAGGAGTACTTTAAGCTGCCAAGGTTGTACTTGGCAGTTAAAGTCGTTATAGGTATCAATAAAAGTGATAATTGAAGTTTACATTTTAATCCCTGCTTTTAAGTTAGTAGAATTAACAGTTTCACCCCTAGACTTGTCGTTATTAGTGCAATTTAGTCCTGTCAGAGTTAGTTAGAGTTTTCACTATAAAGCATTGTAATGGGTATCATTTTTATGGTATGAATGAGAAATTGCTTTTACCCTTTTTAATTCTATTAATTTTTCTGTTTCTTTGAAATTCTCAGATCCTTAACAAGGATCTGTAACAGTGGTATCAGAGCTTGTGCATCCTGCTCTGCAAATCCACCATGTCCGATTCTGCTAATATTCAACAAGTGTTAGCTAAGATCTCAGCTGACATAGTGAATTTTGCGCGACGACAAGATGAGATGGAGGCGAACCATGAGAAGGTTTATCGAGAACTTCGGGAATCAGTGAACACAATTCAGTTTGGGGATAGGGGAAAACGAATTGATTTTTCGAGAGAGGGAAAAGAGATCTATACACCATCTGGTAACCCCATGTTATTTGCTGGGTTGACTCCGGCTTCTTCAAGATCGACGAGCTTGCCTTCGCCGGTTAACGCTCCTAGAGGTACTCCTGCATCTATGACTCATATATCATCTCCTCTAGCTTACCCTACACTAACCCAAAACCCTGCATCCACTGTTCCTTTGGGATCTAACTATCCTATGCAATTTCAACCCACCCAGCTACCTCCAGTACCCCCTTATTTTTCTACAATCACAACACCCATTACCACTCAGTCGAACCCAATTTCAGCTTATCCCCATTACCAACCTCAGAACCCAGCTCACGCACCATATGTGTCACACTATATTCCACAGTATAATCCCCAGAAATTTCCCACACACTCACATCACCAGTCAATGACTCGACTCTCTAAGATAGAGTTCCCCAGGTTTAATGGATCTGAATTTAGGTCATGGTTGTACAAGGTGGAACAATTTTTTTCATTGGACGAAATTCCTGTTCATCAAAAAGTCCAGGTAGCTTCAGTACACTTCATGGCCCTTTCTCATCCTTACTCAGCAGGGGACATAGCTAAACTATTCATGGAGAACATCTACAAGTTGCATGGGTTCCCTGAAAACATTGTCAGTGACAGGGATCCTATATTTACAAGCAAGCTATGGCAAGAGCTCTTCTCTATGCATGGGGTCAGTTTGAGCACTTCAACTGCATACCATCCTCAGTCGGATGGCCAAACTGAGGTGGTTAACAGGTGTTTGGAGACCTATCTTAGGTGCAATTGTGCAGATTCTCCCTCAGATTGGCTTCACTATTTGATATATGCAGAATGGTGGTACAATACCACATTTCATTCTTCAATCCAAACCACCCCTTATGAGGCTCTATATGGCCAGCCGCCACCTCTTCATTTACCTTATGTGACAGGAGATTCTGAGGTTGAGGAGGTTGATAGAGCTCTGGTTACTACGGAGTTTAAGGTGCAGCTCTTGAAATACCACCTCAAACGAGCTCAACAGAGAATGATAGACCAAGCAAATAAGCACAGGAGTGATAGACACTTTCAGGTGGGAGATTGGGTATATGTGAAGGTTCAGCCATACAGGCAGGTCACTATGACTTCTCATCATTTTAGTAAGCTGTCCTATAAATATTATGGCCCTTATCAAGTTCTGGAGAAAGTTGGTACAGTAGCTTATCGGTTGAACTTACCTCCACAGCTTCTTCTCTATCCTACCTTTCATGTTTCTCAACTGAAACTCTGTCATGCTATTCATTCCAGTATAGCTCATCCTCCAATCTTAGATCTATCAAGTCCTTATTGCCCTCAGCCCTTTAAAGTTATTGACAGGAGATTGATTCAGAAAGGGGGCAAGGCTGTTGCTCAATGGTTAATTCAGTGGGAGCACCTTCCAACTGATCAAGCAACATGGGAAGATGTGTCTGCTATGAAGATCAGATTTCCTGAGTTCCTTCCTTGAGGACAAGGAAGTTTTTTTAGGGGGGAGTAATGATACACATTGGAGGAAGAAGATAGTAATTGTGCAGTGGTGAGGAGTACTTTAAGCTGCCAAGGTTGTACTTGGCAGTTAAAGTCGTTATAGGTATCAATAAAAGTGATAGTTGAAGTTTACATTTTAATCCCTGCTTTTAAGTTAGTAGAATTAACAGTTTCACCCCTAGACTTGTCGTTATTAGTGCAATTTAGTCTTGTCAGAGTTAGTTAGAGTTTTCACTATAAAGCATTGTAATGGGTATCATTTTTATGGTATGAATGAGAAATTGCTTTTACCCTTTTTAATTCTATTAATTTTTCTGTTTCTTTGAAATTCTCAGATCTTTAACAAGGATCTGTAACAGATTGCTAGTCCCTAGATAGCTGATAAAACATTATAAGTACCTAAAGAAAAACGAGGTTTGATCAACAAACCAAAAGGAGCCAAAGTCGTATAAAACTTGCAGGACTGATTCTTAGAACAAAACTTAGCCAACGTAGGGAAAACATCAAAAAATGGAGACAGTAAGACCGGATGGGAAGTAACCGGCCAGACATCAAAAAGCAATAAAACTTTACTAAGTTACAGGCAGAAGTTGGAGCTACATAAACATAAACCTAGAACCTTAAGGAATAATTAAAAAGGCACACACCAGGCTGCTGGCAATTCTAAAAAAAGGCACACACCAGGCTGGCAATTCTAAAAAAAGAAAAATAAATTCTTAAAAAAAACCACATTAGGCTAAGAATTCCGCATCAACATTGGGGGTAAACCAAATTGGAGCAGGTTGAATCCTCTGTAGCTTGTCGGGATCAATCGGATAGTAACAGGATAAAAAGCTTCTTTCTTTATGGTCATAAATGCCCAGATCATGACCTCCATAATTGATCTTCTTCCTTTTCTGATCATCAGTAAAGTAAATAGAATTGGGCCTCAATTCAGGAAATTCGAGGGTTGAGAGAGCAAACCCGTGATTGGAGCCAATGAAGAATGCACGATTGCCAAGGGTACCATCCTCCAGATAATCAAGCTCCACGTGATCATGGTCTATGAAATCAAGCCTGAAAACATCAAAAGTTTGGGTCTTGTATGGTAATAGTTCATGGAAATCGTCTTCGGGCAATAAAAGAGTCCCATCTTGTTGAATGCCGGATGCAATGTAGCGTGTAACAATAAAAAGCTCCTGGCTTTGGTGGTCGTATACCAAATAATCGTCATCCCAACAATAGGATGTCTTGCGTTCTAGCTCAACATCATCCTGGGCAGAACAAGGCCAGTAATCAGTGCCGAAATCTTCAGAGTGAATGGGAAACCTCTTAATTGGATCATTATGAAGATCCCAAGCTTCAAGCTCCCTTTGGCCCGTGAGAGTGAAAAATAGTTTCTTTCGACTGTCGAAAACAATTTGAGTGCATCCTTGTAAGGGCCCATCGAGAGCAGTCCAGGCCCAGCAATCGGCATCATCTCCAGGCCGGGGCTTCCTGCAGAAGGCGAGCTTGTCAAGGTGGCCGTAAATGGCCAGGGCTATGCAGTCATCGTCCATAGGAGATGACGAAAAAACCATCTTTGTGATGATGTACGTAGACAAATGTTGTGGGGTACGGGGATTGGATTTGTAGTCAAGAAATCTTTCGACCAAACCAGAGTGGCTGTTCCGGATGACGCCCGTAATATAAGGAAGAGTTTCAATGGAGGGGAGCTTGAAGCTTTTGTTGGAGATGGGGTTGAATAGGAAGAGTTGACAATCCTTTCGCTGTATGTAGACAAGCCATCCATGACACGGAGATCCCAAACAGACTGAATCAGCGTCATGCTCATGCTCCTGCTCAACCTGTATGACGTCGCCTTCCGCCAGTCTGTAGAATTTGTATACACTACTGCTGTCTTCAAACTCCGGTGGCAGCATCAACCAAGGAACCGCTGATCTTCTTTCTGTAGGACTAGGAACACTATCACTCGTGTCCCTTGAAGAAGACCAAGACAAGATTGGCATAGAATCACCATCCCCTACGAATTTTTCCATTGGAAGGGAAGGGGATATTACCAAAGAAGAGCTCGCCATGACTGAATGAATGACAACAGGGAAACCCCACAACCTAAACGATTATTTATAGCTGAATTGAAAGCCCAAGTCTCGTAGGTTTTGGTTAAGTTTTGGCTTGCTTTGCTTTGCTTCTTGTGTTCGTATAGAATTTTACTTTTGAGTTTTGACAAGTACAGTTGTAAATTTGTTTTCCTTTTTTACTTTAGCCTTTTCCTTTTCCTTTTCCTTATTTTTTTTTAATTATTATTTTTGCTTTTTAAAATCCAACCCGCCCATTATCCACTTTTAAAACTTATTCACCTACCATTGTCGTCATATTAGCATAATTTGTGTAGTCAATTTGCAACCGAGGATATTTTACATACATTGTTACATGTATTTGATAAAAAAACAATTAAGTTAATACTCCTTACGTCCCAAATTTGTTTGTCATAGCTTGACTTAACACAAAATTTAATAAAGGAATAATATTTTTGAAATTTATGGTCTAAAATAAGCCATGATATTATGTGGAGTACAAATATGAACAGTTATGTTTTTCCTGAATTTTACCATCAGTTTCAGAGTTACATCTCATGTCAAAGGTGAGCACACTTTGAAGTGCCTTATTAGAAAGGATTGAAGTGTCAAAGGAGGAATGTTTGCTAATTGCTTGCTCTAATGTTTGCGACTTTATTAGAGAGGATTGAAGTGTACAATTTTTTTTCCCTTCTTTCTTTGTGCAACTCTGTTTTCCCTTTTGTCCATTTATTCACATGTAGTTCTGTTTTCAGGAGAGGAAGATCACAAGACGAGACTTGATTCAGCATGTGAGGAAACTAGCAGGAGATGAGTTGTTAACTGCAATTATGAAGTCTTGCAAGATTAAGGTATGATCATGACCTGCTTCAAAGCAAATCTTTTGTTTAAATTGCTTTTGACAATTGTAAGCCAACTAATTCACTTGTTCTATAATGCCATCATTGTAATTGTTCCTTGTTCGAATTAAAGTTATCAGTCGAATGGCAAGAAGTTGCAAGTTCTGTGTTTGCAAGACGAGTCCATACCTTTTACTACTCATATATGATACGTGATTGACTTGATTTTCATTTGACAGTCTGATGCTTCCTTGATATTCTACTTTCTACATTTGGTTCCAAATACTGTATCACATCGACTTAGTTAACTAGTTTTATGTGAAGCAAACTCGATAGAGTTCTACTCCTCGTATGTCGAAGAAAATTCGGTCATCCAAACTTCAATGAACTAAAATTTGGTCTGGTTGAATGGAATAGCTTCTCGTCTTGAGTGTGGAGGTACATAGGGAATGATAGCCCGAGACAAAGAGATATAATGGGTAGGTTTATGAGCTTGGCAACTCTTATGGCCGTGAGCCCGAGACAGTTAAAAACCGCTTAGGCTTCCTACACAAACTGAGTGACGGAGAAGGGGGTTGCTGGGCAGGGGCAGCAAGTCCTGAACCAACTCTAAAGACTCCAGCTAGCTGATTAATGCCTTACTTTTTCTTGTTTAAACGAACATTTGACATATGTTTACTATTCGGTGATCAAGTGTCTGTGGCATATTGCTAGTTTGACCTTGGCCAGTAACGAATTACATCTTTATTATGCTACATATTCATATGATTGTGCAGTGTATACTGTGAACTACTGCCTAAATAGTTTTATTCACTGAAAAACATCCATAAGCTGTTATGGTGAATTGTGACAAACAGTCAATACTAGGACATAAATGCTAGTTCTTCATGATCATTGTGTTGATCGACTGACTTCACTTGTCTTGAACTTCCGCAACATCATAAAGGATCAACTGGAGTCTCATCCAACGACAACTCAATTAATTCTGGACACCGAGAGGGAAGAAATGTGCTTGCCAAAGACTAAGACTTGTTGAATAGTTCTTCTTGTAGAAGGAAAACGTTATAGATTTACATCCACTGACCAAGTAAATGTGCCACAAGGACTGACATGAATGATTAATTTCTCATTCCTAATATGATAGCCTAGATTCTCACTTTCTATATCACTCCACAGACTCTGCTGTGTATTGTACCCTCAAGGTATTCTACAATGTCGACCGATGTAATAGACAGTTGTAACGGTTCCCTGATCAAATCAATTCTTGTTGATGAGGAGTAAAAGACAATTGCTATCCAATTATGCACGCATCTTGTTTTATCCTTCGTGCACATTTTATCTAGCGATGTGCATTGACAACTAGTCAACGACCAATTACAATCTATGAGCCCGTTTGGGTGAGCTTAAAAGTGACTTATAAGCTTATAAGCCTATTAATATATGTTTGGTAATCTCAAAATTTTTGGACTTTTAAGCCATAAGTTGCTTAAAAGTCACTTTTTGAGAAGTTAGAAAATCATAACTTCTCAAAAAGTGGCTTTTAAGTCACTTTTTGACTTATAAGCCACTTAAAATAAGCTGCTTTTAAGCCCACCCAAACAGGCTCTATATCTTGAACTTCCACATTTGTGCACGTTGTGAAAAGCCAACTAATTCCTCAAGTATTAATATACTGAATGGATCGAGTAAATTTTTTTTTTGGAGTAACTGAAATTTGACGTCTATTTGATATTTCAATGTGACCAATATTGCAGACACTAAGTCAACTTAAGTGGTAGACTGGAGTTTTGTTCCTTAGAAACATCAAAAAAAATTATTGTTCCTTAGCTTGCCACTGCAACAATGCCCCACAGCCACATTAAGCAAACTCCTCCGCACTTGCCAAAACATCAACTATGTCAGAAAATGAGCAAATTTACCATAAGGACATCTTGAAAATGACCAAGTTACACAAAGAGTTTAGCGGTTGACAGTCACCAAATATATAGGTTGGCAAGTCAATGGTTGGATACACATATCTATCAGGCTACAACAAGAACTTCATCCAAACATAAAAGTATGAATTGGAACTTTCAAAGGTCAGGCTAGCATTGCCCTAGATGACCGTGAGCACAATAACAACGGTAGTTAAAAAAAGAAACTTTTATTTTTCACATCAACTTTTGTTTTTGTTTTAGGATGCTGACGAGTCTGTTGTTGATGATCAACTTTTGTTTTTGTTTTAGGATGCTGATGAGTCTGTTGTTGATGATGATGCTGATGAGTCTCATGTTGATGAAACAGAGGTTACATAACATTTCTCTTATTACTTTAATTTGCTTTGAATTACTTTTTGTTTTGTTGTTGATTTTTGTTTTTGTTTTAGTATGCTGATGAGTATGTTGTTGTTGATGATGTTGATGAGTCTTATGTTGATGATGGTGGTGATGAGTTTAACGATGCTGGTAAGTATTGTTTTAAGTACCGATACTGGTTGTTAAAAACTTTAGGATTTTGTGCAGCAGAAGAGTTGTTAGAAAGGTTGTTCAAATGCCCAAATTGTGTTTTGGAGTTTTGGGATGTTTCGAAACTGAGACAACACTCCCTCGATATCCACAAGACTGTGATTCTTTTTAACTTTTTTTTGGTAAAAATTGCAATACTGGCTCAAGAGTAATACTACTAGACATTATATTTTACGCCCCTAAGAGTCAAACGCCCTACTATTAATTGTATATTAATAATAAAAAGTGTTCCTTTAATAAAAAAAAATATTTGCCATTTGTTTCAATGTAGTGCACAATTTTAGTTGTCAAAACTTTTATTGATAGATCTAAATAATTGAATAGTTTAATTTAAAGATTAAACTATCAAATAAAGTTTTACTTTAACACGATCTTCCATATTTACAATGTCTATTTGTTCAAGTAAAAAATATTTAAGGGAATAAATTCTTTAAAAAATGAATTTATAGCTTTACATTTAAGAAAAATTAGAAAATTGGACTTTAAATAAAAATATGCATGAATACTATTAAATAGTTTATAGCATCTTACCCAGGATTAGTTTTAGGTTTTAGATTGTGCCTGGTATAGGAAAAACATTTTCCCACTTTCTTATGTTTGGTTGCATCAAGTGACTTGGAAAATATTTTCCATACCCGCTTATTTTACTCCAAATAGAGGAAAATATTTTCCTTAAAAATTTGGAGGAAAAATGTTTTCCAAACACACAAATCCTAATCTTCACCCCCTTTCCACCCCAAATCCCGACCTCCCCACTCCCCCTTCCCACCTTAACTCCCAGCTAATGACCCAAACATCCCGCCTTACCCTAATTCCCCCACCCCGTAACACACCCAAATCCCACCTCCCTACCTCCCTCAATCAAACAGCCTCGTCTCCTCTCTGTTTTCAAGCCGCCGTCTGTTATGACGCCCGCGACGACGTCTCCATTTCCAAACCAAAAACTTGTCATGTTTCACTTTTCCTCGCTGTTTTCGTTTCAGGTGAACCCCCCGAACATCAGAATCTAACACTACAGTGAACGTTAGAGACTAGCTCCATCGCTGTCGAAGACCGGCTGTGCAAGCGCCAGACGTGACGTAGGAAGAGCAAAAGACATATTTGGATTCGTATGGGGATTCGGTTGGGTGGTCTATTTTGGGGACGTGGGGGAGTAGGGGAGTTTTAGGGGTGGTGGTAGGAGATAGAGGTGGGGCCCAGAAATTTTCTTTTATTTTCATTTAGCTACCAAACACAAGAAAATGAATAGAAAGACGCTCATTTTCTAAAAATATTTTTTTTGCATGAAAAATATCTTTTCATACCAAACATTATTATTGAGCCGCCACAAATGTTTTGACAGAAAGAACCAATCCACGAGAAAGATTTTGAACTACAAAAGAAGATTTTGAACTACAAAAGAAGAAATACAAAATAAACGAGCAGAGAAAATAGAAAAATTATCTAAATATCACACATTGTCTAAAGCTTTTATTCCTTTCCTTGATTTATTTTTTCTCATATGTAATCTCTGTTCTCATGAACTTTCTTTTTATACCCTCTCCCATTCACAATTGTTACCTTGTCTAAATTGTTGTTACTGATGGAACCTTGTCATAACTATAAAGGAGCTTCTTATGAAAAATAACTACTTATAATAGCTTGGCCATCCATGCTACAAATCCCAATAATTTAAGATATCTTACTTTGTAATAATATTTGTTAAATAAAATAAGAAAGGTATTAAAACCAACATTTTCTATTGTTTTATTTATATTTAAACATATTCTAGCACTCATCCACGACAATTTGTACTTAATTATTTAATGTATAATTGTATATTTGTAATTTTTTCAAGAAAATTGACTTGAGCTCTATCGCCGTTAATTCATTGCTCTTCACCATGGACATGTACTTCGTTACATGCTCTTTGGGATCAGTGGTCCTATCATACTTTTTCGAGAAGAAGAGCTTGAAATTTTTGGGAGTTGGGGCTGGAGCAGCCTCAGGCCTTTATGTCAACTGCCTATACTGGTCAATGTCAAGATCATCTTGAACCTTTGTTACCCCACGAATGCTCTCGAGGCGTTTTTCCACGCGTGCCTCGACGCGAGCCTCAACTCGGACTTCGATTTCTTTGGTCAACTTTTGAACGTCAACCGAATGTGTAGTTTCTGCCACGGTGGGAAGCGTCCCGAAGTGTGGCGTTGTGCTCAGTAAGGTACCCGAACCCCCAGTTGTGGCCCCATTTTTAGGTCCCCCTGTTATCGCGCCCGTAGGAACGAAGGGCGGGATACCTCCATTTAGGGCCACAGGCTGGGCTCCATTCGGGGTCGAACTGTTCCTTACCTCTAACGAAGCGCGAAACTCAGCATTAATATTGGCATGCTCGGCCTATTGCTCTTGCAGAGCTCTTAGTGTGGCAACAACGTAAGCTTGAAACGCCTCGGTTGTCATCGGAGATGAAGAATTCGGGTTCGATTGAACGCTAGTCTGTCCACCGGGAGTTAACTGCTGTTCAATGGGATTTTTGCTATTGTCAGTTATATCGTAGCCAACAGGTTATGAATCTTAACGAAAAGAAAACGTTTAATTTTGGAACAAAGCGTTTATGCCTGTATTTCCCACAAACGGCGCCAATTTGTATGGGCCTAAATTAATTTAGGTTCACCAATCGAATTTGGGTAAGAACACAAGCAAATCTTCGTATCAAAGTCAAGAAAATGCTAGGAATAAGCGAAAATATAAGAAAGTGGGGTTTGGGGAGGATGAGATGTACGCAAACCTTACCCCTACCTCGCGTGAGATAAAGTGATTTTTTCCGATTGATCGTCAGCTCAAGTAAAATAGTCTTTAAAAAATTGTTTGGAAAGGAAAACGAGAATGAAAGAAAACAAGGAAAAAAATACTAGTAGAATAAAGTACACAATGACATCAAAGCAACGGTGATAATAAAATACAACAAATTCGGGTAAGGTCTGATGAATCACTCAGAACCAGGTTCATATTCTTCTTTAATGTAATTTTTATGGACTTCAGTTTTTCCCGAACCTCAGAGGACAAATTTTTTGTGCTTATTCAGCTTCGCCACAGTACGAAAAGTGGCATCGCAACGACAAATAATGCTCAGTTCCTTATGATAAGTCGACACATGATCTCGGAGAAATTTTTCATCTTTGTAAGTCTGACTACATTACTCACATTTGTATTACATGCCCATTCTCGACTTATCATAAGTTGAAATATTTTGTTTTATTGGTTAGAAGTTCTGCTTCAGCTAATAGAAGATTCGGAGCTGTACTTTCGGGCTTTGGCAAATACCAGCTTTTCTCTATAAAAAAACTGTGGCCCTACTGCTCATGGCCTTAATATGCTATATTTTTTCGCAGTAGATGTAAGTACTAATTGTTTTTTCCATTAAGGATGTTAGTACCAAAATGCGTTCGATGATTTTCATAAATTTTAGCTTACAAAAATCTTATGAAGTAATATCATGTTGGTTCAGCGCAAAGTTAAGGCATTTGTATTTTGGGATATTGCTTCACTTCGACACATGATCTCGGAGAAGTTTTACATCTTTGCAAGTTCGACTACATTCATCACATTTGTATTACATGCCCATTCTTTACATTGATAAGGATGCATAACCATTTGTTTCATTTGGATCAGTATTTAAGAAATAGAAGATCACTTTTGGAATTTATGGTCTATAATCATCTATAGATAAATGTGTAGCTAGAAATAAAGTAGTAATTTTGAAGTTAAATTATTTTCAAATTTAGATTCTGCAATGTCTTCTTGAGCAGACCAATAAGAAATAGTGTCATACTTTTTTACCGTAGGTATAACATTTATTTATATTGGCAAGGGTTCTAGTGAACAAAATGTGAACCATTTGTTTCAATATACTAGATTAGTTCTAGTTGTCGAATAACTTATTGACATATACGAGTTTAATTGAAAGTTTCAAATTATTAAACAAAGTTCTATATTCGAAAACTTGAAAAAAAATTTATAAAGAAAAACTTGAAACCATGAAAAGAATATTATCACATTACTAAAGTTATAAACATACAATTTAACTCTATATCCATTTATCCATTAACTTTTAAAATAATAGAAATGATTAATTTATATGTTTGTATCCCAAATTCTTTTTAAAGAACTTTAAATAATAAATGCACATAAAATATTGACGACATCTCATTAAATTTTGACTTTAATCTTTTGTTTTAGGCCTCCAATCTTTCTCAGTCACTCTTCTTTCATTTAAGATAATGTTATTTAATGTGGTTTCATGTCTTTTACATTTTCTAATTGTGTGACAATATTGGAAATAAAATATATTACATCATATTTTCCATTCGTGTCATTGATTCCTCGTTCTTTTTAGCCGAATCGGAACATTCCTGAAGCTTTCTTTCCATTTTTCTATGAATTTCCTCCAAATATTCCATCCATTTTTTTCGTTGTTTGATAAATGCTTGGATCTGCAGCTCCAAGTTAGGAGAAGCAGTCCCGCTGGTACTAGTGATGCCGCGATCGAGGCTTTGTAACCAAATGCAGCGCTAGCGCTACTTAGCTAAGGCGAAAATTAAAGAAGAAAATTATAATTGATTTCAATTGATAGATGATGATTACCTGATAGTGGATAAATTACTACTAGAAATATTCTTAGATGTCCATTGCCACGTGCCCTATCCTAATTGGTCTAGCTGTTAGGGACTTATTTGATCAAAACCAAACTTCAACATAAAAACTAAAAGGACTAAAATAGAATAAACAAATTTGACTTGTCTTCTCACTTTCAATATGTCACGACTAAAATCGTGACAAATTAATTCCTAAAAGATGGATTTGTAGCTTTGCATTTAAAAAAATAAAAAATAAAAAATTTACACTGCATGACTATCCTAATAGCTATATTACAAAAAATAACAATAGTTTTACCATATTTACAATACATAACAATAGTTTTCTCATTTCTCATTTCCCCTTCCCAATACTGCTGCTATGGTCCCCTTCCCTCTTCCAACCACCATCCCCCTCCCTCACGCTAATGTCTGCGCGATCCCGCGGCGCTGCCCTCGCGCCGACGCTGATTGCTCAGTAGGAGTGGGAGGGAGTAAACCTTAATTTGTACAATTTTAATGGAGATTGTATATGCTATGTAAAAAATTATTGCTATGTCTGGTAAAATGGAATAGTATTGCTATTTTTTATAAATTTGCAGTTCAGGTTGTATATTTATGTAAATTTTCCTTTAAGAAATTAGAAGATTAAACTTTAAATAAAAATATACATGAATACTACTCTTAATTTTTTTATAGCATCTTATGAAAGATTAGCTTTAGGTTTTATTGAGCTGCCACAAATTTTCTAACAAAAGTATCAATTTACGAGAAACATTTTGAGATACAGAAGAAGAGATACAAAATAAATGAGCTGAAAAAAAAAAGAAAAAAATCTAAAAGTCTCACATTGTTAAGACTTCTCTTTTCTTTCCTTGATTTATTTTTGGTAAATTTTCAGAAATATGCAGACCACTAATCAAAATTACAAATGAGGAGCTATATTCATTCATAACACCGCTTATTTTTAAATTACATAACATAATATCCCTTATTTTTAAATTACATAACATAACACCCATTGGCACTCTCCCTCAAATAAAAAAACTCTAGATGCCACTCTACCACTGACCTGCCGCCGGCAACCCAGCAGTCGACACCGCCACCGTCGTCCAAAGGTGGCTGGTGGCTGAAAAATTGAAAAGTCACCGGATCTCATCGGATTGCTTATTTTAATTGTGATTTTTTTAAATAATTATTGTTTGATAATTTTATATACATAAATCTATGACAAAATAATAAATTATACATATAAATATATAGATAAATGTGCATGCAAGAAGAAAAATACAAAAATATAAATTTTATACAAACATCATAAATAGTACACAAATCTTAAATTTAACAACTTTATTCGTTGTTCATACACGCGTATACAACTTTATACAAATTTACAAAAGGACATAGAATGTGTCTGTTTACGGTATATACACACATATACAGATTTATATATTTTTATACACGTTTACAGAATTGTATAAAGTTATATAAAAATATATAAAATTACAAAAATAATTTTATACAGTGTTTCAGGTAGCTTTTACCCAAAATCCTAACAAATATCCAAGATTTATACAGTTTATACAAGAAAAATACTAGATCTAAGTATAAGAAATTTTTTAACCAAATACTAGTAGATCTCACCTGATTTTTATGAAAAATGTGAAAAAATAAGAAGAAACATAATAAATAAACCCCTCACCGGAGTTTTTACCGAAATATATAACGGAAAATCGACATTGATATATAAAAAGCAAAAAAGAAAAAAAAGAAAAAGAAGTAACAGCGGCGACGTCGTCGAAGGTGATGACGACAGTGGCTTGGAGGAGAGGAAATGAAGGTGAGACAGTAGTGAAAGGGGTGGGGGGCGGTGATATTGTAAGGGGAGAAATGGGAAGGAAAGAAAGATAAGAGATGAAAAATGGGGGCTAGGGTTTTTTTCTTTAAACAATAGGGGTGCTATATGTGAAAGAAAAAATAAAAAAGAAGGAGGAGGGTTCTAGGTCGGGTATGATTGTAAAATATGGTCTTTTTTAGTAATTTTTATGGGATGTATGTTTCTTAATATAATTATCTCTTTATATTTTCTCATGTGTAATTCCTATTTCTCATGAACTTTTTTTTCTAGCCTCTCTCATTAACTCAATACTTACCTTGTCAAAATTGTTGTTAGTGATGGACCTGTCAGTATAACTTGTCATATCTAAAAATGAGCTTCTTATGAAAAATATATACTTATGATCCTTCAGAAGCTTTAGTATCCTTTAGTTTTTATTCCCATCCCTATTCTGTTGTGATCTTGTTTTCCTAAACCGTGGTTCCTTAGCCGAGGATTTATCGGAAACAACAGGTTGTTTCCATCTTGATGGAGATAAAGTCTTCATTGATATTGTCTGATGACATGTGCTTCATTTCGTATTCCAAACATAAGCATATACCCTATTTGGGCTTTGGAATAAATTCATAAATAACCTGCTTTAGATGCGGAGTTTAAATTTTAGATATTCTTTTAAAACTATTTAGCTTTTAGCTACTAAATCGATCTTCAACTTGAAGGTTTGGAGTTGAAAACATGCCTAACATCAAACTTTCAGCAATGAAGCATATAAATTTTAGTCAGTTTTTTTTCAAATTATACAGATTTTTGCTACTCTATTGAACTTCAACCTTCACGGCTGAAGTTAGGTGTAGGCAGTTTCTAACTTCAAATTTTAGGTTAGTTCGAATAGTGAGCTATTTAAATAATTTTTAAAAATTAGCTAAAATTTAAATAGTCTGGTGAAAATGGCCCATGGCTGAATATTTACTTCGGCTTTTCCTCGCACCCATCCAAAAAATTGGATATGGGAAGCAGATATCCCACCAAAGAATTTCACCGGATGATGTCACTTTCCAAACTGTTGCTTAACTTTTATCGTCATTTAAGGGATTTGTGCAAGAATAATTCAAATTCACAAATTATGAATATCGCATCAAAAATTGTTAACAGTTTTACTATAGTTTTTTCTAATCCAAAATTTCAATTGCTCACTAGGTTTGCCAAATGTACAACACTTTGGAGCAAATATTTTTAACTTACAAATATTTATTACTGGTTCCACAACACTTGAACTTTTGACAATTTATCAACATTTGAAATAAAGTTTTAACAAGTCTATCAGTACTTGAAAATCAGTTTTATACAAATTTCTTAAACACTTTAAACACCATAATATAATGCATGATACCCTAAGATATTGCATTTCCATAAGCATCACAACGGGCGATTGGGTTGAGGTGTGATCCGAGTCTTTCAATATAGTACTGGTGTAGATTTCCTCTCTCTTTTGATACTAGAAGAATAAGCTATGAGTTCGTTTGGGCGACCTTATTTTAAGTAATTTACTAGGGAACTTGACCGCGCTCGCGCGGTCTTGTAAAATATAAAAAAAAAAATAATTAAATAAGCAATGATATAATTTTTATAACAACATAATAAATGTTTGCTCTTAGGTTAATATTATCTTCGGTATGTACTTCAACTATAATACTATCAGTTATTCATTAATTAGTTTGTACCTTATCGTCTTTGTTCCGTCTATTTTATGGCATAAAGTGATTTTTTCTCCAACAGACTTGAGAATCATCACCACTAAATTTATAAAGCCTTTGAAATGGAATAAAAGAATGGAGTATTATTTTGTCATAGAAAAGATGATTTGACATATCTTATATGTCAAGAGACCTTAACCGTAAGTTTTCCACATTCATTTTAGTTTATGTTAGAAATCCAAATGTCATAATTTAAGGAGCTTAATCATATTAAGAGAATCCGAATGGCTGAATCATTCTTTGAACATTATCCATATTTAAAATTTAAATTTAATTAAATTCAAAAAATGTTTAACATGGTGTCATTGTGATGCCGTCCTGGTGTCTTTCTAAACTCGAAGAAAACTTTACTCTAGAAAAAGAGCAAGTATAAGCTTTCTGATGACCTATAAGAAAGTTACCAATATTGGTTTGAACAATGAAATTCCATAGCCAATTCATCTAAGCAGCAAATAAAAGTGCGTAGAGTTGAAGAAGGATGACACAACATTTCAACTCCCAATATGTTTCCAAATCACGTTCTCTTATGCTACTTGTTGGTTAGTTTTTAAAAAATACAACCAATTTATATGAGGAAGGGGCTATTATTATTAACTCCATGCTATCACTATTTGTTATCCTTCTTTGAACCTCATAATTTCCCTAAACTACAATGTAGCTAAGAGGGAAAGGGATTGTTATTTTCAAACCCATGCTATCCTGCTTTAAAACCTCATCATAATTGGCCTGAAATGTTACTGTTCGTAACCAGTGTAGCTAAGAGCTGTTTCGATCTTTCAATGTTCATATTATTTGTATATAATGACATACAAAATTGCATAAAAATAAAAATGATGAAATTTCACCTTTTAACAAAACATAGGCAAAAGTTAAAAGAAGAAATGCCTGAAAATAGCCAAAATATTAAGTAAATTCAAAAGTCAGAATTTAACCTTGAAAATCTTGTGTTCTTTGTTAGTAATGGTCACTTCATTATAATTAATTTATATTGAAGACAAAATAGGGGGACATACCCATAGCTTGTTCATAACTTTACCACTCCACTAAGGCAGCTGAGATATTATAAAAAGATATTATGAAATGAAACAATGGGGTGAAGATGGAACTAATTAAGGAGCTGGTTTTATACCACTGGAAGTTTCATATGATTAGTAACGTAATTTAAATAATAGTTGGCATCAATAATTTGATAGTAATGACATAATAAATTTTAATCTAGTAACTTCCGGATTTTTTTTCTTGAATAATAGCGTGAATGTTGACTGTTGAGCGTTTAGCACGGTTATGATAGGTTAACATTAGGTTTTGTTTGTAACCCCCTGAATATGAGTAGCTCTAATTAATACAATAGAGATTATTAAGTAGTAACTATTTCCAAATATCAAACCAAAGAACGAAAATAGGATAGAAAGAAGCATTAAGAAGAAGGAAGGAAAGATTGCCTAAAAAGATGAATTCTTGGCCAAAGAGAGATACCACATCGCACGGGCATTAATAACTCCAATCCATTGATCTTACAAAATAATCCAATATCTAAATATTGAGAATAGCACAATAGACTCACAAAAACTCAAAATTTTGAATGAGAATGATAGAGTGAAAAGTTGAAAGGTAGAAAAACAGCCAATAATGAGTAATCCTAAGCCAAAGAACTACGCCACCTCACACCGAAACAACTGGATGCTCAAGGTTTTTCTTTATCCAATGTAACAATTACTCAAGCCTGCGTTCTTCTGAACCTTGTTCTTCAGTGAAGAATCTTCACCTTTAGCAGAACAAATGTAGTTGACTTAGCTTGTAGGATGCTATAGGTGTTTTTGTAGTGCTAATACTAATTTGGAGCCTTTTCAGTGTCGTTGGTTTGTTATACAATTGTGCTTATATAGTAGAGTTCAAGAATTAATGGTAAAATCTCATTCAAATTTCTTAATTATGTTATGAGGTCCGTTCATTTTGTTGCAGTTAATTGGAATAAATGTGTGCATTCATTCTTGCTTTAGGAAGAAAAAGTTCCTTGCTAGGAAGAAAACGGATACCCCATTTAAGAAGAATTACGCATGATAACGGTAGAGAGGAAAACTAATGACAAAAATTAATTGAAAGAATATATACGTTCCTTTCAATATATGATTGAAACCGAGAATTAACTGTAAAAGGAAAAGGTAAAATAATGACAAAAAAAGACAAATAGCTTTCCACTAAACCAAAAATGAGGAAAAAGTGGCTAAAATAATGAATCCTAAGCCAAAGAACTATGCCACCTCATTTTCTTATGTTTCTCAATTAGTAGATATATATAGATATAGATATAGATAGATATAGATAGATTGGATTTTTTATTATATGAATACCTAATTTATTCATTCTTCAAATTACTGTCTCTCTTCTCACCTGTTACAAATGAAGAGATAACAAAGTATATTAATGTCTTCAATATTTTGTAATCACAAAGTATATTAATCTCAACGTTTATTAATATATGATTTAAGTTTGTAATCACAAAGTATATTTTGTAAAATCTTAAGTCTTCTTTATTTTCATTTTGATATGATAAACTAACACCGAGAGTTTTTAAACTCAACCCATATATATGTCACTAATGTTAAATTTCAAGAATTAAATTAAAAGTCAAAACAAATCAAAACATCACATAATTTTTTGTGGAAAATAAATGAAACATGCACAGCAGCACTATAACGGAATGTTGAAAACAAAAGTTTCGAAACATCTCCCTACATAAATTAAGTTCGGTTTTCGGAGTCAAATAGAGAAAGCTTAACTACTCCAAAAAAGAGAATATAAATAACTATCGGGTAATCAATTATAATATGCATATCGCATGAACTACTAACTAAGATGTAATTAACTTTTAAAAGTACTCTACTCTTGTCTTAGAAATTACCGGGTTGTCCTTTAAGATATTCAACTACCATCACTTAATCTTTCTCTAAGTGCCTCACTGAACCAATTACGAACATATCAAAATCCATTGAAAAGTGATTTAATAAATTCAAGGACCAAGTTTATGAAACTAATTCTAATCTTTTCAATGTGTAAGTTCTTTTATTTGAAATAAAAAACTCAAAACTTTAAATATAAACTAACAAACAATAGAAACCTTTCTCTTGTATATATGTAGTGAATCTTTTTATACTCCTTTTATCAATATTGGAAACAACCCTTCAAAGTAGCCACTCCGTTCAATGCCACATATAATGCCTCTCAAGAACTCCTTTCCCTCCATTGCCTGCTTCCTCCTCGACTCGTTCAAGCTCAGCAAGCATATATATATATTTATGAACTTGAATGTATATGTAGATACATTAAATGGCTAATCATTTATTGAAATATTACCAAATGAAAAATTCAAAATACATCTCATAGAACTATCCAATTATATATGATTAAATCAAAGATTTTAAGAAGCATGTATAGGAGCAGTTTTTACGCATTATGTTAAGGTATAACATAATAAAAAAGAAAATAAATACTTACCCTGGTAGATAAACTTCCACGTAATATTCTCCACTATGACAACATCAATATTACCAATAATTTGATAAGATATAGTTCTCACAAAAGAAATTCTATGTATTTCTAATCTCAATTCAGAATAAGCAAACCAAAAAAAAGAAAAAAAAAATTATAGTAAAACAATATTGGCAAATATGTTCAATTTGAGAGACTGAGCATTTTGCTAGCAAATTTCGAAAATATTACTTGGTGGACTTTGCATAGCACTACATATTGAAGATTTAGCTCTGCTCTTGCTTCCTTACAATCATTCAGAAGAAGGGATTAGAAAATACACTGGTGGCATTGACAGTTTTGAGCTATTTAATTGGCAGAATGCCGGTGAAGTTACTACTCCCAGCTATTCATAGTCTTCAGATTTTTAAGATGGTTGAACGGACTTACAGTTACATTTCCTAAAGCGAGCCGTTACACTTATTAAAAGACAGTAGTTACTCTTTTAATTAAATACTATATACATGCAAATGCTTTGATAATAAAAATAAACTAATTAAGAGAAACAAAGGCCAAAAAAAGGAGAAAAAAGAATGGTAGAATTCTTGGCCAAAGAGATGTGCCACATCACTCTTCTATGTTTCTGAATTAAAAGATATATAGATAGATAAGTTAGAAGTGATTTATAACTATTTTTTAAGAAATTAGAATTTAATAATTTTTCAGTTTTGATTTATTTAAGCACATAATGAAACGCATAAATTTCTGAGTTACCAAACATTTACTAATTAATTTATGAGAGGTTTACTAAAATACCCATCAAATTCAAAATATTTACACACCTCTACCTATAAGTTTCATATTTACAAGACCTATACATGCCTTACCTATCTAGACTTGTATACTACTCCAGCATAACTTAAAGGTATACACACATATCTAGACTTGTATATATTATTATTTATGTATAACAAATGTATACAATAATAAATAGGTAGGTTGGGTAAATACTTTTAATTTCAAAAGTAGTGTAATTTTTAATAGATAAGACTTATAAATATTTTAAATTTTATAGATATATAATGTGAAAATCTCTTAATTTATAAATTTATAAGTCACTTTTAAGTTCAGTCATGCAGGCTCTATATCTCTTACTATTGTTGCCTTGTGCCTTAGCGTGGTCCACCTATAACTAAAATTGGCCGCAAACTTATCGACAGATAAAACAAATAATGCTGAAAATAGGAAGAAACAACAAACAAACCCAAAAAGGATAAACATTAAACCGAATAAACTGAGGGAAACATTTAAAAACAACCACCTTCGTTTCATTAAATGGAACCACAGACACAGCCAACTCTCATTTAAATTAGAAACCACAAACTACTGCGCAGCCAATTTCTAGAAGACCACACAAACTAATACTAGTTGAGCAATTTCTCTTTACGTGTGGAACTAGTAAGCGTTACACGTCAAATTATTTAGCTCATGTTACGTATGAACCAAGAAAAGAACTGTTCCTAGTGTACACACATAACAACACATAATACTACGTTGACACCTCAAAAGTCAATTATTCTAAATTTCACCGATTTTTTGGTACGTATAATTTTGTCACTTCTCATAAAACTCACCAACTTAACATACACCTCACCTCACCTAATTATATCTCTCTTCCTTTTTATCTTCCGTTTCGAATTAGTAGCCTCTATAATCTCACACTTTCCACCCTTTATACCAAACTAACGCTCTCTTTATCTCTCAATTTTTGACAAATTCTTTGTGCTTTATTTCAAAACTGTAACGAAAATTAATTAATTTGTTGAAGAAATGCAGGCGAGCCGTGTGATATCAGAGGCTACTAGTAGCTTTCATAGTCATTCAAATAGTAGTAATTTGGCTGAAATTGCTGCTAGGGTTGTTGAAGAGTTTAAGGCTGAAAATGAAACAGATGAGGAATTTTATGTTAATAATGAAAATGATGAAGAACAAGGTGGTGAAGATGATGATGATGAAGAATTTGAGTTTTCTTTTGTAAAACAATCTGAATTTTCACCTATTTCAGCTGATGAAATCTTTGATAACGGACAGATCCGTCCAATTTATCCTATTTTCAATAAAGATTTCGGTGATTTGATGCAGTCGAATGCGAAGTCGAATTCTATACCAGAGGAAGGTTCTAGAACACCACCTGCATCAATTCGGCTTCCGTTGAGGAAACTTTTTATGGAAGAAGAACGAGAAGGTAATACCTCGTCGTGTTCATCGTCAGAAGCTGATGATCTGGAAGCAATTCCGGCGGGTACGTACTGTGTATGGCGGCCTAAACCGGCGGAGGAGGAGTCGTCCGGTGGTTGTAAGAAGAGTAAATCAACTGGCTCATCAAAGCGGTGGAGATTTCGTGATCTTTTACACCGGAGTTATAGCGACGGGAAGGACACTTTTGTCTTTTTAACTCCGTCGTTAAAAAAGAAAGAAGAGAAAGCTGAGAAGACGACGACGAAAAGTGATGTTCCAAAAGTCGCCGGAAAAATGAAAGTTCCGGTAGCTGGTGAAGGTAATCCGGCGGTGCATTATTCGAAAAGCGGAAGCGATAAAAGGAAAACTTATTTACCGTATAGGCAAGATCTAGTTGGCTTTTTTGCTAATATGAATGGAATGAGTCGAAATGTACATCCATTTTGAGGTGAATTTGTGAAGAAGTTTGTGTTAATTATGGTTTTTGAAGGTGATTAAATTAGAGTTTTATTAGTATTTTAGAGTGATTAAATTAGGGAGTAAATGATGATTAGAGTGTGTGTAAATATCTAGATATATAAGTTTTGTCTTATCTCTGTTTGATGATGGATTATGAATGAATGATGGTAGTATTTTGTTCCATTAATCATATAACTAGTGTGATCTGTAAAGTAAAAGTGGTGTTTCCCCTTTCCGTTTCTTTTATTTCTCCCGCTCATATTCATATGCACTGACAAGGAGATCTTTAGTGGGACCAGAAATACGTGTCTGCTGCATTTCTGAATTGGAATAAAGAGGATGAACAAACAAGTACATTTGCTTATAATCTAGCAGACACAGATGTAGGATTATATTTGCATGTTAGAATTGAATCCTTCTAAAATCTCAACAAATATTAAGTTATGGTCGAAAAGTGCAAGCTATGAGAACAAATTGTTTACATTAAATTAAGCTATGAGAACAAATTGAATACATTAAATTTAAATTTTGAATATATCTGATTTGGTATGGCGGTGTTGTTTATCTGCGTGTTGTTTATCTGCGTCTATTCAAGAATAAATAGAAGTGATTACATACATTTAATCCTTGGTAAGTTGATTTTATGACATGAAAATCACTATACAATAGGGAAAATAAAGATATACTGTATGTCACTTTAAACTAGGTAGGAGTGTATATTAATTGGATTCGCGTGATGATGCCTATTGCTGTTCTTGTTTGAAATATGTAGGAACTTGAATAAATAAATAAATAAATGTATGCGAAATGATCTAACTTGAAATGCCATCCAAAGTTATTTGATTTTCTCCAAATTTTGGTTCCTCCTTTTGAGGTTGGGTCGTTTTAGTCATGCATAGCTTTCGGGGGGAAAGAGGAATATTCATGCACAACTTCCACCAAGTAACCAAGTCAGTTTCTTTTACAGAAATAGTTGACGAGCGGAAGCATACGAAAGCGATTCATGTTTAATATATACATATTTCCAGTGGAATAATTGTGGTTGAAGACTTATTTATGTCCTTATCTAAACTATCGGCATTTTCCTTCTTCTCAGAGAATCAGATAATGGTCTTCTCGAAGGTATTTGATTTGTCTAATCGAATACCCTCATTGCCAAGCCAAAGTAAATAAAAGGTCGCTTTAGGACACATCTTGATTGTGATAGTACATAAGAGAAAATGTGATATTTGTGCAAGTTGCTGTAAATACAGCTGACCTTCAAACAATATAGAGGTTGGACATTTTATGTGGTGAAATTGTGTTTAAATAATTCTAACACGCCAAGACCTCCTCCATCCAATATCAAACGTTCAAAGAGTAACTTATCACATTGATTGGTCGTTTGGCATAAAAATGAGAAAGGAGAAAGAATAGTGTATTGGCTAAAAATCGGCTCGTGATGATTCACTCCAGTCGTGCAAGTTGACAGCGACCGAGCATGTGACAACGAGCCAGAGACCGAAGAAAATAAGTGGGTCACCGAAGTTAGACGCCGAGGTCATCACCGAAGGCGAGCCGTAAGCTGAGCTTCGGTGATGTCTTCCTCAAACGAACAACAAGGCCACTTCACCGAGGTCACTTATATGCACCTCGGTGAGTCGCCTCGGTTCCAGCAGCTTTGCAGCCCACTACTTCAGCCCACTAACTCCTCACATTAATGCCAGGAATGTGGGTCAAAGCATAACTGATAGTGGAGAACGTAGGCAAGGCCTATAAATAGCACTTTATTGTGTATGATAGGCATCCAGAAATATATACTAAAACACTGCCTAAATTTGTACTCTCGATCATATATTGAAATCAAGTTATTCTTTCGTATTTACATCTGTTTTGTGCGTTTATTCAACTTTGATACGGAGATTTGCTTATATTCGAATCCAAATTCGATTTGTAATCCTAAAACTGATTTAGGCTCATACAAATAGTATTCGTTATTTAACTTAAAGTATATTGAAACCAAATCACAGATCTCAATTTCCGATCAAGTAATGTTAAAGTTTAATGATACCAACTCTTGTTACTAACTTACTCATCATAATCCCTCTTTTTTTGACACACGCACACACGGTAGTGTATCCAACTAAATGTTACTACTTGGATGTGTACATATATAGTGCTCATTTGCGTCATTGTGACGATCCCTTTGACATATCCAAGTGTTAATTAAGTTATTGGATGCGTTCATATTGCTCATTAGTCACCATATTTCGAACTTAAAACAAAGATATATAGTTTAAAATTTTATCTATATATACAAGTCGAGTATCGTAGGTGCATTCATCCTTACCTTTGACATACAACCATCCATGTAAACATATCCCATTGATTTACTAAGACTACACTTTGCCATAATCTAACAATACTGTACATCCGTATGCTTTAAAGTTTATGAATAATTTGGAAGAAACAGTAGGAGCAATCAAGTGAAAGCAATGATATCATTAATGCAGGTAAGAATGTCCGGAGGCTTTGTGTTAATTCTTATTTGGACAATAATAATGATAAAAATTGATGACTTATCCAATGTAAGATTTCTTGCAAGCAAGGGGAAGCGTTTCTTAATGAAATTTCACATTTTTTTTAAAGGAATATCAAAAGTTTACTTTTAAGATTCTAGAAGTGAAAAGGTCAATCAGGATTCAGGACAAGCACTGAGTAGTTAATCTCCAATAAAATAGTCTACCTAAATATTATTCTCAACAGGATAGGCAAATTAAAAACAGCTTGCCACCTATTATTGAAAATGATGTGGAAAATGGATCTAATGGATGAAAACTAATCTGCAGACTGCAGTAGACGTTTACATAAACTAATAATACAATGTTTTTCGTACAAATCGTTGAAGTTAATTTTTTTTTTTCATTGGTTTCCTACTCAGTGTTGAATACTCTTATTGAAGCCCAACATAGAGTCGCACCCGTAAGGTTCATTTTTTGGGAAACAGCTTCTCACCATAATTTTTTTTATTCTCAAGATTCGAACTCGAGATCTCTAAAATAATCCTTGGAAGTTAAAATAAATTATTTTATTTTTTCATGACTCTCTTGGTTAACTTGTTTTGTTTGATGTAAATAAACCATGAAAATAAGTTTTTACACATCTACTCCTCCTAAGATTTGGAGTGTTCTAGGACTTTCGGAGAACTTCTAGTCTAGAAAGAAAAAAGAAATACTTTATCCATTTCAGAAATAACGATACAAGTTTTTATTAGTCCAAAAAAATGGTACAATCTTATATTTAAAAATTATTTAATTTCAAAATTTTCACTCTACCTAAATGAGATTAGTGTCACAAAAATCTCTACAACTTACTTTTTACCGCAAATTCAAAAGTGTCCATTTTTTGTTAAATTTTGACTACAAGTCAAATTACAAAGTAAAAATTGGTAAAGTAATATTTCTGATGTAGTGTTAAGGACCAAATTTGTTTGGTTGATATGACGTTTCATTATTCTATATATTTCATGTAAAATGCAAGACTGTGTTTGTCAAAGATCGAAGGATATTAAAATTAGATGATCTTATATGGCGTCTCAATTTATTTTGTCCTCTGGCTAGGGGAGACAATCTGTTGTGCAGGATATCTCACGTTGGTCCACAATAAACTTATAAACGTTACCAAAGAAACCAAAATTTTAAACGTCTTTGGATTGCGAATTCTTGTGGTATTTGGGTTAAATTTGAAATAATGAATTTGTGTATAGATGTGCATTTTAATTTATTTGAAAAAAAGTTAAAATTTATGAGTAAAAAAAAATTCTACCAAAATTTAATCTGAGAAAATTTTGGTTTTAAAAATCCATCTGAAAAAAATACTTAAAGCTATCACAATATATAAACAAACAATATTTTCAAAATCTATCTTGTCAAAAAGAAAAAATGAAAAATTTATGTCCAAACGGGAGCTAAAGAAAGTGATACGTCCATTATAAATTGAATATGATAATTAAAAAAAAAAAAAAAAAGAGTCAATTTGTGCAGGTTCTCGTTCTTTAAGAAGTCTAGAAAAAGTTCTTTGTGAATTTATCAATATATAGTGATTTTATTAATAAAATTGATCAATAATTAGGATTAAATTTCCTACTTAAAAGCATTATATATCTTGTTGTCTATGTGATTGGCCCCCAAAATTGTGATTCCTTGTTGACTATGGGCTATGCCAAAACTTAAGCATGAAGTCTGTATTTTTCAATAAATTATAAAGGAAGGATCAATGATTTTTCATTACGTAATTCTTTTGGTTCTTACTGCTTCTGATTAATCAGCATAATTAATAGACTGTGTAGTTAGTGAGGACTGAGGACTAGAAAAGTAGTGTTGTATTGTGGGTCATATGAAAACCAGTAATGACAAAAAGTTTAGCACCCGACAAAAGTTGGATCCAACGGGACAATAGTGACGGTTAAAATGATTAGGAGCTCTTATTCCTTTCCTTTTTGTTTTAAAAAATAGAAATCCAAGACCCTGATTTGTTTTCTCTAGAAATACAAATTATCTGCGTCGTTATTCAGGAATCGTCCTTTGGTTTATGCTGATTTCCCTCTTCAAATTTACTGCCATATCCTGAAAAAGTTAAAGCATTTCCTTCCTTTGTGGTACATAGTAGTCCATTCATTCATCGACGTCCTTATCATCATTACAAAAGCTTCCACTCTATATATTTTGGAAAATGTGCAAAGTGCCCCTGTGATCGATTATTCTACTACCGTAGTAGTGCTTATTTGAATAAGATGTTAGGGGAAAAAAATAAAGAAAATGGATGCAGATTCTTTTGTTAATTATGTTGAACATAAGCTCAAACTCATAACTTAATTGTTTCTTATTGATTAAATCTCGTTCATTTAATTGATTTTTACATGAATGTAATAAATTAAGTTATACTACTATAAATTAGACTTTCGCCAGTCCATAAGGATTACCGCACTCTATACACTTTTTTATTTTATCACCGACGGCATGGCAACAAAAGTATGAGCACCGGAAGATAAACCAATTTGATAAAATTAAAGGGTTCTTCTTCTCCCTTTAAATAGTGTTTTCCGTATTAGGTATGTCATTTTTAACACTTCTCTGTTAAAAATTGGTGTTTCAAGTTAGTGTGTGACTTCACCTATATTTGCCATGCAAGTTTTTCGTGAGGTTATATTCACATACGGAAACTTCTACTTAATTTTTAGTTGGGAAATTAAGGATATCTTGGATTGGTCCACTTTTGTTTGTTTACTAGTGGTTGGTAGGAAACAATCCAAAACATGAAGGGGCTAAAACTTTCAAATCTTCCACATAATGGGGTAAATTGAAAAGTAGGTCATTGTTAATTAATAAAAGCCTCAAAGCCAATGAAAAAGAAAGAAAAAAGAAACAAGATAAGATGTCATATTCTGGATGGTAGTAAGGTATAGCAAGAGCATGTGAATCTTACTTGTAGGCTATTCTCACAAACTTTCCGTTGAGCTTCTTTTTTAGTAGTCACTACACATCAGTATGCAAAAGTTACAGTTCCTAACTTCCTTTTTCTCAAGTTTCCAGACACCAAGATTTCTTGGGTATCTAACCAAATCCTTACGGTAGTTAGTTTCCATGCATTTTCCCATCAAGCCTTTATCTGCGGACCACTGTGCATGTAGTCCTACTCATATTTGCAGATCTTCCACATTAAGCTCTGTATACCGCAGATTTTCCGTAAAACTTATCTTCATCTAATATTTATATCAACTTAATTATTGTGTAGTTGTGTTTGTATATAGACTTTCTCACGTATTCAAAATCATGATAATTTGATATAATTTGATGTAAACATTCCGGATAAATTTTTACAGTAAATCTAATTCTACAGGATTTTGTTCCACTAGTTTCCACGTTATATGTGTTATTGCCTGTTAAACACAAAACAAAAAGCGCATTATATAAGAAAATTTATGAAGCTAACGATAGAATTTTGTGATCAACTAATCAGTAATAGGGTTAGATTTCGTGCAAGAGATGCTAGACATCATAGTCCTCTTGGGTAATATGGAAAGAACTTGTTCAATTCAGGTGTAATTACTTGATGGACACTGAATAGCTAGTCTGAATTGACTGTAATAAAAGAAGTGCAACTATACTATCGAGGATAATTAAAATTTGTGGTAATGAGATCAACAGAATAAGAGTAACTTTAAGAATATTTATAGTATGTGAAAAGGAAAAAGTAAAAAAGAAATCTTAATTTATTAAGTTGTGTAAACATGAGTTCCATAACCGTGTGCTTGTGATTGGCAATTTTACCTTAAATTTCTGGTTTTCTTATTACCATCATTTACTATTTGGCAATTAAAGGAGTACTTCCTAGTGTCCACTTCATTCCTAGCAACTATACTTTATTTACTCGCCAAAATACACGTTTATAAAAATCTTGCTTTTTATAGTTTACTCGAAATCATTGTTTGAATTTATTTTATTAATTATTGCCGCTTATGTGACTTGTTTGCTTTGGAGAACTAGTAGATTGGTTTTCAAGAACTGAAAAAAAAAAAAAAAAGATTTCAAGAAAACAATCTGTCTATTCTCTTAACAAAATAAGAGCTGGTTACTTGGTTGCAAATTTGCATTAAATTTTTGCACGAAAATTCAGCTTGAGCATGCCATAGTGAGGCTATTTTTAATTAAACAATAAAACCTCAAACGAAGCAAGATGGCTTAATACTGGTAATACATGCGAGCTTTCTAGAGGTATATAAAGTGTATATTACTTTGTAGTAGTGATTAATTATGAGCTGGTAGATAACGCTTATCTGCCTTTGATTACTTTCACCAAAAGATAATGGTCCATAATTGACGCTCCCAAAGGAAAAAAAAGTGTGTGTGTGTGTGTGTGTTTTTTTTTGTTTGGATTACCAAAAAGGAAAGACCTATATATATATATATATATATATATATAAAACTTTACAGGATGGAGGAGAAATAAAATTGTAAAACCTGCACAATCACGCTCTCAATCTCTCGTACAAGTACCACTCAAGATTGTGGTCGGATTGATATGATTTCTTTTTTCTAAATTAGAAGTCTAGGATTCGAGTCCTTTAAATGAAAGTTGAGTTCTGACAATGAGTCCTTACACAAATTCGGTGAACGCCATTGTACTCAGTGGCGAACGCAGGATTTTTGCAAGCAGTGTCATTTTTAAAGAAGTTTTTTGTTATTTACAAGTGGTTTCGTACTTTTTAAGTTAGCTAAATGTTAAAAGTTCAATCCCTACTTTAAATGATAAACATTCAAAAAAATATAATGAAAAAAACTAAGTTGTGCTACAAGCGGGATTCAAATTCTCACAGTTCTAGACTTTCTCAAGGTGCTAAATCACTAGACCGCTAATTCATGGTGTTTCAAACAGTGTCACTTTCTTTATTTATACTGAATATTATAATTTTTTATATATTTACATACATATACATAGCAAAAAAATTCGGCGCAGCGGTGTCCCGTGACACCCCTTGCCATAGGGTGATTACGCCCCTGATTGTACTAGCATAATGTTTGGTACAGTAATTTCGTAACAGTGGTTGTCAATCTTGTAAATGGCGAAACAACGTTGATGGAGGAATTGTGTGAAAATGTGGTGCTATCCTCCTACTTAGTATTGCTAATAGTCAACCTAAATTTTGAGTACAGAGAGTTTAACTGGAAGAATGAAACAAAGTAGCGAGGAAATTAAGACATTAGTAGTATTTAGTGGAGCTGCTTCTCAGCACTTGTTCCCCCAAATTGCATTATTTAAGTGGACACCAGACATTTTGCACTATTGCCATATGATTATGATGTTATTGTTTCCTAATTCTTGCAGAGCCAAAATGAGAAAACAAAAATAAAAATGTTTTGTATAGTTCAACTGCAAAATACTTGTTATTCTAAGGAGCACACACTAAACATAAAGACAAATTAGTAAATGTTTGTACTGGTATAAATGGAATAACGAGTTTCACTTTTACCATTGAACTTTTGAGGAAGGACCACACCTTATTAAGTATTACATTAACACAACAAATAAAAAAAAGTTAATGTGAAAGGGGCAAATTGATTGATAGATTACTCGTTAGTCGTTAGTCGAACTTCATTGTTGCATCTTTAAATAAAAGGTGCGATAATCATCAAAATTACTCTCCTCTTTTTGGGGCATCACCCCAATATGTCAGCCTTCCCCTTGTGCCTCTCTCTGTAAACCCAAAAAATGCAACACCTAACAAATAGCCTTTATGGGATGATGTCTTGAATTTAAAGTTCCAAGGACTTGGACTGCACCTAACAAACCCATCTTAGCAAAGAGGTGATTTGCACATATAGGTAGTTTCTCACGTGCTGCTTAAGTTTTGTCATAGCTTTTTGAAATATTGGGATTTCCACATAAATAGCCCACAATATTTCATATTAACAAGTCATTTAGCACTAACATAATATAGCCACAATATTTATATTTAAAATTTAATTTATAATTAAAATATCAAATATAATAGATTGATACCTTCTATACACATATATATTTGTCCCATATTTTTTAAATATTTATATCATCAAATTATATTTAATAAATATGCTAGGAAAAGAAAAAAATGACAAAATATGATTACAAAAAGTGGATAAGAGTTTGGAATGGTTATGTGGGATATAAATTCCTGAAATTTTATGCAAAAGCCCATTTCATGTTTCACCGGATACGTAAAAAGTCGTGAACAATCCCACAACAAATTTTGACGGATCCATCGAAAGTTCATTTGTTCATATTAACTTGGGCCACTTAAATTTACAAGCAAATTTTGAGATAAACCCCCATAACTTGAACATGTGAACTTCAACCGATCTGTCGAAACTTCACAATTTGACGAGCCCCCTAAAATCTAAAAAATATGGCTATTCATGTACAAACTTTAAAATATAAACAATACTTAATTGTGTTGTGGCAAAGAGCAATTTCGTAATTTTTTCTTACCAAGCAGATGGGTAGATTTGCAGAAATAATCATATTTATACATACTCTTGAGAGATTGAGCATATTCAAGATGACCTTTAAAAATTGAGCATTTTTGCATTTAGTAAAGATGTAATTATGAAAATGTCATTGTTCCCAAAAATCATGCCAATCCGACGACACTTTTTTATGTAGCGAACCAAAAATCATGTCTATTTTGTAAATAAATGAGGCCAGATCGGTCTTCCTTCACATATCCGCAAAAACATAATTTCAGATGATAATATTTTTTAAGAATGACAATTCAGCCTCACTTATTCATATAGTAAGCTAAAATAATGTACACTTTGCAAATAGCTAAGGACAAATCATCTTCGCTTCCCTCATCCACAAAAATACAAATAAAAACGTAAAATCAGAACAGTCCGCTGCACTTATTCATATAGTAGGGAAAAATACTCTTCCAATTTGTAAATAAAAAAGGTCAAATCACCATCTCTTTCATAAATCAAGCCATAAACACTGAAGTACATATTATCATCAAGGGTTTCGCTGACCCTCCCCCCCCCCCCACCCTACACCTCTACCAGCAAGTTCAATGGCTCCACCACCACTAGACCAGCGACAGTAGAGACCATAACACCGCCGCATCTGATGCTGATGAGATTCATTGCCTTTGGGTCGAAAATATGCTATTGCTGCAGTTAATAGCGTTATTGTTATCATTTTTATCTATTATCATTGTCATCGCTGGGAGCCACCGCCGATGGAGGAGATTTGGTTCCGTATGAATTCATCAGAGGAGAACTTCGTCATATATTTGAAAGGAATTTATGCTGAATTCTATGCCGCCACCGCGACTTGTGGCCAAGGAGACGTTAAATTCCAGCAAAATTGAGAATTGCCTATTTCTTCAATACCGCTAAGAAGCGCTAAAAAATTCAACAAACAAAATTCTTTCTTCTCAGTTCGTGCAAAAACTTGAAGTAGATGATAAGATAAAGCGACTTTTTTGCCCTCACTTAGAAATATTTAACTAAATGCCCTCCACATCATCCACCCCTCTGAAAAATGACTCTTTTGCCCCTGACTAAACCTAATTCACATTGAACGCATTCCATTCCCTCTTTCCCAGTTTCTTTCCTTGTTTTTCTTTGTGTGTTGGAGATTTATGGGTTTGTTTTTCTCACTTTTTCGTATATTTATCTTATGTTTGTTCTATTATTTTTTTTAAAATATAATTTTTATTTCGCTAATTATTTATCTGTATTTATTTTTCTTATAATTTATTTTTATACTTATTGTTTATATTTATCTGTTAGTTTGTTTTGCATTTGGATGGATGATCGTTGAATTAAGTTTGAGCTTTGCTTGTTTTTGGTTGATTACTGTGATATGAAGGTTTTTACAGGTATAGCTATTAGATTTTGTTGTTGCTCATTGTTTAGAGCTTAAAGTCTTGGCCATGGCCAAGAGTTGCATAGAATTTTTCTTCAAGTTGGTTATTGCATTAGTTTTTAAAGTCTTGGCTATTGCCAATATTTGCAGAGATGTTTCGTGTAAATTGTCGCTTCCAGCAGCACTTAGAGTCTTGGCTATTGCCAAGAGTTGCAAAGACTTTGTCTGCAAGTTGTTCACTGCAGTAGAGGTAAAAGTCTTGCCAATTGCCAATACTTTTAGAGATTTTCAGTGTAAGGTCCCCCTTGAATCAGAACTTAAAATCTTGGCTATTATCAAGAGTTGCAGAGACTTTCTCAGCAAGTTTGTCACTGCAGTATAGGTAAAATTGTTGGCAATTGCCAATAATTGTAAAGACTAGTTCTACAAGTTGCCCCTCCCACTAGAGTTTAAAGTGTTGGCTATTGTCAATAGTTGTAGAGACTTTTTTCTGTAGTTTGCTCTTTTCATCAGTCATGCATTCTGTAGTTGTTGCTGTGTTTTTCAGTTGTCTTTGCTTTTGGCCTGTTGACTTTGAATTATAGTAATGACATAGGAATTTTTCTGCATATTAATCATGAGTTCATGATGGTACTTCGTAATGAATGTTTCCTTGTCTTTACTTGTTGTTTTGTTATCATATTATTTTTTTAATTTTATTTGTTGAATATGCATATTTTATCTTTTGTTCCTGTTGGAAGGAGATCAAAATTTTAAGTTTGAGCACTGGTTTGATATCAAAGATTTTTGGGGTGGTGATGTGAAGTATAGTAGTTTGGTTAGTGAATTTTTGACGGAGCGGCAATTGATGTTGTTGAAAGGTGGAGTTTTCGGCAAATTTATGGAGTATTTTTGTATATGGTCTTTTCATTATTGTTTCATTTTTTTATTATGTGCTGTCATTGTTATTTTTTTAAATTTTGCAGGTAATGGATATTGAATCTTCTGATCATGATCGTGTACATTTAGATGTGGTGGATGATTTTATAAGTCAACCAAGATTTTCTAATGAAGGTGCCAGGAAGAGGCAAAAATGTGATGTGGGCGATGAATTTCCAAATTTTCGTTTGTTACCTCCGTCGCAAGATGATTCGTGTAGTAGTCCAAATAAGACTTTTAGTATTGCAAAAGAGTGTTTCATATGTACTCTGTTTGTTATGTTTATGTAAATAAGTATACTTGGATGTTTGATATTTTTGTTATTTTAAAGACTTGAGTTGTTTTGAAATGGATGAGATGGAAGTGTTAGCAATTGCAAGACTTCAAGGCTTTTTAGTTGTTTTGGGGTGAAGGGATTATATGGAAAGTTTTGCCAATAGGCAAGACTTAAATTCTTGTTAATTAATTCCAAGTCTGATATTATATAATTAATTTAAAATTGATAAATAATTCGTGGAGGGTTGTGCTGATAATGTTTTTGCCAAGACTTGGTAGACATTTAGTTGTCAATACTATTGTCTATGGCAAGACTTCAAGGCAACTTAATTATTTCTAATATTAAAGTCGATAAATAAGTTTCAGTAGGAAGTCTTATCCTTTGCCAAGACTTTGTGTCATGTTAAATTGAATTGGTTATCTGTATGAGTGTAAAGTCTTGGCTATAGCCAAAAGTTCAGTTTATTGATAATATTAACTTTCCAATCACGTTTGATTTTTAAAAATATTTATAATCAACAACTGCCCTTCCTTTTGATGCAATACCATGCTATGATCAGCTTCATTCACAAAGAATTCACATGTACTTGTGGTGGTGGTGGTGTTGTTACTTGACATGTCATTCATTTTAATTACTTCTACTATGAAGCGGGATTTTCTGAAATTGTCATCATTCTTCAGCAGATACATGCAAGTCATAAGTTCTTGATCATTTGTTATCATCATGCCTCTGCAAGTTTCAAGATTCGTGTCAAACCTTATCTTTGCTTCACCTTCATCAGTGTTGATGCTTAGAGCATTACAAATTTCTTTTTCAAATGCCTGGTAGGTTATACCGTCTTCGACAAGTATCAACTTTATGTCATGATTTCTGTATCTGCTGTTTGCATCACATTCCCCATTATAAGCTGTACAAATGCAATGCATTGCCATAGTACTAATCCTGCACATAATCAATACAAATAATATGCTTTAATGGAAGCAGGATCATCGGTAAAAGTGTTGCCCTTTTCTGGGCTTAAGGTCTTGCAAAGAAGTCTCTCTGAGGTGCCTATTGCACCAGAGCTGCAACTCTTGGCAATAGCCAAGACTTTGAGAGACTTTGTCTGCAAGCCCCTCATAGTAACAGTCTTTTAAATGTTGGCAGAGATTTTTGTGTGCATGCCCCTCATAGCAACAGTCTGAAAGTCTTGGCAATAGCCAAGAAGTTTCTCTTGGGTGCTTATTCCACCAGAGTTGCAACTCTTGGCAATAGCCAAGACTTTCAGAGACTTTGTCTGCAAGTCCCCCATAGCAACAGGTTTGAAAGTCTTGACAATAGCCAAGAAGTCTTTGCTTTGTGCTTATTGCACCAGAGCTACAAAGCCTTAGCCAAGACTTGCAGAGAATTTGTCTGCAAGTACCCCATTGCAACAGGTCTGTAAGTCTTGGCAATAGGGAAGAAGTGTCTACAAGAACCCCATTGCATCAGAGCTGCAAGTCTTGGCTATAGCCCCTCTTGTAATAGGGTTGAAAGTCTTGGCAATAGGCAATAACTTTGTACAAGCCTCCCATTGCACCAGAGCTTAAACTATTGTCATAAGCCAAGACTTTTCCAGAATTGATAGATTTTTTTTTTTGTATGAAAGTGCATATTACAATTACTGTAATCAATCTAATGTCATGTTTTTTTATTATTATTATTATGAATAAAAACCATATCTCGTTTGGTTTATATAGATTTTTTACCAAAGTTAAGCATAATATAAATGAAATTATAACTGTTAATAAAATTCAATAGCAATTTGAAAAATCTTATAGTGAACCTTTGCTTGAACGGAGCAATCTCTGAAAGGAATGGGTCTTTAGGGTGGCTGTGATTGCGTGAATACTGAAAAGGAAGGGGATGGACTGTGCGCGTCTTTTTATTGGTTTGTATGAGTATTTTGGTCCGAAAAAAGTTTCATTAAACAAATGAGGCCATTTTTGCTAAACATCTGTTAGTGAGGGCAATTTGACAAACCATGGCTTCCGGTAGCATATTTTTACAATTCAGCCAGATTTCCTGTTTTCGTTTGTAAGATTTCCAAGAAATTTGTCCATAGATCCTTTGTGACTTCCCATTATTAAAAAAGAAAAGGGACAAACACTGAAGAGACTAATTTGCATGAATCAAAGGAATTTGATTAGAAGGGTGACTTTGCTGATACAGTACGTGTAACCTAATCATATTACATTCACTATGATACATTTGTAGATCGTGCCACCCTGAACAAATTCCTATTACTGGGCAAAATGCCGACATAATTCATCTCAAACATGATGACAAAGAATCAATTTATACAAGAGCTGGACTCAAACCAGATGATGTTTCCAAACTGGCTGCATAGTCTCGAGCCCACAAATCGTAATGTATAATTTCCTCTAGTGATGGAGAAGTAACCAACTCTTCCCGGTGCTTAGCACATGTTAGCTCCACAATCTTGAAAATGTCCAAATAGCTAATTCTGAAACAGGGACAATTTTACCAGTTTTTTTCTTTAAATGATTTGGGTCACTAGCAGAACTACACATTTATGGTGATCAAAAGGCAGATATATAGTACTTACTATGGATATTTATTAAGAACATCAAAATGTAAAATCTAACTGCAGTTGCGCAGAACCACACTGCTTCTTGAAGTATAAAATCATGGGGCCACGTGACCTCTTTTGACCGGCTCAAAATATTTACACATCATAAGTTTGTAGAAAAGAACATAATCGAAGTGGAGGTTTAAGCACAAGGTGGTTTTCTCTCAGAATATAATAGGTAAGTTCACGAAAGTCAGAGCTATACTGAAAACAGTTATATCGTGAAGGACTCGACAACTATATAGATTACTAATATTTCTAGCAGTGCCATCCAGCCAGCAAAAGGGAAATGAGAACAATGGACTACAATTTAATACATAAGAATCTTACAACAAGTACAGAGGACTCCTATGTGTTTATTAACATCTATGGCCAAAAAAGAATACTTAGCTTCAACACTGATTTTAACTTATGGCTGCCAAAGCCAAATCTAAGCTATTGGTAGATTTCAGAAAGAATATGTTATGTATTTGTTGGGGAAATTCTGAAGTGCTGAAAGATCCAATGATAGATATCAAGAATTTAGATCAGATGGATTAACTATGAAATGAAATGACCTTTGCATCCCTTGACATTATCTAGCACCTATGTGTTTCAAAGAACTAATGGAGAGACAACCCAACAAAAAGGGGATATAATGATGTCTCTACCAAAATGTTAATTTAGTCATAGTTAGAGTTGCTGTGTATACTTTTTTTTTTATGACAAGGCAACCCGCAGCCGCTACCCTTCGGGTGCGCTCTGGTAAACTCCGCTCCTGATGCAATAGGCAAGCCCGGTGCGACAGGCTCAAACTCTGAGAAGGTTGTTGGCAAGGGGTTTGAACCCAAGTCTCACAGGTGGGAAACCACTTGCTGAACTAACTCAGCTACCCTTGCGGGTGAGTTGATGTGTATACTACCAGGTGCTATAGCGAATCTTAAGGTATAATCAAACTAAATATTTGAAACATATAATATGTACCCTATACAAAAGTCAAATGTAGGAATGTGTACTACATACCTCTCACTTATAAATAGTTCCACTGCCTTTTCATTTGCTGCACTCAGAACTCCAGTCATGGTTCCTCCAGCGCGCCCAGCAGAATAAGCCAGATCCATGGATGGATATTTTACATTGTCAGGGGCTTTAAATGTAAGTGATCCGAGCCTATACCATTACACTCGGAATTACTTATACTAAGAAAGGAAATGCCAAAGCTTATTTCATCTCTGAAAATAAAATAAATATATAAAGCACTAGCATGTAGGCAAACATAGATCTACAGTGAGCTTAGAACAACAAGCAAAGTAAAATGCATTCACAAAGAAAGAATGGGTATTACTTGCAAAGATCGAGGCGAGGCCAAGTAACCTCCGAACAGTAAATTCTGTCTGGCCAGGATAAAGTATAAAGGATGGGCAAACGCATGTCAGGCCACCCTAGCTGTGCCAATACTGATGAATCCTACAAAGTATATTAGGAAAAAAGTTAACCGAAAGATGTCAATCTATAAACATGCTAGCATATTCATCTAGATCACATAATTGATATAATCATAGAGCTGAAGGGAGGATAGATACAAGATATATACCTGCGTTTCCACCATTGAATGTATGATGGACTGGGGATGGATGACAATCTCAATGTCATCATACTCAGCTCCGAAAAGGTAGTGAGCTTCAATAACTTCTAGACCCTGAAAAACAAACCTTTTAGAACTAGGCAAATGCAAATAATTCATAACTCAACTCTGACAGTTCTATATGGAACAAAAAGCTGAAAAACTACAGAACAACAATAGTGGAGCAAAGATCTAAAAACAACAGTTGAGATACCTTATTGAATAAGGTGGCAGAATCTACAGTAATCTTTTTTCCCATGTTCCAATTGGGATGCTTCAAAGCGTCAGCTACTTTAACTTCTTTCAACTTCTCAACTGGCCAGTCCCTATCAGTGGGAGTGTTATCAATTTTAAGGTTAACAATATGTACATATGACTAGAAGAAAGAAGAAATTTGTTTGTTCACATATGTGGCATGCTAAATCTAATGTTGACTAATCTTCTGAATTTTTGTGTGGTGGTCGTGGGGGCTAGGAAGCAGGGTCATTAATATTGCAATAAATTTCAAAAAACTGGTATATGTAGCGGAAAGGATGACAACAAAAAATGAGTTTGTGTTGCAGATTGATATGAATGTTGCAATACGAGGATACAAACTGAGAAATTATAAAAATCTTGATATTCAGTCAAAATTCAAGACTCATACCTGAAAGCCCCTCCAGATGCAGTTAATATAATGCGCCTAAGAGCACCCTCTGGCAAGCCTTGTATGCACTGAAACCAAGAAAAACAATTAGAAAGATTTTCTCTTTTTCTTTGAAGAAACCAGGGGTGGAAATTTATTTTGCAAATCATTGCAAACAGAGTTGATTAGAGATGCATGATTTACATTTACAGATGATCATACTAAGATAATTTTGCAGAAAGATGCTAAGATAATCTCAGGTCATAGAACTGTACCTGGAATATAGCTGAATGCTCAGAATCTGCTGGAAGAATCTTCACTTTATGCTTATGTGCAAGAGGAAGGACAAACGGACCACCAGCAATTAAAGTCTCTTTGTTGGCCAAAGCAATGTCTTTTCCTGCTTCTATTGCAGCCACTGTAGGCTAGTGAAGGAAACAAAGACATATATTTGAGAATGCTTTCGGAATGATCCGTTAGTTTATCTTAGCCAAGAAAGACAAATAAAGAAGCATTTATCAAAGAGCACAGCAAGAATGATTGACATTGTTTTTTCATTAGCAAAATAGCACCGAGTGCTACTTGTAGGTTAAATAATTATAAGAATGATCATTGCATAGAAGAAAGGAACTAGCTCTATTGCAAATTTAGTCTTCCATTTCCAGGTGATTGGAGTTATGTGCATATACATCTATGAAAGAAATAAAGAATTCTCTGAATGTACTATCTAACTCCTAACACCATGGACAGACAGTGTGTTTTTGCTTCATTAAGAAGACAGCAACTTAGAGAAACCTTCTACTTGATTCCTGATTATTACTTAAGCGGGTATACGTCTGCTTCTTTCAATCTAAAATCCTTCCATGGGAGCTCCCTCCCCCAGCCAACCTCCACTACCCCCCCCCCCCCCCCCCCCCCAAAAAAAAAAGAAGAAAGAAAGAACGAAAAGATAAACTAGAAAAAAAAAAAAAATCATATTTCACCCCTCTCGGCCCACTTTTCTTCTTAGAGTGGCTGTACATAAGACTATCTTGGCAGAAGTATCATGGACAAAGATTCAGATAGACTAACACTTCATTTTTACCTTTAAACCTGCACAGCCAACTATTCCTGTAACTACAGTGACAGCATCAGGATGGCGGGCAACCTGAAACAAATCATAGACAACAATCATGAACATATTTCTTTCGAAGGTCACAAAGTAATTACAAACAAGTGGAAATGGACTTCTACTTGCTAAAGAAAAAGATAGACAGTTGGACAAACCTCGACGACACCCTGCTCCCCAGGTATAATCTCAGGCTTGTCTTCCAAGTCAGCCAGAGCGTCTTTGAGTTCCTCAACCAATGACTCATTTCTAACAGCAACCAGTTTTGGTCTAAATGTTTTGACCTACTCAGAGATGACGTTGTTTATTATCAGAGCAAAAGAGAGAACTACACTTGACAGCCAAGTAAAAAAAGTCTAACCAGAGAAGCTTAATGTGTCGTGTATTCAAATTGAAGAACCAAAATGTCCATCACATTTGTCCAAATTGCAAAACAAAATATAAATAGAATATGATATAAAACGAGCTTCTCTTAACCTGGAAGCATGGTGATAATTGGATAAAGTAGCCTTGACATTTGGGTTTCAACATGGTTAATAGATATTTCCATGATAAAAAATGCTGTGGAAATGACATGTCTAGGCAAGTAGCAATGGGCAGGGAAACAAGGGTAGAATGAGCTCGAACCATTCCATTATAAAATATAACTATCATCGTATTTTTAAACAAAACCACTCGTTCTATAAGCCGCAGAAGCCACATAATGGCCTACATATGTTTGATGCAGCGGTACAGCTAGTAAAGCTGAGAGGTTAAATGTCTTTTTTCTTTTCTTTTTTTTCTTTTTGATGAAATAAGGAATATTATAAGGCATCAAGAAGATGCTTTATAAAAGCTGAGAGATTAAATGTCTTTAAACTATTCAGACTTTAAATTTCATGGCCTTTTCCACTGTTGTGTTGTAAATGAATACCTGATCAGCAAGAAGAGTCACATTTGAACCAGCCGCAAGTGCGACAACTCTGAACTTGTCCGGATTCTCGGCCACTATATCCAATGTCTGCAGACACAAAATTTGAACTCAAGCAATGAATAACTTAACAAAAGCCAACTGCCACTTTTTTTGGGATACAACTAAAACTAAGACTGATTAATTGGAAAAAGCTCCCTGTTACAAGTAGTATACAAAAAGTAAAGAATCACAACAAAAATTTGATTCTTTAAGAAAAGCACCTAATCATCTATACTTATCGGAATTTTATTCACCCAATAGATACAAAAAGAAAAAATAAAAGGAGCTAGCATATTTGACGCACAGTAGTAAAAGGGGCACACCACCAATTAGAAGGACCAGATAATAAAGAAGCAGAATAGAATCTAGGAAAATATGAATCTTTTCATCCTCTCTTAGTAAAAGATTTGATTTTTAGCATACACTGTAACTGCAAAGTAACTAACATATAAAGTGTTAAGTAACTAACATATAAAGTGTAAACTAGATTAGTCCAAACTGCCAAAACCAATCAAGATTCAAAAAAAGATAAGTGTTATACCAATTATTGATGAATTCAAGATTCACAAACCTGAGTTCCAATAGAACCAGTGGAACCAACAATAGAGATAGGCTTTGGACCATCCCAATTCTTACGAGCTGTTTCAGCTACAGCCCTTCCAGGCCAAGCTGGAGGTGGTGGCTGTGCTGAACACTGAACCCTCTTACCAACTGTATTCCCACTACACTCCTTTCTTCTAATACACAATCCACCTAAAATCATTTAAAACCTAATAAAGAATGATTCTTGCAACAAAAAAAATCAATCTTTTACTATACCAACAAGTCAAAAATCAAAGAAAATGCAAATTCAAGAAAAGAACCTTGGAACTTGAGATGGTTAAGATTGTAACTGGATTTGGAAGTGTCCAAGAAGGAGATTGTCTTAATTTCAGCAGGTGACAACAAATTCAGGGCCATTTCAACACCAGTTCACTGAAGTATGGAACTCAGCTTTTCAAGAAACGTAAAGGGAATTTACAACACACCCAAATAAAGTCTTTAGCAATAAAAGCTAGTGACAGCCGTTTAGAGAAAGAGAGAGAGGGAGAACTGTGTCTTGTTCAGGCTAATGTTCGTTTGTTTGTGGATTTAAATATGTGGTTGCTATGAACGATGCAGGGATTCCTGTCTTATAGTAATCTCTCCAATTAAAAATGTTATACAAATGTCTTATACTAATCTCTCCATAATACTTTCCCTTCAACTTTCGGTACATTATTGAATTGAATGAGACAATGTACACTACTTAAATAATGATCCAAAAGTTTGTTTGATCAAAGATAACTACTATCAAATTTCAATTTATGGGTTAAATACATTTAAAACTCATAAACACTATGCAAGTTGTATCCTATAGTGTTATCTAGTGTTATTTTATTACTAGAATGTTGTCTAATTAAAGGAATGAATTAGGTACAATATTTTTTTTATATGAACCGTATGTTATATTGTTAGCGTTCCAAAGATTCAATCATTTTATTACATTATTCATTTTTTATATGTTTGGCGTGCTGAAATAAAGAAAAATAGAATGTTTGAATAGTTATTTATATAGAATCAAATCCATAAGATGCCGGCGTGGAGGATTAAAAGTGATACAAAGCAAAGCATGACGACGAATTGGGAATAATTCACATCTAATGGACTGCATATAATGGTATATTGTTGAAGTGATGTGCCATGTTCCCACTGTTTACTAATTTAGATTTTGTCATTTTCTATTAAGCTAAGCATATTTATGTATGTTTATCTAAGGTACTAAGGGAATTTGCCATTGTATTTCTTTTTAGATTCCAAGACAGTCCATGCATTATATTCGTTTCATCTTGAGAGCACGATAAACTTTTTATTTATTTTAAATGTTATCTAACATCTTAAAATGAAGATTCTCCATGAATATTAACAAGAAAGTACCTTTGACTTAGTGATAGATATTACTCCTACAATGATTTTCTCTTGATAATTAGGCCTAAGTTGCTCAAATTGAGATTAGTAAGCTCCTTTCGGTTACTAATATTCGATTGTTAAAACTTAAATATAGGAAGCTGTTTATGAATTCAGAGGTTGGTGGCATAACTCCTCACCAAGAGAGTATGAACCTAACCAATAGAATGGTTAAGTCCAATATAGTAAAAGGTTTAAAACCACTTAACCAAAGTAGTTATATGGAACTGGTAATAAAAATGGTGATCTTAGTTCATTTGGTTTACACTCTAGTTATGCAGAATTATAATATATAGGTTATTCTTGCAGGATTAAAAACGAAGAGATTATTAATATGGTGATTAATAATAAAGACATTGGTAATCATAAATCATTTAAAAAGTCAGTTTTATCTTAAAATAATTTAATCACTATGATTAATACATGCATCACTATTCTATATTCTATCCCGAATAATGTATAATGCGGTACAACTGAATACCGCAAATCAAACACTATATTAATTATGTGGCGATTTTATTTTTTTTCTATACGACCAATAATAATATTGTATTTTTACTTTTTATGAGAGATTTTATGCTAAGATTAATAATGCTATACATCCATCCAAAGGACACCTTAGTACGTAGGTGACATCTCACAAGAAATACAAAGTGCGTCCAAAATATATATATAGGTCTTAATTTTGAGATCACAGCAAGCACACAATCATTTAAGTTTCTGCAACTTATTTGCTAGACCTGAAGTAGTCAATATCATATTCTTGATTTATACAAGTAACCAAGCAGACTTAAATTTATTAGTCTAAGAAATAGGCGTTTGGTCTTGAACGCCGTCAAAGACACGACTCTGATGCAGGCCTCACATAACGACTTAAAACTTTCTGAATTGTTTAATTTAACTTGTTGGCCGCTAACTCCAAATTCTATTTGCTGTAATTCCTTCTAAAGTTATGTAACCTAATATAATATATATGTGCTTGTGTTGTATCAAAAGAGAGAGAGTTAGAACAATTCTAGAACACGTATTAGAAAAATAAAAAGAAAGATTCTTGTCAAAATTCTCACCCGAATTATTAGTAATAAATTTAGTATGCTTTGAAAAGAAAAAAAAAGGTAGCAGATTTATAAGGAAAGAAACGAAGAAGATTTATTGAACTCAATTCTTTTTTCAGATGGGTTTGAACGATGCATTTTATTTTATTCTCCTATCTTTTTGAGTTGTTGTGCACGCATGAATTGCCAATATCTTTGAATTAGGTTCGTTAAGTCAACTAATGTTACACTATAAGAAGATGAACAACTTGATAATACATCACATAAGAGCTTTACGTTGAATCACTTATTATGATTCAAAGTGTACATAAAAAACACTGCAGTCGTTCGGTAATTATGTATATTCGTATTAGCTAAACATTAGGAAAATGAAGTATACTAGCAAAATGTCAAAAGAGGGTGTGTAAGTGGGGTTTTCTTGTTTAGTGCAAATTTAATGGAATAGGCAAATGTCCTACTCACTGCAATGGATCAATGGATCCCTCACTGATAATTGGTCCTGGATTTGCCCTTTAATTTTTCAGGCAACGCTTTAAATTATCTGTAACTTTGATTTAATTAGAAGAGTGGTGATACACGTGTATGTCTCTCGTGCGCTGCAGGTCAAAGGAGACCACTTTCACAGATCCACTATAATCATCTTCTTCCCATTATCTACAAAAAAAGTACCAACAGATTCCAAAGTATTGAATACTAGCGGTCAAACTGTTTATTTTAATATTTTTTGGCTGCTACAGCAAAATAATATAATCTAAAACATATAATATAACATTAAAAGTTGGTTAAAAAACTACTACAAATGTTGTTAAGCTTTGTAGAGATGTTTGCCTCTATTTACTTTAAAGATGCAATCCTTTAGTAGTTAAGTTAGGTACACACATTTTGGTGTATAAATGGTGCTTAGTGCTATCAAATAATTAACGAAAATAAGCTTTTTGTATAAAATACAGTTCTAAATTTAAACGCTGAAGTACAATGGAGGCAGGAGAAGCTTGAGTTCATCGTACTTTACAAAGATTGTGATAAACCTCAAGACCAAATAACCAAACTTTATGACCAACTACAACAAGAGATCCTTTAGGTGCTCAAGACAGAGTCACCATTTGTAATAGGTGCCTCACTAAACTGTTGCCCAGAACCTGAACCATTAACTTCAGGTAGACCACCAGATTCAGAGATTTTTGTAATCCTCTGCAAGTCATCCGATATTATTTCTGAGGAACGAGTCATTAACTCATCATCAGTCAGCTTTTCTTTCTGAAACAAAGGCTTTTTAGGCTGCCGGATAGCTGCAGCTGCTTCTGCCATTGCGACGGGAGGTGGCTGGGGAGGAACCCAGGATCGCTGAACTGGTCGTACCTCGGTTGGTGCAGCAGTAGATCCAAACTTCTGTTCATTATCAGTTTCTATTTCTGTAACTCTGACATTCTTCCGTTGCCACCAAGGCGCTGAACTGTCTCCATTCATCACATTGTCTTGGTACCCATAATTCAAGCCATCACCACTCCCTTGAGATTGAAGAAAATTCCTTGAACTGGTTTGACTTTGGCCAACTTCCCAAGGCTGTTCACAATCAACATAAGTTAAATCATTTCAAATTCTAACAAATGATTCAGATAGACTCTATCCTACCAACCCCTAGTACTACACAGAGAGAAGGCAAAGGAAAATACATCAAAAAGAAAGTTCTATCACGAAGAGATAAAACCATAATCCTGTTACCCAATCAAAAGAGAAATCTGTAAAATAATTGGCATACTACACAAGCATCTCAACTGTAAAATGATTGGCATACTACACAAGCATCTCAACTGCAGTCAATAATTAGCGAAAAGCATCAAAAGTATCATTCATTCTATTACTCTAGGTTTGAGATGCAAAAAAGGATAAGTGGATGGATGGTGTCCAGGGGCGGAGCCACGTTGCTCCAAGGGGGTTCAATTGAACTCCCTTCATTGAAAAATTACAATGTACTTAGGATAAGTTAGTACCTTTAGTGTATATATAAGCCATTGAACCCCCTTGAAATGATGAAAAATTCTAGTAAAGTGACAAAGGAAGTTCAAAAATAGCTTTCGGTCACGGGTTCAAATCCAAGGTGCGACATTTTTGAACCCCCTTGCATAAAATCCTGGATCCGCCTCAGATGTTGTCTATAATTTCCCATGCTGTTCATGTAGGGATGTGCATTGACATGCTGAAAATGGAACTAGCAGACCCAAACAACTACACCACATTATAGTTTAGAGTTTAAGGTTATAGGTCACTCAGACAGTGAATTTAAGTTATATCCGCAGGAAACAAAAATTTCAGCAATCCCAATTGTGTAGGTAGAAGAAACTAATGTAAAGAGAGAGACCTTAGGCTTTGGAGCAACACGAGGATCAGGTACAGGCTGGTTAGGATTTGGTGGTTGGTCATTTATATCCTGCAACAAAAGATGTATGAAGGTAAGAGCATGGATAACTTCTTAAGTCTATTAATGCATCAGAAGCATGGACTTACTCGGATATTTGACGGCTTTTCTCCTCTTTGAATCATAGCCATGATCTACAAAATGATTATAAATTTATATTAACTGAATTTCCCAACACTACCCAGTGAGCATCTAATAGAATTTTCTACCATCCAAATTCAGGAGAAAGTCAAATGGGTACTGTTAACCGAATACTTCATAGACCAACTCGAATGCTCATTACAAGCTTGACATATCAAGGTACTGTCAATTGATTACTTCATAGACCTAATTGCACATACCTGTCGAATCCATATAATTGTGAATGATTTCTGGCATATTCATATACCACATCTATTACCATAAAAAGCTTCCTTTTTCTAAGTTCAAAGCTGATTATTGGCTTGATTAAAGCCGAAAAAGTTGAACAAGAAAAAATGAACTCAATGTAGGATGGCTGAAAGAATGGCCCATGAGGGTGCCACCTTTAAATAGAGTATCAAAGGGAGCAAGACAGAAATACGTAAATGATAAATTTATTTTAAAATTCTACATGAAAGAAACACAAGGTTGACGACCAGTTGTATTTTTTAATAGAGAATTTGCATGCCTACTTGGTACACTGTAAGATAGATGAGGAACTTGAGTACTAGGACATCGATAAATTAGTAGTTGAGAAATCAGTAACAACTCAGAGGATGGAAGAACTTACGTCCATATATGATTTTGGGTGGGGTGCAACAGATGGTTGCGCAGATGCAGGGGGTGACAAAGATCTCACTGCAGAAACGACTCATCACAGAGAATCAGCACAGTAGACATGATAAGATCAATCAACAGCTAGATATCTAAATTAGAACCTGAACGTGCATCAACATCCACTTCTCCATTTCCATAAGATTGCTGTACCATCAAAGAGTATCAGAAAGAGAATTCTAAAAGTCGATGAGAATAATAAAAATAAGATGCAAATCTATCTGTAACTATACAGCTCACCCTAGAATGGGAAACCGAAACTCTTCGATCATCTTGTTCCATGACAGGTATTCTTCCAAAAGTACTGCTTTTCCCTGAATGCACAGAAACTCCAATCATGTACCTGGTGCTCATTATGCATGATACTTATTCCTTTTTCGTATTCTTTGATGTGGTTGGAGGATAAGGTATATGAGTTGTAAACTATTCATGACAAATCTTTCTCCTCTAAACAAACGGACATTTATTTTATGAACGCTTGAACTCCAATGCACATGACAACATTATAGGTTCGGATCAGATCTAAAATATATAGAAGTGAGTGGCAACAGAATGATGAGCACGAATCTGAATTGGAATCTTTGGGACTTGAATGCCTTGATCCACTTGGCTACATCTGCACTCTCGCCTACTTGCATTCCATTTTTCATTATTTACATCAGAAAACAAATCAAGTCCAAATATTTCTCCTCTTATTTAAGTAATATTTCTTGTTTCAAGAAAAGAATATTTAACAGCCGACAGAGTATGTTATATTTACACAAATTTTAAATTAATACCAAAAAACAAAAAAAGTAACACTCAGACATGAATACGTGCACTTTGCTTTTATTCAGTTTAGTGGGTCTAGGGGCCATGGTTACTGTGATCAAGCAAATGTTGAGCTTTCCAAGTTCAAAATTTTGTCTTTTAGGCTTGAGGGTGAAAACTTTTATTGAAACCACTAAAGTGCTGTATACGTTACCACAGCACAAGCTGGGGTGCAAGCCCCTTGGAACATAGGAAACATGGGAAGATCTAAGCAGGAGAGGAGACACCTCCGCAACACAATAAAATATGCACTGACACGACAAGCAAAAACTCAAGTGTTTAATCACATACAAACCCCAAACATAAAGCCAAAAGATCAAAAGCAAAATAGTCAAGCCTCAAAGGGATGTGGAATCAGCAAAAACCCTCAGTTACAGGCACTCATATTACTCTTTTACATATTGGTAATTGAAGCTAGAAGTCCACACATTATATCCCCCTATTTTCGGCAAAAGCATAACCTTTAACTTACATGAATGCGACCTCTAACAGCAATAAAGTGTCTAAAGCAAACATTTTATATCTTAGGAAAAAAATTTCCCAAATAGTAGCTGGAAAGAGAAGGTCAAAGAAAAGTAAGAGAAATGTGCTAGCAGAAGCATGATCAGGAAGCAACTATGTACCAACCTTCCAGCTTCTGTAAGGAACTACTCATAGATTTCATCTCCCGCACTTGGTAGTTTAATAGGTTTGTTAGCTCCTCAAAGTACCTTTTCTCTGTGAAGGACAACAGGACAAACCGCCAAGAAGATTAATAAGTTTAAAATACTCGGGATTGGATAGGTATGCACTAACGAGTAAGGAAGAGAGTTTTTCAGCATTAATGGCAGACTAACCTTCAGTTTTTGATGCCAGCATCTCCTGGCTCGCACGGGCCACATCAGCAGCAGCTGCTGCTGCTGCTTTTGCAGCAACAGCGGCCTCTTCTGCTAAACTTGGTCTTCCCTTCATAGTGCCTTTTTCATCTTCTTCTTCCACTACAACCTTGCGAATCCAAGACTTCAACCGGGGAATAATAGTATACTGCCAAAAACACATGAACACATCTCATTCTCATAGTGGGATGATACTAGCAATATAGTACATAAGCTAGAAGCATAGTTTTCAAAGATTGTTTCAAATCAATAATTAAAATACTCATCTGGTAACTTGAGTATTTAATCTAACCAGATCACGGATGGAAGAGTCAGAACAGTTGATTTTCAAGGTCAGTTATCAGATAGTAGTCTAAAACTTTCCAGACCCTTCGTGAACGCAGGATGCTTTCTGCAGCGGGATAGTGAACTTCTCAAGTGACTTAAATAGTGAAAAATATCATTACTGTCACTGGTCCATCCACCATTTAAATTTTTTGCATATCACAGAAAATTACACTCAAGAGATACTCTTGATCACTCAACTGTCAACCTTCCATGATACAACTTACATGCTTTTGGTTTCTCAATGGCCTATTGAAATAAATGGTCATTGTTCCATCTCCACGCAAAAAGTTTCATATTGGAGCAAAATTACTTTTTCCTAATGAAGTATCAGGGAAAAATTACTTTCAAGAGATACTCTTGAACAATTAACTAGCAACTTTCTATGAATTATTAGGCTTGCTTTTGGTTTATTTTAGGAAATTCTAGTCACCAAGCTACTACACAGTTTAACTGCCAAAAAAGTCTAAAGGAAAATCAAGAACTAAACCACAGAGAATAATCATTTATGTTGTAAAACCTAATCCCATATATCCAATCAAATAACTACGTATACCAAAAAGGATTTCAAGGTAGACACCCTCAAGAACTAATTAATTGTCAACTACTCACTTAACGAAGTATAGGTATGTAAGTTACCGTCAACCTCATGCGGAACAAGTTTCAAGGCTTTCTACATCGGCCTGCAGCAGCAGCGGTCCATAGGTGTGAAACTATCTTGAGCAAATGTGTTAGAAGGGGATGAAGCAGACCTAAAATCAAATAGAAGGAAGTCGTTCCGAAAGACATACAATTCCTTGAGATCATTGAAGACTTGGCTAAAGATAGGTCACAAGGAAGAAAAGGATCTGCATAGGTGATATATACTACGTAGACATTAGGTTTTAGTTACATTGATTTTGAAATTGTTGCTTTTCTAGGAATATTTTGAACTTATCATAGAGAATTTTCAATTCAATTATACTACTATGATTACTATTATTGTATTTATTTAACTTATTTTTCACTTTTTTGTCTACTCATTATGATCACATAATTTTAGCTTAAATGGAGATACATGATTAGTGAGGATTCATCTAACCGAACCCAACTTGTTTGAGATTGAGGCGTAGTATTTGATTGTGATATTCTCAAATTGCATTAGAAAGAAAAGCAATTAATGTTTCTCCAGTCTATTGAACATCCCATAAAATAATTCATTGAATAAGGCCAAGGACTTGCACCATAGATATCTAGATAAGCCAAAATCATAAGAAAATCACAGATAGAGCTTCACTTCAAGAAGCAATGCTTTTGAACATTGAAAAAATCTGATGTCTGATACTAGTTTAAATTAGAAGAAGTAAATAAGAACCTGCATTCATGTCCAAAAGGGAACAACTTGATATTAGCACAAATCCTTAAATTTTGACGGATATATCGTATCTATTTCAAAAAAGTTAAAGAATAACATATGCATCATCAATTAAGTAGAAATGTATGCAAAGAAAAGGTACTTTTTCTATAATATAATGTTCAATAAGAGGTCCTTAGAAAAGCTCAGCAGTTTGAAGATCCATCACATCAGACCTTCAATTAGACAATGACGGGATACATGCTCGATTATGTAAATGTGGTACAAGTGGCATGATAGACTGAAGACTCTTTATTATGTATACCTTGAAAAGTACAGCTGTACCAGCTCCTGAAGCAGCCAGTATGCCTACAGCCAGAACTGCATGAGTCCAGCGGAAATGAGAGAAATATCCCATTTTTGTCACGGTATTACTCTGTAGAGCTGATGCCGGTTGCAGATTTCTTGCAGCAGCCAGTGGTTGAGTAGAAGATTTCTCTTTCTCATCTATCATTAAGATATCACAGCAGCAACGAGATAAGCGTTACAACCAGAAACGTTATCATGCTCACATTAGACCAAAAAAAATGTCAAAATTCTACAGGAAGGGTTCTTTCTGCAGAACTTTATGGATCACCTTCACTTGCAGCTACTGGCTGTGTACTTGGACTGGGATCCTGTCAAGTAAACAAGTTGCTGTACATCTTAATTTTATCCTTACATGATTCAGTAATAATTTAGCCAAGATCAAAGGTCAAACATCAGAGAGTTGCCTACCGGAACTCGACGAAACGCTTCATCTATCTCCTCTTTCGTGAGTCCCTTTCTCTCAAGAAAAGAACGCCTATACATGACTGGAGATCCCCTGACTCTTGGATGTGAAAGAAACTTCATGGCATTTTGTACTTGATCCTCCCGAATTGGTTCCGAGTTTACAAATACAGATGCTGGAGAGCTCCCTCTTGTAGCCTCAGGCTTGGAATCATCCGCAGCTGGTTGTGAAGCAGTTGCTGCAAATCACAAATTATAGACCGAGATTGATATTCTAGTAATCCATTCACTCAAAAATCTCAAGAACGCAAGAACCTAGTACAATCCACTTATGAACATCATATAGCAACGAGCATTCTGAGTAGATGAACTAGCAACGCTTTGGCTAAACTGGAGCACAAATTTAATCTCCATCCATAAACAAAAATCACTTGAATCATCTTTCAGTCAAGAACTTTAAGAGCATGTTAGAAGTTCCCGGGTATTGTAACTTTTGTCATTCTTCTTTTTTCTGAAACAATACGGTCTTCCCCTCTTCTTGAAACGAAAAAAAGGAAAATAGTCTCTCAAAGCAACTCCGCAGATAAACAAATAGTCAAGCAGAAAACATAATCCACTAAAACTCCAACTTAATGACATAATGATCTTGCTTCTAAGTGCAAGGGGAACTCTGAAACGAGAAAGTACGAGGAAATGAGAATCTCAAAAAAGAAAGTACTTTTCCTACTGTTTAGCTTGATCCATTTCTCCCGACATTACCTAGAGCCTACTACTATATGCATATGAGAATTAGTTACTCACACTGCATAAGTTGAGCACATGATAACGACGTAATTAACATGCCATTAGAAGTCTTTGGAGTCTTCAAGATTCATACGACCTAGTTGCAGTCGTCGAGGGGTTTTGGACGTTCAAATAATTTTCCTTCTACTAAATACTACTAGTTTTTATATATGCAGACATCTTAAGTTAATCAAACCAATTACTTGACTGCTTCACAAACCAAATTTAGCAGCTCCGTCCTCCCCCACCCCCCAACCCCCCGGTACCCCAACAGGCCAACACATACAATGATACACACATATGAAAAAGAAAAACAAGAAAAGAACAAGATAGTAAAATTGAAGAAGATCAAATTCATACCATAATTCAAGAAAAGTGTAACAGAGCAATAATTGAGATAGTTTATGGAAAAGAAAACATACCCGGATTTTGAGAATTATCGTTGGGGGGAGAATCAGATTGAGTCGCCATACTTAACCAACTCCTATGAACTGAATTGTCAGTGAAATAAAAACATAGATTTGAAACAAATGAAGAAGAAACAAGTGATCAATTCCTAATTTGTCAAAAGAGGAGAATGGAAGATTAGTAAGAGGGTGATGCCGACAATGATTGAAAGGATTGTCACAATTCAAAGAGTTTTAAGTACTACCTCTGCTGTCTTTGTTTGGGCTCCGATTGATACCAATACTAATAAGGAAAGACCACTGCCTTTTCTTACAAAGCTTTAACTATTTATTTTTTTTAAGATTAAGAAATTTGAATCTGAATATACATCCGAATATTAAGATATGGTATTAAATTCTGAACACTGAATGATTAACACGTTTATTTTTCCAATATCTGAATATTTAGTATTTATTAGTATATCCACGAAATATTAGATTGTAAGGTGGTGGTTTGTGGTGGTATGACGGTGATGTCTGGTAGCAGTGATTGATTATTAGCAGTTGTAGTGTTGGTGGTGGTTGTGTGATAGTGGTGGTTTTATGGTAGAAGTGGTTGGTGGTAGTGACTAGCAGTATTGATGGTTGTAGTGCTTGGTAGTGAAGGTAGTGTGTTTGTGGAGGTGGTTAGTATTGGTTGGCGGTGGTGGTGGTGATCATTGTGTTAATGGCAATGGTAATGGCGGTGAGAGATAGTGGTGGTGGTGGTGATCATTGTGTTAATGGCGATGGTAATGGCGGTGAAAGATAGTGGTGGTGGAGGTGGTCGATGGTAGTAGTGGTGGTTGCCAATTACTGTTAGTGGAAGGTGGTGGTGGTGGTGGTTAAGGAGTTGTAGTGGTAGAGGTGGCAGTGGTTGATAGAGATAGTGGTGGTTGTGATGATGGAGGTGGTTGGTGTGGTAGTGATAGTTAGTGGTTGGTTGTTGTAGCAATAGTTTATGAAGGTAGAGGTGGTTAGTTATTGTGGTTGATGGCTAGTGGTGGACGACAATAGTGGTGGTGGACTGGTGATGGCCGGTGGTGGTTGGCAGCGGTAGTGGTGGCGGTAGTTACCGATTGTGGTAGTATAGTGGTAGCTACTAGCTAGTTGTCGTAATATATAGAGGGGTGATGAATCTCTTAATGATATTAAGACTTTATTCAAGATCTGAATTATACAGACCTATTAAGAGTCATTAAGTGGTTAAATTTAATAAAAACAAACACACTTAATGTCCTGAGGCCTAAACTATTTAGATTCAGACCTCCATTAAGTGTAAACAAATGAGGCCTCAATTACCTTTCTTTTCTATTATCTTTTTTTATTTGTTTTTCCTGTTACAAATTTACGTATATAGTATAAATGTGGATGACCACTACTCGTCATTTATTCACTTATAAGTTATGATTGAATTTACCACTTAGTTCTCTACTTAATTCCTCATTAAGCATCTCTTAATTTTTATAGCTTTTAAGATAGACTTGTAAACTCTGATGTATTTGTATCATATAAATAAAAAATATTTTACTTTATGGAAAATACACTTGAAAGTAGAATAAGTTATTCCTTCTCCATCTAGTAAATCTCGTCTTGTTTTTGTTTTGTTCTTAGTCTACTTTAACTATTAGTTTTACAATATTTCTCCATTTCTCTATTTTGATATATTTTTGCCGCCAAAAAAGAGAGAAAGAGAGAGGAGAAGAAGAAGCAGCAGCTAGTCCTCAATTAATATCAAAATGCTGGCTAGGACTTGAGTAGCACGGCAAAACATTGGCTTCTCAACCCCACATTTTACTCAGGTAGTTTTGGCAAATAGCCACTCTTTAGAGTGCTAAATGACAGAAAGTCATATTATGTAAGTTTTTGAAAGGACAGCCATAGCTGCTCAAATTTAAGAGAGATTATGAATTTTAGTTTAGAATTTCATGAGCAAATACTATAGTCTGAAGTGAAAATTTTAGGGGAAATGAAGGAGCTTGAGAATTTCATTATTTTTTCCTAACACTTTAAACTTCGGTATTTTCTCTTGATAATTTATACTGAAATCCTAGAAACAAAATCTGAGTTTGAGCATTGTTACTATTCTTGCAAATTCTAACTATTGATCGATTATTGCTCAAAAGAGTAGCTCTCCAGCCAAAATTTCTCCTTTCTGTTGGTTTTGATTTGGGCTTTATAGTTGGAACTGAGCTAGGTTCCACTGAAAACTGGGGAAAGTGCACGAAAGGCCACTTTTGCCACTAGTCTTTAGGCACAGGCCATTAATACCAAAATATTTAGTTTGTGGCCACTTTTGCTTAAAGAGATAGAACTTCAGTACAGAGACCGGATTGAAGTTCAGTCCTTAAAGATTGAACTTCAATCCAGGGCCATATGGACTGAAGTTCAGTCCAGTTCTTAAGATGGAACTTCAGTCCAGGGCCATATGGACTGAAGTTCAATCCTTAAAGATGGAACTTCAGTCCATGGCCATATGGACGGAAGTTCAGTCCTTAGAGATGAAACTTCAGTCCAGGGGCCATATGGACTGAAGTTCAGTCAATTATCATAGACTTAAGTCAATATTTATTTAGTAAAGGCTCAAAAGTGGCCTCTAGTGTACTTAATTCAATATTTATTTAGTAGAGGCTCAAAAGTGGCCTCTAGTGTAAGACCAATAAAAATAGTGGCCTCAAACTAAATACCAGTGTTAAAATTAGCTGCTGGCCGAAATTTTTACCTGAAAACTGGATTAGCCTTGCGGACATGTGCAGACGTAGCTTATTAGACGGGTTATTTACAAAACTATGATATTGAGGCGACTGATTTGTCTTTTTGATCCAGTATCAGTGATTTAATATAAATGACCTTCGCTTGGTTTATTAGTAAATAAATTAAGGACAGAAATACTCCTATGAATTTCAAGAGGCAATACTTGACGTTGATCACTCTTGCTTAGGCAGTACTTGCCATTAAATCTCTTCCAACGTTCTCCCAGAAAATTTGAAGTGTTGCCTAGGCAGTACTTGCTGTTGAAATTTTTGCCTAGACAATAATTGTCCTTGACCTATTCTTAAGAAGCAACACTTGTCGTTTGATAACTTGAAGTGTCGCCTACGAACGAAATGGAGGCCATTTTGTTAAAACCGTCTTACACAATTACAAACTCTCAGTACCAGTTAATTTTGGGGACACCGAGTGAAATTTTTGTATTTAGGCAGTGCCATTGGAGACACAGCCACTATTGACGAGCATTTTGCAAAAAACAATGATCACTTTATCCAGATTTGTATATCTTCATACATCGGTAAGTTATCTTTAGACCATTGGGGTAGAAGTTAGCCATCTTTTGATTTGAACTTCAAATTTTATAATCTTTTTCTTGGCTCAACTTCAAAGTATGGTCTGAATCTGGCTCAATTTCAAATTAATTAATTATCGTTTTTGAAGATCTGGGAAAATATTGGCTAACTTCATCCCCAATAGATTGGAAATAGCTTACTGATTATCTTAACTTGAAATGGCTATTTTAAAAGTGGCTATAAAATAAATGGGTATGGCTCAATAGGCTGCCCATTAGTTATTGGATTTCTTACTATTTTTTGCGCGAAAAAGATAGATTAGGTGCCACTATTACATTTGGCACCTGTAAGAAAAGTATAACAATTTTGGCACAGTCAATAAAAGTTTCTGTCGGCCACCAAAGGGAAGCTCCTGGGGTCGGCAGGTAAATCTAACGATTAATAGGCTTGGAGTGGTTAATACAACCTGGCTTGTACTCCCTCCGTCCCATTTTAGTTGTCGCTTTAGCAAGTTTCATTTGTCCCAAATTAGTTGTCGTTTTAATATTTCAAGACATTTTTTACTAATTCTTTCCAACTATGTCCATATTCAATGAAAGAGTATTTTCTAGAAAAGTCAATGCAGTTTCATTTATTAGGGGTAAAATAGTAAAAGACATACATAATTTATTGATTTCTTAATGAGCATGCATAAGCCTAAGCGACAACTAAAATGAGACGGAGGGAATAGTAGAAAAGTAGTTGTACTTCTATTTTCAAAGTTGAAGACTAATCTGTTTGGTTTCACTTGACAGCAAAAGTTTTGTGATTTATTAGTCATCTTGAAGCAGGAAGTGAGCTTTTATTAGTCAAATCCAAATAAAGGATGAGAGTTATGGTAAAACCACCCAAAAACTAGCCACTTCATGTTTTTTTGTCACCTGGAAGAATGATCCACGAAAAGAAAATTATAGCAAATTTAGCATATTTTATACTACAAGTAAAGAACAGATAAGTTCATCACAACAAAAAATCTGAAATATATGTGCCTCAATGATTGTGAGTTTGCCTAAAAAAGATAAGAAACTCATGACAATCAGGTCCCTACAAATCTAAAGGGACTGTAGAGACAGGGGACCTAAATAAAATGACCCACCATCTAATAAGAATTTATCTAGCTCTGAAGTAAAAGCAAAGGTATGGGGGACCAATTCATGAAATGAACATAAGATCTAAAAGAACATGTAGCCGCTACCATTTGTAGCTGGAGTAGATGTGGACACTTTAGCTCATTATTACTCATCTTGTCACCTCCTCCGCCGTTCTATTTTTCCTTCTTTCTCTTCACCTAACATCAATTCTCGTATTTATGACCACTACTATATGGTGGGATAGATGAGATCTCTCCACTCTTAACTAGACGTCTCGGTTTTATAGCGAGCAATTCCCCTTTTAATTGGTTGCACATGGCACAAATTCAAATTGGTAGAGCTAAGGATCCATGTTTTACTAGCATTACAGATAAGTTATAGTCATGCCGACAAATCTGCTGTAATTATAAAGTTGGTGCTAGCCGCTTAGAGATGTTTAAATGTTATTTTTACAAAGGTCTATGTTGTATGCTAATCTTCTGCATTTAAAGGAATTTTCTTTAAAAGAACTCTAAGATGGTATTTTTGTTTCTGACGAATGATTTCTCCATGAAAGTAACAGAATAAACTTTACGCAAAGAGAAAAATCAAGAACCTTTCCTCCGACAGTACAACTATCTACTACTGTAGATCTTTAGAAGTGAGAATGGAAAGATGAATATTTGACAAACTGTCTACACTCCAACTCCACTCTCACCAACCAATCATTGATGATTGCTGAATCATGTGGTTGGTTCAAAGCCAACCAGATTCATTTGGCATTTATCTGTTACTACAACTTACAACCATTATAGGTTGTAAATATACATGTTAATTTTTTAAGGGGATGGGTGTGGACAACCAGAATCAGAGATACCATAATATATTGAACAGCAAACCATTGTAGTATTTCTCTAAGACAGCTCTTTAGTATGCTCAAAATATGTAATGGTGTAAAAATATTATTCATTCCTTCTATAATGATATACAAATGATTACAGAGTTCCAACAACTAGGCACAATAAATTTATAAATGAAATTTAAAACAAAACAAGACCTGTTTTGACCAATACAATAACAACTTTGTCACCAAGACGCCCACTCAGCATTATGCCAATCAACGCCAGAACAAGAATCCGATTAAGAAACCTTCACCTATAATTCTTTCTTTCTTTTTCTTGATTCTGAATAAATATTTCAAAATATAAAATTTCATGTACATTGTTAATAATCATACTTTAACGCCATCATTACTTATAGTATTAGGACGGTGATTAGCATCAAGTAGATTCTCCAGTGATCTGGCTTTCCTATTCCGAACCCTACCAGCTTCCTTCAGTAGCTCAGCCAGCCTCTTCTTTTCATCGTCGACGTCTGGATTTGCAGTCCCCAGCTTTTCTTCTCTCACCCCGACAATGTATTCAAGTATTTCGATAGCTTCATCCAACCTGCAAAGAGCATCAGGATCGCAAATGTAGTAAGAAAAAGAGCTCGACATGAACTGAACAGTAAATCAAAGACATAGATTACAGCATCATGATTCAAAAAAAGAAAAAGAAAATAAGAGATGTTTGTTTCGCCAATAAATACTTCTATGCATATACTTGCTCCTAATTAAAGAAAATCTGGTAGGTGTCAATTGGAATTTTTTCTTTTATAAGGATCAGCACTTCTTGCTTTTTGGCGAGGGAGTAACTTTTCAGGTTTCAAGGATTGATCAATACCTTGAAGATAGATTGATCTAAACGCAGAGTATGGAAGAGGAAAAACAAATGCCCTCACCTAGTCTAACATGCAAAATCATAAAACAGCTGAAGATAAACACCAAAGTAAATAGGCAGCTACATGTACCTGCCAACAGCATCGTAGGTGCCTGCAAGATTGCTATACACTCCCAATGTCTCAGGATGATAGGGTCCATATTCTTGCTCCAAAATGCCCTTTGCTTCTTCAAACAACTCGAGTGCCTCATTTATCGAATAACGCTGTACACAAGCAAGCCCCATTTGGTTAAGGGCGATTCCGAAGAAGGCTGACTTCTTCTCTCCACTTGCTCTGAGCTTTGAAATGGCATTTTTAAAGGAGTTATAAGATTCAGTATATTTTCCTAACATATAATAGATCACCCCCATTTGGGCTTCAATTCCCGCTATGGTATTCTGCTGCCCAGGGGCATTATTATAAATCTTTAGTGCTCTCTGTAGCAACTTGAGTGCCTGATCAAGCTCATTCATAGACTCATAAATAGCAGAAACATCAGTAAGACCACTAGCAATCTCCTCTGGAGCAATCCCAGGTACGGGCTTCCCGTATATCCTCAGGGCGTTCTCACAGTATGACTTTGAGTCCCTTAGCTTTCCCGTCCTGTTGTACAAGTCAGCCAAACGGACAAAAACAGTTGCAACAGCAGGATGGTTTTCTCCTTTGCTAGACTTGAGAGCAGTGAGTGCCTTTTGGTAAGCGAAAATGGCTTCATCATACCTATTCAGAGACAAATATGTGTCTCCAATGCTACAATCAACAGATGCCACTTCTGCTTCCTGCCCATTGGCCACCATGGCCATACTGGCCAAAACAAGATGCTCGAGAGCAGCCTCATGGTCTCCCTTCGATTCACAAATTAGTCCCATCAGTCTCCTGTCTGCTGCCTCCTCGAGGGAAGGTGGTGCACCATTCTCTTTATGTATGTCAAGAGCCATCACGCAAAGCTTCTCAGCTTCATCAAACTGCAAAGCCTGAACATGAGCTTCAGCTAGATACCGACAGGTCTCACCAACTCTGGGATCACCATCTCCCAGCACTTGTCTTTGGATTTCCAGACCAGTGGTGTAAGAAACAATTGAGTTCTCAAGTTGGCCCAACATTGCATATGTATCACCTAATTGCATATAACCAGCAAATTTGGCAAGGGCATGCTCTTGTCCTTCTTCAACCACTGGAATTTCCAATGAGTGCTCTAGCAGTGGAATGGCATCATCATACTGGCCCAAATTACAGTGTATTGCTGCAGTTACATGCAGACACATGACCACATCCAAACTAGGCTTTCCATTGGCACATTTCTCGAATGACTTTGCTGCTCGAAGAGCCAAATCAAGAGCTTTATGGGGATTATCCCCACTAGATATCAAGTCTCTTGCTTGCTTAAGCAGAAAGGGGCCAAGGTCAGGGTTGTCTAAATCATCGTCAGTTCCATTCTTCAATTTTGATCCTGAAGCAGGAGAATTCTTCTGCCTGCTCCTTGAGTTGCCTCCCACTACTGCCTTCTTAGTATTACTTTCGTTTTTCTTATCAATGGAAAGCTTCCTCCCCTTTGGATCTGATTTTGCTGAAGTTTCTGATTCCAACTGCAACTTGGATTGCCCTGAAGAAGGGGTCTTTGTACTAGACGATAGGGAATTATCCAACTTCACGGAGGAAGAGGTTTCCTTCTTGGAGCCAGAATCACTGTGAGTGTCTTCATTCTCTGGCTTTTGCAACTCTTCGTCCTCCTCCATTATCTCCACTTCCCTCATTTCTCCTCCCACAAGATGGCGAAGCTCCGAGTCTATCCTGGATTCTTCACCATCCGATCCATAACTAGGCCTAGATGGAGATTGATCAGAGCTCTGCATCTCACACACATTCTCATAAAGCTCCTCAATGGAAGGCTCAACTACCCCATCAGCCGCATACACCGTGCCCCCATTCCGAGGACTTTGCAAAACCAAAGCACTCTCATTCACACCTCCATTCTCTTTACATGGTGTAGAGTTTCCATTCTCCTTCAATTCCTTAACCTCAACTTCTTCATGAATTTCATCCATGACAACTCCAGGCATCTTCAAGAACACAAAATAAACAAGCACCTCCAATAAATAAAATAAATTACCTGCAAATGCAAACTCTTTTTAGATTAATTCCAGAGCAGATCCATCATTTCCTATAATATGCCACAGCAAGTTGACTTTTCAATCTTTTTGGACAAAAAGTACACCCCCATGTCCACACACAAACACTACAATGAATAAAAATTTGATCTTTTTACAGATCTTTGCATATCAACAAACTCCAACTACATCAAGAATCAAGACAAAACAAGTATGAACTAAAATAAACCATCTAAAATCAAGAACCCAAATCAAAGCAAATATAGTACAACATATAAATAGAAAAAAAAGGAAGCTTGGTGCACAAAACATTAATCTGAGAAAGGACCGCACGCCAACGAGTGTAATGTCCGCAGCCTACTTAATACAAGTATTAGTGACTGTTTCCACGAGTCGAACTAATATAACACAGGTTGACTAGTAACAGCTAATGCAAAAAAGAAAGAACTAGAGAGAAAGAGTCATACCTTATTTAGAAAGAACCCATTAAAGATGAAGTGCTAATAAGAAAGTTATATATAGACAGAAAATAAAAAAAAAAGGAGAAGGGGAGATATAATAAAAATCTATAATATCCAATTGGTAGGACTAAAATCACAGTGTTTTATGAAGAGGATAGAAAAAGACAGGTTTAAAGAAAAGAGCAAGGATATATTTGGAAAGAATAGGGAATTAATTAGTATTATAAGTAGAAAAAAATAAAAGAAAGGGGGTGAATGTGAATTTAAGTAATTTAAGGTTAAAGTAGCAGAGGTGGAATGTCAGAGGAAAGTAGAAGGCGACTTCTCCCCAAACTTTGGCCCTGTTGCACTTACAGCCGCTCTGTTTCCAACTAGTCTCTGTCTATGTGGGGTCTTGCCACGTGGCTGCTCAAATTCAAGAAAATTAATTGATTTTCCAATTTCCACCACCTTAAATTTTCATTAAAATGAGAAACACTATTTACCTGAATTTCTCCTGATATTTATAGTTTAGCAAATTTAATTTTATCCAGGTTTTTGACTTAGTTTCTTGTAATTAGATATTTCGAGGTCTATATCCTTGGTTTCAAAGGATTTAGATGCTCTAAGTATGTATTTGGTTGTTTGTTAATGGTAATCTTTCATAGGTTTTACCAAAATTTTTTTTTAATTTTATCCAAAGTATTTAATTAAATGAGCTGTTTAATAGAAAACTAGTAAGTATTTAAAGTATTATTATGATAAAGTTAGTGAAATTTTATTTTAGAAATTATGCAATCTGTAAAGTAGTAGTATTGGACAAAGAACTTTTGGATTTTTATGAAAAATAATTATTCACTAGCTAGACCTAAAGAGAGTTTAGAATGATCCAAGCTTAGATGGTTGATGTATAGTGATTCACGTTGAAATTAGCCATAGGAACTCGTGTCAAAAAGTAAGATGCTACAACTTTATATGACACCTAAAGGGGCGTGGGGGAGGGGTGAGAACATGTATGATGAAAAACTTGTCATTTTCTTTTCTTCTCTTTTTTGTTTTTTTGAGTTCAAATGTCTCATGTCATGATAAAAATAGGCTAGGGTTTGAAGTACCTTCTAAGTTTGTCACATTTGCATGTCATTCTTGTCTTTGAAACTTGTTAATCTTTGATGGTTATGAAGCCTATTCATTTGTCCAAGCTCGTTTCCTAGTCCACCTTTTTCCTTTCAATGTGAACATAAATACATGAAGGATAAAAAGAAAGAATAATATTCTAACAGTAAATTAAAAACTTTCCCATATTTGTGATAGAACGATTTTCAAAACAATGTGTAAGATGAGGTCATCACTTTAGTCTACTTAATTATATTTTCTCATACCATCTTATATGCATGTGTGATATAATTTATTTTTCAATGAGGGACTCTATTGAACTAGAACATATGTCCACTTTGATATTACTTCCGTTGTTCACTTTATTTGATGTTTTAGCTTATTTTTTTGGTCCACAATATTTGATCTTTTCGTAAATTAAGATGAAATTTTACAATATCACCCCTTGTTAATAAATGACTTTAAACAAAATGATAAGTAATAATAGCTTGAATAAGAGCTAATATAGTCAATTACATTGCTAATTAATGCTAAAAATATGATTTTCTTAATACCCGTAAAAACACCCAAAATATCAAATAATATGGACCGGAGGGAGTATGCCATATAAATTATGCTACTTAATTATTTTTTGAACTGTTTTCAGTCACTTACGACTCGTGAGTTTGTGTTCTTAGCAAGGGTATGCAAAGCCCACTGCATTTATTGGAACATACCATCTCTCACATGAAAGCCAACACTTAGAATAAATTCTGCACTACAGAATCATGTCCCGTGAAAATATTTAACACAGCATATTCTTTTTAACCCTTCGTCACTGAAGTTGGTAAAATTTAAACGTGCCCACTATTCTTTAATCACAATAAATTAATGTCCTGCTAAACACCCCACGGGCACCAATAATTACAGTACTCTACAAAAAAGCGAGGCATTATTTTGTGTACCTAAAGTATTAAGGTTAATTAAAGGCTTTGCTGGTATAATAATTGCTAGTAAAATCGAATCAAATAAAAAAATCATACTGATATATGGTGGTTAGTGAGTTTAGCTGTGCACGGGGTTGGATTGATAGGCATCCAATGATATTTGTACTTTCTTCTAATCTATATCATTATTTTATATAATCAAAAAGATGATTCCCCCCTTTAGTGGGAATAAACTAATAATGATGAGATGTCTCTAAATTATGTAGCTGGAAAGGGTTACTTTGTTTAGCTATATTCCAATGCTCAAAAGTTGTTCAATCCATATCGCCAATACAACTCATTCTCATTCCTGAGGAACAAATGACGAACAACTTTTCTCCTCAGTATTCTTATTATACTATTGTTTCCTACAGTCCTACTTACTTCATCTGACCTAGTTTTCATTTGTACAGTGATTTTTCCCCCCATTTTTGAGACGTTCATATTTGACAGTGTCAAATTTATAGTGTTAACTAATTTACATGACAATATCACAAGTTTTCTATAAGAATAGCTCTTGATTGTGCAAGTGCAAGTTGAAGAAGGTGAAGATTTTATCTGATACTAATCTTAATGATACACGAAAAGTTACTGCGATCATGAGAGATAGAAGTGAATACTCATGAATTTTTTTGGAAGCTATCAACTTTGCTTGATCACGTTGACTTTGTATACAATATATTCCTATAAGTCTGAACAATTAGCACGTAATGTACCTAGTTTTTTTATTTTTTTGTTGAAGGAAATATACATAATTTGGACTCTTTTTCCTAAGTTGGATTGTATAGGATGCCACGAGCACCTTTGTTCAACAATTATTTCTTTGATGCAATGATATCTACTTTGGCTGAAAAGAGAAGGTTTCTAGTTTTGATGTGATGTTTTCTCTATCAATTTTTCTTACTTCTCAATCAATATGTTGATACTTTCTTCTAGCGCCACCACTTATAGACATATTTTGATACTAGTTTCTTGTAAGAGATGTTTTACGAAAATACCCATCAAAATTAAAATATTTACCAATTTCTACCCATAAGTTTCATATTTACAAGTCATACTCATAAACTATTTATATACCCTACCCATCTAGACTTGCATACTATTATTTATACAGTATACCTTAAAGGTATACACCCATATCTAGACTTATATACTACTCCCTCTGTCCCAATTTATGTGTCACACTTTCCTTTTTGGTCTGTCCCAAAAAAATGTCACATTTCCTTATTTGTCAACTATTTAATGCATTATCTCTATTTTACCCCTATTGGGCCCTACTTACTTTAAAAGCCACAAACAACTTTTTGATTACTACAATCTTCTCTCTCTTACTTTTTAAGGGTAAATTTGAACATTTACAAAGTCAACTTCTGTTTTTTGAACTCCGTGCCAAGTCAAACACCGCCACATAAATTGGGACGGAGGTAGTATTATTTATGCAATATACTTAAAGGTATACACCCATAAAGTATAATAAAAGTAGGGTTTTTTACACAAATATACAAATTTTCACCCTTAATTACAAAAAAATAGCAAGATTTTTCAAATTACAAAGCATAGCAATACTTTTTTAGCACATTTTATAATAATCTAGGTAAATAAAAAAAAAAAGGGAAATCAAAGCTACCAAAACCCCAATTTCTCAACCCCACTGCACCACAACTACCCTCCACCAATTCCCATCGTCCAAAACAGGCTATGCACCAGCGCCACCGTACACCACCAAATTCTCCGGCGAGATCCTAGATTATAGCAATAACCAGAACCATATCCGTTGTTCCAATATCAGTTAGTATAATCCCAACACCTTCACCCATGACCCTCTTTCTCCACCTTCCACCACCATATCAGCTGTTCCAATATCAGTATATCTCGTGCAACAGAGATTTTAGCCAGAAAATCAAAACGAAAAATAGCAGGTTGTGATACGACAATAGTGAAACAAGTGACTTGATTCCTTTTTCTTACTGTTTCTTTTCCTTTTTCTACTGAAACATTCTCTTGAGTATTTTTTTACTTTTAAGTACTCTTATTCTTTGTTCTTGGTTCAGTTACTGCTCATATTCTCTTATCCCCAACCAAAACTTTGCACCTTCTTCTCTTACCTTCAAAAAAAAATTATGTTAGATCTGGTGCTCTCATTTAGATTGCAGCTATTCCTGAATACCTTATTGCTGAGGTATTTAAATTACATAAAACCCATTAAATTTGGTCTAAATCTGTTGGACCGATTGCTCTGCTGTCCCAATCTCCCTCTGTTTCTGTATCACTAGTGGTCCTATCCCTCCTGCGAGTGGTGGTAGTAGATGGTAGTGGTGATGGTGGTAAAGAACGCACGATGATGAAGAGTGTATTGTAGAAATAATAACATAAAGTTTGAGTGCTTTTAAATTAGATCAGAGATTTAGTTATTAGAAAGTGGGATTTAGTTTTTGAAACGGTGCAGAAACAGTTAGATGCAACAGTTTGAAACGATGTTGAAACAGTATGATACGGTCTGAAACGACATTGACACAGTATGATACGGTCTGAGACGACATTGAAACAATCTGAAATAGTTGTAGAAACAGTCTGATACGGTCTAAAATGAGAGTAGATACAGTTTAAACGGTCTGAAACGGAGTTGATACAGTTTAAAACAGTCTGATACAGTCTAAAACGACATTGAAACACTATGATACAGTCTGAAATGGGGAGTTGATACAGTTTAAAACAGTTTGATACAGTCTAAAATGATGTTGAAACAGTATGATACGGTCTGAAACGGCGTTGAAACAATCTGAAACAACTATTGAAACAATCTGATACAGTCTAAAACGGCGTTGAAACAGTATGATACGGTCTGAAACGGTGCTAAAATAATTTGAATTGAAATGCTGCTGTTTTTCTGCAGTTTTTTTGGTACTGAAACGCAGCTGCTTTGGTGCTGAAACGCAGCTGAAATGCTGCTGTTTTTTTGCAGTTTTTTTGGTGCTGAATTGCAGCAGTTTTGGTGCTGAAACGCAGCTGAAACGCTGCTGTTTTTCTGCTGTTTTTTTGGTGCTGAAACGCAGCTGAAACGCTGCAGTTTTGGTTAAGGCTGTCTAATAGCCCGGTTTGGGCCGGGCCGAACCGGACCGGACCGGAAACCGGTCCGGACCGGTCCGGACCGGCTCAAAACGGGCCAAATATAAAAAAAAAAAAAACGACCCGGTTTCGATCCGGCACGTCCAAAATGGACCGGACGAACCGGACCAAAATGGACCGGAAACCGACCGGACCGGACCGGAACCGGACCGGACCGGACACTGATGGGCTTAGCCAAAACTAGCCGTTGGGCAACGGCTATTTCACTTTTGGCCGTTGCCCCAACGGCCAAAAACGGCTATTTTGGCCCCCCCACCCCCCTAGGGCGCCCCCATACCCCCCCTATCTATTTTTTCTATAAATACCATCATTTTTCATCAATTTATTCACAATTTCTCTAATATTCTCTCTAAATTTCTATCAATCTCTCTTATTTCTACAAAAGGCTATTTGCTAAATTGCATACTAAAAAAATATTTGGAGTAAAGTGGAAATATTGTTCGGTGCGGTTCCGGTCAAGTTTCAATTTTCACTTCCTAAGTTCTACATTCTAAGTTCACGATATCAAGTAAACTCGTTCTTACTTTTTATTATCTATTTTATTTTTGTGCAATATTATTGTTTGTAGCATATTTTAGTAATTTGTTTGAAGCATATTTTAGTAATTATAAAAAATGTCTGGAATTTTGAGATCAATTACTAGGCGTACGGGTAGCGGTCGTAGATCAAGTGCTTCTAACCGGGGGGGGGGGGGGGATGATAGACGTAGTCGTGCTTTAGGTAAAAGACCAGTTGGTACTTCTAGCGCTCCTTCTCTTCTAGATGATTTTACTCAGGAAGATGACTCGCAATTTTTGCATGATATAAATGTTGGTGCACCACTAGATAATGATATGTTAGAGACACAATATGAAGAGTTTACCGAAGGGGCTAATTTAGATGAAACACCCACTAGTCAATTTCACGGCGAACAACATGAAGAAACTGAATTACCACCTATGCCTCCTAGTAGAGAACGATATGCACGACCCGAAAGATCGGATGTGTGGCTATTTATGACTAAAGATATTCCGGCTCAGAAAGCTAAATGTAATCTTTGTAAAAAAGTTTGGGAATTTAAAACCGGCAGCCATAATAGTGGGACGGGAAAGTTGAGAACACACTTAGAAAACCATCATAAGGAAAAATGGGAAGCAAGGGCGGGTGGCCCTCGTTCAGGGAATAGAATGGCTCCATCGCAAGGTAGTGGAATCCAACAGGAAATTAACCCAGTGACGGGGGGGCTTTTGCATTATGATAAAAAGAAAGATAGGGAACAAATGGCAAAAATGATTGCGGTAGAGTGCTTACCTTTTACATTTGCTTCTTGTCAAGGTTTTATTCGTTATATTCAAACCGTATATAATCCATCTTTTCAAGGTTTTCCAAAAACTACGGTTAGAACTGATATTATAAAATTTAAAAATGAATATAGACAATATTTACGATATATATTTTATCACTTTGATTGTAGAGTTTGTCTTACTTCTGATTTGGGTCGTGGTGTAAATGGGTATGAGTATTTAACAGTTACTTGTCATTGGATAGATCTTAATTGGGTAATGCAAAAAAGAATTTTAGCATATTCTGCTGTCGATGAACCACACACGGGAAATTTTATTAAGGGAGAAGTTTCGGATATTTGTAAGGCGTATTATCTTAGTGATAAAGTTTTAAGTATAACTCTTGATAATGCAAGTAACAATGATTATGCTATTAGTAAGTTAATACCCGCATTGCATCCCCCTTTTAAAGAATTGTTTCATGTTAGATGTGCATGTCATATATATAATTTAGTTGTAAAAGATGGACTTAAGTTATTTGATCCTACTATTATGAAGGTTAGACTCGCAATTAGTTATATTTTTAAATCTAAAAAACCGGATAGATGGAGGGACTTTCAAGTAGATTGTCTGAAAGAAGGTATAACTCCTAGAAAAGTTCCAAAGGAAGTTTCAACTAGGTGGAACACTGTATATGACTCTTTGAATGTTGCTTACATTTTACGAGTGCCTATTACTAATTATTTTAATCGCAAAGTAGCTGATGTGTATCACCTAGAAGAAACAGATTGGCAAGAAGTTGAGCGTCTTCTTCAATTTTTAGCAAAGTTTTTTTATGCTACTAAAGAATTTTCCGGTCAATATTATCCTACAATCACTACCATGTTGTATTTTATAGCTGGAATAGCAGAATTACTTAACGATTATAGAGTAGTGTCTGGTTATGAAGTTGCGGTAGAAGCAATGCTTGAAAAATTTAAAAAATATTTTTTTCCGATTCCACCACTTTATTACATTGCATCTGTATTACATCCATGTTTTAAACGTTTTAATACGGAAATGCTCATTAGAGAAATTTATCGGAATTTGAAAATTACTGATGAAGAAACACCAAGTGTAGAAACAGTTTGTGCGCAGGTAATTGTAGATTGCCAACGGATTTATGAAAGGTATAGGAGTGCAGCTGATAATGTTGTTCCAAGTGTTCCAAGTGGAGCTGGATCAAGTTCAACGCAGGCTCCCAAAAGACCTGCAACCGGATTGGGAAGTTTTTCCAGCCTTAATCAAAGGCTTTCTAGCAGGCAGTCGAGTAGCAGCGGAGGGTTCAACGAGCTGGATGTTTATTTACTTCATGGTTGCAAGGAAATTGAGTATTTTGGAAGCGATCAACTACTGCCATTTTGGAAGGATCAACAAGCACAGTTTCCAGTTTTAGCAAAAATGGCGCGGGATATTCTAACTATTCAAGCATCATCTGTTGCTTCAGAAAGCGCGTTTAGCCAAGGAAGATTACAAATTGGAGATCATAGACATTCATTGAAGGAAGAAGCAATGGAGACGGCCGTATTATTCAGAGATTGGATTAGATCGGAGCGAAGAAATTTTGGATTTGCAGAAGATAAAGTAGCCGATTCAGAAGCATCATCAGAAATTTTATCAGGCGATGGAAGTTTGGACAATGAAACTGAATATGAACAAGATGACTCTTTGCCACCGATTCCTCCAGAGGTGCCAGACGAAATTATTCAGAAAATGAGAAGTTTTTTTATTAATATGTAGTTTTTGCAATTTAATATCTATGTACTTTGCAAAAAATCAACCATTATCCATTATTCAATAAAATGCGTTACGCCTTGCTATTAAGTAAATCCTTTGTTATATTCTCAAGTGTCCTTTGCTATTAAGTTTCCTCTTTGCAATTCAATACTAAAATACTAAATACTAAAATACTAAATACTAAAATACTAAAAACTAAAAACTAAATACTAAATACTAAAAACTAAAATACTAAAATACTAAATACTAAAAACTAAAATACTAAAATACTAAATACTATTATACTACTAACTTAGTATTAAGTTTGAAAAATAACAAGTTATTAAGTTATACTAGATTACTAAGTTTTATAAAAAAAACTACTCAATTATACTTTTATAATACTAAAATACTACATTACATAAATATTTTAATACTAGATTACTAGTATTATATAAAAGTTATTACATAAAACTAAAATTTAAACAAAACAAATAACCAAAAAACAAAAAACAAAAAAAAAAATAAAGAAAACGACAAAACCGGGCCGGACCGGACCGGACCGGACCGGCCCACTTCAAATTTATGTCCAAATCCGCTCCATTTTGAAAATAGCCGTTGGCAACGGCCATAAACGGCTATTTTTCCCACCCCCACACCCATAAACGCCCCTACAACCCTCCCCTACCTATTTTGCCTATAAATACTCCCATATTTCATCAAATTAATAACAATTCAATATTTTCTATTCATTTCTCTTAAAAAAAAAAGCTATTTTATTAAATTTTCTATCAACATGGCTGCAAATGCAAATCAAGTTCAAGGTGCTACTAACGTAGGTCCGTCTGCTGCTCCAAAAAGAACTAAACGATCCGAAGTTTGGGAATTTATCACAAAAAATAATGATACCGGCAAAGCTCAATGTACTCTTTGTCAGAAAGTTTGGAATTGGGAAGATGGAACAAATACTGGAGGGACAATGAGGTTTAAGAGCCACTTGGAAAACCATCATGACCCCGAATGGGCAGCTCGTGCTGGTGGCAAATATCTGCAACCACGTGATGACTGATGATTGAGTTGAGTCAGTGTTGAGTCGATGAACTTGAAAATTTATGTATTTTTCTAATTTCTAGTCTATTTTCATGTTTTTATTTTCTAATTATGCATTTTCATTTTCCAACGTAATGTAATGTGTGTATTGTTGAATAATATATGTGTTTTGTGTTGTTTATTTAGATTTTAGTATTTTAAAAAATAAAAAATTTAATTTAAAACAAAAAAAAAAATAATTAACGAACCGAACCGAACCGGATCAAACCGGACCGGGACCGGTACAATATCCGGCTGCCGGTTCCGGTTCCGATCCGGCATTGGTGCAATTGCACCGGTGCACCGGACCGGAACCGGGCCGGTGTCGGATTTTTTTTGCCAACACAACACCGGACCGGACCGGACCGGACAAGCCGAACCGGGACCGGACCGGACCGGGTCAATAGACAGCCTTAGTTTTGGTGCTGAAACGCAGCTGAAACGCTGCTGTTTTTCTGCAGTTTTTTTGGTGCTGAATTGCAGCAGTTTTGTTGCTGAAACGCTGCTGTTTTTCTGCAGTTTTTTTTGTGCTGAAACGCTGCAGTTTTGGTGCTGAAACGCTGCTGTTTTTTCTGCAGTTTTTTTGGTGCTGAATTGCAGCAGTTTTGTTGCTGAAACACTGCTGTTTTTCTGCAGTTTTTTTAGTGCTGAAACGCTGCAGTTTTGGTGCTGAAACGCTGCTGTTTTTCTGCAGTTTTTTTGGTGCTGAATTGCAGCAGTTTTGTTGCTGAATGGTGCTGAAACGCTGCTGTTTTTCTGCAGTTTTTTTGGTGCTGAATTGCTTCAGTTTTGGTGCTGAAACGCAGCTGAAACACTGCTGTTTTGAAACGATTCAGAAACAGTTAGATACGGTGCTGCAGAAACAGTTGAAACGGTGCAGAAACAGTTGAGATACGGTGCAGAAACAGTTGAAACGGTGCAGAAACAGTTAGATACGGTGCTGCAGAAACAGTTGAAACGGTGCAGAAACAGTTGAGATACGGTGCAGAAACAGTTGAAATGGTGCAGAAACAGTTGAGATACGGTGCAGAACCAGTTGATACGGTGCAGAAACAGTGAGATTCAACGAGATACATTGAGGATGGATGAGGAAAAGTGAAATTGGGGAAAATGAGTGGAGTAAAAGTGAAATTGAGGGGAAATGGTGGGAAGAAAAGTGAAATAAGGGAAAATGGGAGGAGCAAAAGAGATAATGGAGGAAATAGAAGGAAGAATGTAAGGGTTTGATATGTTATGGGAAAATATTGCTATGTTTTTGCTATATTTGTAATTATCTTGTGTTTTCCTCTATATAGGATAATTTTACTAAAATGTTGCTATGTTTGGTAATTAAGCTCTAAAACTTGTACTTTTATGTAAAAAATCCATAAAAGTATACAGTAATAAATGAGTAGGTTGGTAAATACTTTTAATTTCATAGGTAGTGTAATTTTTAATGTGTAAGACTAGTAAATACTTTGAATTTTATGGGTATATAGTGTAAAAAATCCTTCTTGTAAAAGTGTTGTAGTAATTAACAAGGGAGAAATTGAGTAAATTTTCCAATTATAGTACCGTTAGTATACACGTAAATGAGTTGAGAAATTAATATTTTTTCACTCATTAGGGTGGTCATATTTAAGAAGACGGGTGTATTGGTGTTATTTCGACTCGGACACGCGACGTAAAGAAACAATGCCATGGGAATCACACATGCAAGTTAAAATGAGTCGTCCGGTCCGATGAAAACTTAGCGCACGAATGGCCTCATAAGGAAGCCTCCGATAGATCGCGCCCGTATGATAACATCCAGTAACATGGACGAAAGAGTATCCGTGAAGACATAATTTGAACCCTTCGTGTTTGTAATGACCCACATCACGCATTGAATGCAGTATCAGAACGTGTGCCTCCCACGATCAGACGTGACCTCATAAATACGGGGAGTCAGCTCAGCTTATAATCACTATAAATTCTCCCTTTGCCCCATTTGTAAAGACATCACAAATATATATCAAAATTCCGTCGAATTGTAACCTCGATATTGAAGCAATAATATTGCCTTTTGAGCTCTTGTTGATAACACGTATTGATACATTTTTACTTTCATATTTGTTAACCGTTGTTTCAATATACATAATTGCTTGTAACCTTAAATACAAATTTAATTATAACCTAAAAAATAAATTTAGGCCATATAATAGGAGGGAGATGAATGTCAGTCATGAGTTCACAAACTCATTCGGTCATTCCAATATGACAAGACAAGAAACCTCTGTTTTAAAAGGCAGTTTTGGGACTCGCCCCGGGGCGGGACACTTGCGAAACGCCCTGAGGCTCTCAGGCGGGGCTTAGATCTGTGAGACTTACGCCTCAAGTGTCCGGCAGTGCGCCCAGAGCACGCCCAACGCCCAACGCTCGGGACTCGCTTTATAGAACCTATGCAAATAATCTTTCAAATTCCCTAATTAAGATTGTTCATCCACAATTTTCTTTAAATGATTGATATAAGTTGTATTCATTTATATAAATCGAGAAATTGAGTGTAGCTCAATTAACGAGGCATATTTCATCTGTATAATTAATCTGAAAATATGTAGTCGACGTATATATCATTACTTGTTATTAGTCTTCATGTTTTATTTCTATCACTCAAAATTAGACGTAAATTATTTTATAATTTAGAAGCAATTTATATTGATCAATGAAGAATTAATGTTTTAAATTATAATTGTAATAAATTTTATTGTTATTCACTTTTACATTAACAAAATTTTAATTTCTTAATTGTTTGAAAGTTAACATAATTTATTTTTATCATAAAAATTGTAACATTATTCAATTTCTTTTACTTCTAAAAAATGTTAGATTGTTTGTTACTATAATCTTTTTTCTTATTTTAATTTTCGTAACTATTTTTTTAATGTATTTTCGATATTTTTTGGCTCATTATGCTATTTATTAATTAAAAAAATTAGATCCATGGGGATTACGCCCCTCGTCTCGAGGTACGCCTCGCTCCGTTGCAAATAAAACGCCTCGCCCTGCCCCGTCTTTTTAAAATATTGAAAGAAACTGACAAAAAGAATAGTTGTGAAATGCAACAAACGCATGTTTGCTGGTCAAAGTCGAAGTACTGTTCTGAAGGTTACATTATGCATCAGAGTTCACACATACATGCACCACTTGTAACAAAGGACAACGTGAACCCACGAGATATATTGGGTCAGACGAAATAGCTAATTATGGAACTTGTGCAAGAATATCAACTCGTAGCCGATGGTTCGCGTTTCAAGTCAAAGTTTTCAGTATATATTCTTATCTAATAAATCATCTAAACAAATTCCTAGAACTCTTTCAATACTAGCAAAGATTAATATAGTCAGGGCAGAGCCACCTTCAACCTTCAACGAAGGGGGCTTCATTCAAAAGTTACACTACAAATAAGGTAAAATTTAGTGTTTTCGGTATATATATAAGCTATTGAAATCTTTTTTAAATGATGAAAACGTCTAATAAAGTGCCAAAGAAGATTCAAAAATAGCTTTAAGTCACGTAATCAAATTATTAGTGCGATATTTTAAAACCCACTGTATAAAATCCTGACTCCGCCCATGAATATATATAGTGAATAACTTTGTTCGTTAATGTTCCTAACTGATTTTATTCTTAATATGTTTGCAAAATCCTTTAAAGTAAATTATATTGGACCGAAGGGTATAAGGTTGGCAATTGAGGTTGGCTAACCCACTACCCGGACCGGTTCATTACTGAGTTGGCGTAGGGGGTAATGAGAATGTATGAACGAGAGTTAGGAGTTATTTGTTTTTATTAAGATTAAGATGCCTGAATCTGATTACACATCTGAAAATTAAGATATTGTTTCTAAAACTGGATAGTGAATGATTAATATTGTTTGTTTTTACAATATCTGAATAGTAATATAATATCTATTTTTAAAATTTAATAAATATACCTCTTTCTATTTTAACCATTTTCTTTCATGAAAACCTACCAGTTTTACCACTGTATTCTTTTATTATTTTCCTCATATTATATCTTGAAATGGATCTCTTTATACTCCAATCACAAAGCTGAAAAATACAGGTAGAAATTTGAAGCAAGATTAAAATTTTCATAAGAAAAATACCCAATAGAAATTGCTAGGGGAAGATTTGGAGGGTGGTTGATAGTTGGAGAGAGGCGGCAATGTAAAGTTGCCTTTTTGCAATGAAAAGCGGAAGTAGTCTCTTAATGCTTTACATACTTTGTCACACATCTTATTTGGAAAGTGACATTAAGTTCTATTAAGATCTTTTTAAATATTAAAAAACAAATGCACTTAATGGGTAGTTATCTAAACTATTCAGATTTAGACATCCATTAAGTGCAAACAAATGAGGCCTTAACCCCTTTAGGATCGGCCTAGTTAGCTTACTATACTGCTCCTTTAACTTGATTACATGTTTAAATTTTAGAATTTTAATAAAAAAACTTAATAAGAATAAAACCACTCAGTCCCCTAAGACCAAATCCTTCTTAGAGCCTGTTTGAGTGGGCTTATAAGCAACTTATTTTAAATAGCATATAATTTAATTAAGTCATAAGCCATTTTTTGAGACTTATCACTTTGACTTTTTTTAAGCACATAAGGGCTTATAAGACCATAAAATTTTAAATTATCAAACATTTACTGGCAACTTTATAAGCTTATAAGCCAGTTCAAGCTCACCCAAACGGGCTCTTAATGTGTCATGGGATGGGTCTGTCCCGTATACCAAGTCCTTTAAGCCCGAATCCCCAGAAGCATACTATCCAGCTCCCTCCACTGCCCAGCGACCCTTTGTGATAGGAGAATGGATGGAAAGACCTTTCAGGAAAAAAAAAAATATATAGCATCACTGTAAAATTTCGTTGTACAGTGTGAGTCGCTTTCTTTATATTACATTGTTAATGTATGATAGCTCTGGTGTATTACAATTTACAAAGTTGCTATAAGTGGATGGTGAGATTGGGAATGACCCGCATTTGATATCTTGACACAAACAAACTTTGAACAAATTGGATTTTGATCATCTATTAATGTGACATGTCTTGGTCCATCTAACTTTGACCCAACCTGTCTATTTATCTCCTCTGCCTCTACCATTTTAGCGCACCTTTGAAGCAGTGATCCAACATACTGTCCCTGTATCCATTACTACTCTTTACTGCTCAAAGGCCCACTCTATTCCCCTTCCAAATTTGCACATTTGGACAGCTAACTGGCCCTCATCAACCATGCTATTAAAGCTTATCCTAAATGTTATTTAATCTTAATCGACCTGGAAATCTATATTTTCTCATTTGGATATGACTTTTTATTTCTTTTATATTGTAAGAAAGTACTAAATATAGTGGAGAACTTCTAATCTAATTCGCATGCAGTTCAAAGTCGGAAACCAAGTAGTGGTGTCTTTCTGAACCAAATATTCCATCAAAATAAAGAAACATATTGTGGTGAATGGTCATGGATTCTAATGCCAAAAGATTTAAAAGAACTGGGAATTTGGATCTCCTAGTTAAAGGAAAAAAATACTACTAATTGATTTGACGGCTGTGGGATTTGAACCCACGCCCTTTCGGACCAGAGCCTAAATCTGGCGCCTTAGACCACTCGGCCAAACCGTCTTTGTTGTAAGCAATCCTTAGATTTTAAATATGTATCATTTTAATTCTTAAAAATTGGCATAATTAAGTTTTCTTAAAAAAATATTGGAAAACTTAATAATAAAACTCTTTTTAGGAGAAAGGAAATAAACAAAAATCATAATTTATAAAATCAATTTTTCCTTGCTTACTTGGAACAAAAAGTCAGATCAAACAAGGGTAGCCCTTTAATAAATAAAAAATATCTCGAGACACAAAAGAAAATGACTGCACCACATTCACGTCGAATAACAGGATTGATGATGCATTTAAATTTACAGTATTTATCAATAAGAAAAAAAGAAAGGCATGAACAACATAGGCAATTTCTCATTACAAACAGGATTCTCCTTGCGATATCCTGATCCAAATATTCAACCAAAATCCAAAAGTAAAATATTCAAATAGTGGCTTAGCCCTAAAGATAACTTAACCATAGAGTTTACAACAATAATACTGAGCTACTGAGAACTAAAGGGAATATGATACACTTCACATTGGGTATAATTTTGGTTACCCAAAGATAACATAATAAGATACATAATCAGAGGCTTCCTATGCCTTCGCAGAAACTGATTTTATCAGCCATTGATGCACGGCAGGCATTGCAACAAGGTAAAATTCTGAGGGGGCTCGTCGGATTGGAAAAAATCTGGATCTTGCTCGAGTGACTCCGCGTAACTTTCAAGAACCATTACAATCTCCTCGAACTGTGGTCGCTTGTGAGGATTGTTTGCCCAGCAACGATTGATGAGTCTACGAACTGCCGATGGACATGCAGCAGGTATTGGCGGTCTAGCTTTCTGCAAAAATCCAATTAATATAAGAAAATGCAAGAATCTTTGTGCTGGCTGCATGCAGTACACAGAAGTACTTGCACCAAAGAAACTTTATGTGAGAGAAGCAACTTCCAAAATGAAATACAATATGTATTTTGTAGAAAAGCTATTAAGGAGCTTTGCTTAGTTGAAATCAAACTAATAATCTGGAAATCAATCAAGGCATGAAAGTAAGTCGCATTAGCCAGAAAAGCAAAATCAAAACATCAAAAATTTCCAATGTGCATGAGAAATCTCGAGGAAGAACAGCAGCAGATCATGTCCTGTGAATTGGACTGTCAAAAAATCATAGAATCTTTACAATATGATGGAGTTATCTTCAATGCGTGTTCATATCTTTAAAGAGATATTTAGGCTTTCAAATGTAGAAGATAGATTGCTAAAAGTTTAAAGTGAACAAAATTCTAAAAAGGAAAGAAACAGAATAAAAGGGAGGAGATATCTGGACTTAAAGGATGACGACTGGACATTTGTTACAAGGACAAATATAGCTCCACATGCACCATCTGAACTAATACTTAAAATCTAGATGACGACTTTGAGCTTAAAGATAAAAGAAAGACTCAGACGCCGACCAACCAAGGTGTAGTCACTTAATAGGGTTATAACTTTATTAGTAGAGTACATCAAGAGTCAGCAGCGATATTCTGTGTATCAGCTCAAAAGTCAGCCTTTTAAAGGAGTAGATTTGACATAGCCCAACATGATGCCTTATAAACTTCAATTCTACTTAGGACCCTAAGACCCGAAAAATCAGACAAAGAGCACAGGCAGAACAAACTTTATCTTTATGCTTGCTGTTACAATATTCTTTACTAAAAACAGTTGTCTAACAATCTACTACTTCGTCTGGATCCTCAAGTACACCCCACTATCTCTTTCACGGAAAAAACTCAATCAAGGGTCTCACAAGTCTTGTAGGTATGACAGAATAGCAACTTTTGCAGGGTATGCGGACATGCTCACAATACTTCTGGGAGAAGATAGAGATGTTGATGACCAAGAAGATGAAAAGAAGGGGAAAAAGGGGGGGGGGGGGGGGGGGGGGGGGGGGGTCTAACAATATTAACATAGTGCAAACATATCAAATAGTTCAGTTTTGACAGAAGAAAGGAATCAAGAGGCTCTTCATCAATCATAAATGATATTCACTTGTTTGAAACTTTATTCAAGTTTTACAGCAAAACATTGCATGCTCAGATATTACACTCTGCACAAGACCTTTTTGTAAGTATTTCACAGGTTATTTCATAGCATATGCATATATTTGCCTCAATCTTTCAATATGCAACTCAACAACTAAGATTTCCTTCTGTTTTTTTTTCGTATTTTGTCAATGTCATTGTGATTCATCTTGCAAGCCAGAGAAGATCAAGTTACTGATGTGAAGCTGATGGTAAGCTCAGGATATAACTAAAGGGAATATAAACAAATTTAAACAGGAATAACAAATAAAATAAGGTGGCAGTTTGGAATTAGAATATAAAACACATAGAATTAGTGGATTTAGGGGAACAAATTCAGAACCAGAGACATTAAATAGCACGCACTTCATCTTGACGAAAACCACTTTGCAGGGTCAACAAAGAATATACCTTCTGGCAGACAGCAAATGCAGCCTGCTCGGGCGTCATGTCATCAAATGGTGTCAATGCAGTCAAAAGTTCCCATAGGACAATACCAAAGCTATAGACATCAACTTTCTTTGTATGGCTCTTTTCCTTGATCATTTCTGGTGCCATCCAACGGTACGTACCGGTGAACCCCTTTGGACTACCACATTGAGATTCTAAACATGATATCCCAAAATCTGCAACCTTCACGCACATATCTTCATCAAGGAGTAGATTTTCTGATTTCAGATCTCGGTGAAGTATCCCTTCAGCATGGAGATATTGCATCCCACGTGCAATGTCAAGGGCCAATTTCACAACTAGGTTAAGAGGGACAGAGTAAGGCTCCTGCTGATGGAGGTATTTTCTTAGGGAGCCTCCAGGTAAGTACTCTGTGATAATGCAAAAAACTGGTGGTTTCTTACATGCTGCAATGAACTACATTTGAGAGGCAGAAGTGGAACAAGTCAATAGAAGTGGAAAATTCAAGATTGAAAAAACATGTAAAAAGTGTGTGTATATTAAACCAAAAATCTAAATAAATTATGAGAAGTCTGAGAACAGCAACTCAGTTCAAATTATGTACCAATAAGGAGCTATTGTAAAATCAAAATATGTTAATAAATTCTCAATCCATGGTATGTAAAGAAATTTTGATTAGAAGTGTTCGTGTATGATAGCTTTTCATGATTCTTGCAGGCGACACAATCGTATCTCTGTTTAAATCAAGGATGCGGGAGGTGATATGTAGATGCCAGGTTTGACATAATCGAAATAGAAAATGTATTAGGTTGTGGATATAAGCAATCAAGTGTATAGGTTTCAAAACGGTAGTACCTTGATTAGTCTACAGATAATCATGTACTCGTGTAGAGAGAAAAGCTTGACAATATGAGTTCAGGTTAAAGACATGCAGTTACTCTTATTTGACGGTATTACTTTAGTAGTACCGCGTAGAGTCAATTACACAAGAATAGACTCCATACTGAATGAAGGATAAGCCAAAAACCTTATAGGATTAGAAGAAGCAATTTGTAGGAAAGCATTATAACTTCCTCTCTTTGCCTGAATTTTCCCAGCCAAACAATAAGCAAAAGAGAAAAACATCTTTTGAGTTGTGCAACAATATAAAAAGCGGGTTAGCTAGTTAAGTTGGCGTAATAATTCTCTAAGAGATGTGTCAACAAAAAATGATAGACACTTGCACCTTTTCATACAACTAGGAAGATCGTATTTCAGCTAGCTATGAAAACATGTATGAAGTCGCGAGAATGGAACTGCTTACATTTAACTAACATAACATAAGAAAATATTTTCTCCTTTTTCTTGTCTTTTTTTTTTTTTTCCCTCCGGTATGGCTTCTGCTAGAAAGCACCATCTCATGGAAAACTAAATAAAAGTAATATAGCTTCCCAGCTGCCACTTTTAACCTTCGAATTTCCTTGTAAAGTCAGTTTCCATTTTCCATTTTCCATTCATCTCCAAAATTTCTCATGGTTGATGGTCAGGGCCAAATCTTCAGCTCTGGACCCCGTTTTCTGCCACGGCATGCTGCGGAACAAAATAGGGTGAATACTTTCACCCTTGGTAGTTGGGACTAACTACTCTGATGCAGTTTTGCAATGAACCGTTTTATGACTCCTTGAGATCTCATTAATTTTTGGAAGGGTAAGAATGCCTTTTCTGGAGCAAATACATTCTCTTCATAAGGGATGTGAATACAATCTCATTAAACCAAAATCCATGCGAGTATTTCTATAAATGAGAAATCTCAAGAGGGCCGATGGCACAAGGTCTGAAGAATGGGCCACCATTCTAATCATCTCCGCTTAATTAAATACGAAAAAATTCAAAACATGTGACGTATGCACCTAATCCACACAGCACTAGATGCGCCAGGGCTCGGCCCTGAATCTCAAAAGGGCTACAGCATCTACAAGAAGGTACCACTTTGGAGCACACTTTCCTCTATAACATTATGGAGCAATATCAAGTTTCTTCCTTTCTTTTTTTTTATTCCAAACTTTTAAACCTGTAGTTGATTTTATAATCCCACAAGTGGAGCCGTGGGGTCTGAAATGTAAGCAGACCTCACCCTACATCAAATGAAGTAGAGAAGTTGTTTCCAATAGACCCTCGGCTCAAGAAAACATAGATCAACGAAAAACAAGCACAAAAAAGAAGTAAAATGGGAAACCATACTTACAGTGATGATATTAGGATGCTTTAACCTCAGCAACAAAGCAACTTCAGAAGTAAAACTGTTTCTCCAGAAAAGTAGCCAACTCTCCATCTTCTTCAGGTTGACTAATACATTTAATAGCAACTTCACTATGCTTATAAATTCCTCTATAAATCCTACTATGTCTTCCTGAAGCAAATTTATTGCCTATATACAATTGTGACATATCAGCACTCCATTCTTCTTCTCCTTCCCCTTTTATAGCTGCACCTGATGATACTATATACTTGGACCATGATGCTGCTCGCTTGTACTCTCCTAATGATAGTCGTCTTTCTAGTTTCCCATTATTCGCTATTTGCTTAAACCACTTCAAATTCTTCATAATATTAAAACCATCAAATTCACAAATACTCAAAGTAACAAGACTAGTATATATAAGTAGTTAAAAATAAGTCACATTACAAATAGTAAGTATAGTGTTACATTTTTTGTTTAAGTATGTACATTAGGAACCAGCTGTGTTATTTTTTGTTAAATCAAGAATGGTGCATTTTCTTGGGATTGAATTTGTGAGTATACTTGAAAACACAAAATAAAAAAGCTTGAAATCTTTTATACTACTACTGTATATAGAAAGTTGAGCTTTTAGAGTTTTGGAGTACGAGAAAGATAACGTGAGTAAGCAAAAAGTACAACACTTAGAAGCGTGCAAAATGAGCTTTTTTTGAGTGGTGGTTGAAGGGGCGGAGTAAGGGAGGTTAACGGGGGAGGGTGGGCGGTGGAAGTGGTGGTATATTGAGAAAGCAGTGGGTTGTAGAGTAATACAAATAAGAGTAGTAATAGAGTCATAACGTGGGAAGATCCACTTCTGAGGAGACATTACGGCTCTCCTGATTGTGACCGCTTTTATTCTTCTTTCTCTCTTTTGCCCTTTGCCTTCTCTTATAATTACCCCTTTTGTCTTTCTTATCTTTCCTTTTTTTTATTTCTTTGGTCAAACTTCTTTTCGTTATCTTACTCATGTGGTCAAATGACAAGACACATTTATTGAGTTTTTCCTCTTATTTTTAAGTATTTATTATGTTGTTATTACTACTTCATCTATTCTAAAGGAATAAGAATAGATAATGTGGTATTGTGGTAAGATAACTTGTTTTAGTTAACAAAAGTAATAAGCCAAAGCTTTTTAAAGTACTCCATAAGTTCCTCTATCCGAATTTGATATGTAAAGCATGCACAACAAATACATGCTCCATTTAGTTTAATTGATGTGATATAATTTGACTCGTCACATCACATTATTTAAAAAAAATTAAAAATTATTTATTTGTAATCTTAAACATGTCACAATATTTGTACACTTATAAGATTTTAACTTTGCAATGTCAGACATACCCTAATAGTTTTCTTACTATAAATTTCTTTTATTAATGGTTAAAATTTTAACATTAAATGTTTCTAATTATAAAAATAGTCATCCATGATATAAACTAATGATAAAAGTAAATTAGCTAGCGTTTGGACATAGATTTGGTTGAAACTTGAAAATTTGAGTTTTTTGAGTTGAGGTAAAAAAAAAAAAAATCAAATTTGATATTGTGTTTGGACATACATTTCATTTTAAAAAGTAGAAGTTTTGTGAGTAGTTTTTCCCAAATCTCTTAAAAATTAGTTGAGACTTGAAACAAGTATTTGAAAATTTGAAGTTTTGAGCTTCAAATTTTAAATAAATCCTATAAATAAACAAGAATTTGAAGTATTATTTCTAGAAAAAAATCTCAAATTTTATAAAACAAACGAGCGAGTGCAATACTCCGCGAGTCAGCATTGATAGGGAGTAATAGAGGCAGGGACAAAATGGTCAAATCGAGGCATTAGAGGAGATGGCAAAGCGGACCAAAAAAAGAAAAGGTATTACTACGATACCAACAGAACAGAAGAAGACTGGCGGATCTTGTTGTATTTAGCGGGACCCACCAAGTACCTAGTAGGGTTGTTTGGTTTAGGGGTGGTGGGGGGGGGGGTGGAGTATCACCAGTTGTGTCGGACAATGCCGTATGCTTCTTCCGTATACGGTTATGCTTCTTCCGTATACGGTCCTAACGCTCTTTTCATTACTACCACTAGCTCCTATAATATTATTGCTATAGCTAAAAAAAATATTGTAATTGATTGATAAGGCAAATTAATTTATTAAACTACTAGTACTTCTTAGATTAGTTACCTTGATACAAGCTTTTACGAATATACAAAAACTTTTGAATCTTGTTACTTTAGCATAAAATTTTGCGATATTAGAGGAGAAGCGGATACAATGAGTTTTATACCGGTTTAGAAACAATGTGGTTCATATTTCAGTTCTTTTAGGCCACTAGGGAGGGTATCTTTTCTAGCTCGTTAGTTCAAAATACAACCGTATGGTTTATTGTTCACCACAAACGATCCAAACGTTAGGTTTTAATCTTTGCTCACCAACAAACGACATCGTATGATTATAGCTTATCAGACCAAACATCACTTGACACGACTATTGCCTATACCTTGGTCTTCTCTCACTTTTATTTTGAACATTCGTAAACTCTTAAGTATACAGTGATTGATTTAAGTAAAAGTCAGAGAATGTTGTAGACAGTAAGTAGTAGTGTAAGTCTTCTGTTCCAAGAAGTTCTTCGTTTTATAATGCTCTTTGAGGTAGTCGTTGCTTGCTTTCGTTGCAATCAGTTCACCAATCTCCAATCTCGTAATTGATGTGAGATAGATAATTTCCTTATGTTCAGGCTTGATTGATTTCCTTCTAATTTAAAAACAAAGTCTTCGTCAGTGATATTTGTAATTGATACGAGATTTGCTTGTAATAAAATTTTAATTTATTCGCAATATTCCTTATTGTTTAGAAATACTATTTGACCCAAGAGAATTGATCATCCCTTTGAGATATGAGCTCTTTTCGAGAATAAGGTATGAGCTAGTAAATGCGCTCACATAGTTTAGCTGACCCGTTGCACTTAAAGATAAGATTCTGCTTTAACTAACTTTCTTTAGTTAACTGAAGCCCTTCAATTCAACCGTCACATTTTTTCTTTGTAAATTCCCTTTTTCCTTTCATTCTTCTTTTACATTCACACATGTTTAACAAAGGTGACCAACAAGGTGATAAATGATATGCAAAAATGCAACTCTTAATATGTTTTATTTTTCTTTTTAACCATTTGGTACTCGAAACTCAAAGATCTAACCAACCCAGATTCTAGCCATGTAGGATCATTAAAATGGTAAGTTATTTCTATCAGAATTTTCTCATTAATCACCTTTGAAATGATCTAATTCATCCTAGCACATCTTTAATGGCATATTATGAAGACTTCAGTAACATATAAGTTGGAAATAAATAAAAGGCAAGATTGCTTACTTAGAAAACTTGAAGCTGACAGAAAAAAGCAGATAATGTTTGCATTACCCATGTGGTATGCGAGATATATCATCATCATGCTGTGTGTTTATTATATTATTGCTTATGCCATAGTATCAATATAATATTGTATATGCTGCCTATATTATGTATCCTTATATTATTGGTCATGTTATGTATTCGCGTATTATTGCTTTTTCACGCCCATTAAGAAAACCATTAAATAGAGTGTTATTTTACTATATTACCCTTATTTAATGTTTGACTATTAAAGTTTTTTGGGAATTCTTTTAATTATTAAGGGTATAGTTGGAAAGAATTGACAAAAATAGTCTTGAAATCCTAAAGCGTCAACTAATTTGGGACAAATAAATCTTGCTAAAACGTCAACTAATTTGGGACGGATGGAGTATTTCAACAAGTTTATATATGCATTACACAACATACTTCCATGCTAAACACAAAAACAAACAGCCACACGAAATAAATCTCTATTGGTATAGCCAATTAGTAATTAAATAGGCAAAAGGCCACCGACAATGTAATTAAAAATTATTCCAATTATTATTACTTGCACATTAATTATTTCGATTTATCATGAAAAACGAACTTGGATTCTTACTAGCCACTAATGTCCATATGGATATGAGTGATCATACTTTTTCCCTTTCAATATCTTAACATTGTAATTTGTAGTACAAGTTTGCTTGTGAAACTTATCTACTATAGTAAAAAGGCACTAAGAAAAGTGATTTAATTTATATAATTTCAAGTTGCCCGCCTAGAACATCCTTGATTAATTATTATTTAATTTGCTCCATAGAAAGAAGAAAAGAATCTGTCAAGCTCTTAACGATTGATTTGTTGTGACAGTTTTGGACGTATTTGTTGAATTTGATAAATTATTAGCCCGTAATGTTATAATGGACGTATTTTCTAACTTTGAGCTTTTTCCTTGTTGGATTAGTCATTCATGCTTTTGTTTGCTCAGTGCACAACTTGATCATTGTGCATTAACAGTTTTCTAATGCTGAATTTTGATGATACAATAAAGTTGGTATTTTTTCCTGTCTTTAACCAATTAGCGTCCTTTATACATATAGGCAATCAAGGTTTATAAATCTAAACCAATGTTTCCTTTATATTCTTGGCTAGGCTAGTTATTTCTTTAAGCCACATTGATTCCATTTGTTATTACAGCTTATCAATATATAATAGTTCATTCTGTATCAGCTTAAATTTTTAAACGACACTGTTTAGATCATTCAACATGATACAAGTAGAACGAAAAGTCTTACTTACATTGGAGTTCTGTCCTCTATTAATCAAAATTTTCAACAACGATATGCTATTCATCCAACTAGAACAAGTCAATATCTGGTTCCCTAATATTAATGTTGATTTGCATTATCATTTACTCCATTATTTAATTAATTCATTTGTTTAGATGAATCGTACAGGCAGATCCTGTTTATGGTACTGTTTCCCGTACGTATAGAAATATTATTTCACCCTCGGGATTAAACTAATGGCATGGGGGTCAGAGTCATCTGTCACTAAATAAAAAGGTGAGCTTAATTTAATGGTTTTAGGTTTTTGAAGTATTAATTAAAGAAAGCATTGTAACCTAAACCCCACACACATGGCAATTTGCAGAGATATACAGTTGGACAAGCCATGTGGGTGGATGTATACGGTAAAGGTACGGCCTGGTAATTTGTCTGGTTGTGCCACAACCACAAGTAATAAGAATATCTCTTTGTCCTATCTAAATGAAGATTTAGAAATGCTTAAAATCTTGATTAGGGTGTAAGTGAAATAGAAAAGGGAAAATATGAAAGATCGGAATTCAAATCTAACGGAGACAAATTAATTAGGTAGTGTAGTTTCATTTCTTTTAAGAAAATTGTGATTGTAGGGTTAACTTAATACTTGTACTTATAAAAGTTCTGCTAGGTACACCCAAATTGCTCCAAACACCATCATAAGATTACTACATTGGTTACATAGGGACTACACAATTAAGTGAATCAGAAATTAATGAAAAATGGGTGGTTGGGAGTATAATAGAATAGGGTAGTATTTTCACGTAGTTCCAAGTTTTGAATGTTGTGGTAACATGGCTAGATGATAGAACGTCACGTGCATTTAATCACCATGTTATATCGGTATGGCGATCCATCTCCTTTCTTGCTCCTTACAAAGGTTATCGCATGCACTAAAAGAGTTCGAAAATCAACTTCTATAAAAGATACTTAAAAGAAAAAATGGCTTCTCTTCACTTGAAAGCAACCAAAGTAGTCGTCAAAAAGGCGAAATATACGTTGGCAAACTTTGTCAAGTAACTTAGGAAAACCACCAAGTGATGTAGTGTAGCGGATGGGGCTACTCCTCCCTTAATCATAGGTTTCGGGTTTGAGCCTTGGGTATGAAAAAATTACTAGTAGGGAGCGCTTCCCACCGAATGGGGCCCTACACGGCGCGAATTTGGATTAGTCGGGGCACCAATAAGGGTACCAGACTCCAGGTGGGAAACAAAAAAAAAAAAAACTTAGGAAAGTTTTTGCTAAAGAAAGTTCGAAAAGATTACTATTTGGGGTTAAAAGCTAGAGATACTTAGGTCCGGATTAAGATGCTTGAATACGCGTATGTATATCTGATTACTAAGAATTTTGTAATCGTGAATATCGAATAATTAAGATTGTCTAGTTCCTCCAAATCTGAATGCATAATTTATCTTTATTAAAAAGCTAATTAACACAAGCATTTAATAATATGATTGTGGTGGTGTGGTGGAAGTTGGATGGGGGTTGTGTGGTTGCAATGAAAATGATAAAATGTTAACTGAATAAATGAGATTCATAATTCATGCAGTGAAAACAAATTAACTGAGCTTAGAACACTCATGAAATTTCCAGAAAAAGTTGCCTAAACTGGCCAAACTTCCCTAGTTTGGTTAAGTTTTTTTCCTTCACTAGTTTAAACTTTTGCTGTTTGGTTTTTGAACTTTTAAAGTTTTAGGCTTTCTTTACTTTTCACTTCAATATTTTAAGCCCTCCTCCCAACTAGTTAGTGCTTCGTAGACTTCAAATTTGACATCTTTGTTATGCACATCCATTGAATTATCCAAGGTAGTCAATAATTATTGTTTAAACGCGTATTATATTCTAAACCACTAAGCTAACTTGCTTACAAGAATTCTATGAATAAGGACATATATACTCCTATATCAGAATGAAATATTCTTAATTAAGAAGTGATCAAAATAATTGGGGGCGTATTTCGTTGATATCTTGTTAGGACATCCCAGCTAATAGAGTTAGGTAGACAATAATGACTTAACATAGGTTTTGGCTTAACAAGTTGGCTCGATACCATTAACATTTGGCAAATTAGTAAGCTATGAAGATGATTGCTTGGTTGTTAATTAGGTTTTAGTATAATGTTGTTGTCACGTAACAGTGCAAATGTGAATAATGAAGCAACATGGCTGACGATGGACATCACATGTTTGTCAATTATATTCTTACAATGTGTTCTTATGTAGTATACTCTTCTAGGTTATTTTTGAATAAACTTCATTCCAAATCCTTTAAATTGAATTAGATTATTAACTGCATTTTTCACATTAAAATCAGAATAATATATATAGTAGTAACTAGTAAGTATATACTTTTAGTCATATTATGACAAACTTTTCGTTTGTGATATGTATAATGTCAACAAACAAAACAGGATAATAAAGAACAACACGTCCTTTTCATCTAACTTGCAATACTTTGTTTGACCAAACCCAAAGCAATTTAGGGGCCGTATGATGTCAATGCCAATTACGTCAAGACGACAGACTACAATGAATCTAATAATTGAATACATTCCTCACAATTGGTCAGTCCATATTGCTTACAAGAATGAAATACGTATTACTCTCCCTTTCAGCCTATCGAGTAAAACTATGTCATATAAGAGACGGAGGGACAACAACATACCCAATATGCTTTTATAAGTAGTGTCTGTAGAGGATGAGGTGTACGCAAACTTTACCCTTACCTCGAGTGAGAATATAATATAAAAGTCAATACATATATTTTCCCTTAAACTTGCCCCAATTTTTTAGCTATACATTTTAACTTGTTGAATAGTATGACCATCTCATCTAAATGTTTAAACACGTTATAAAGAGCATGCTTCTATTTGTTTTTATTATAGTTGAACACGCCCTCATATGCGAGCTTGATTCCTTCTTTCATGAGCCAAATACATGATTTTTTTAATGATGTATGATGGTGAGATTCAAACCCATGACGTCTATCAACTATGATATCATGTTGAGTTGTATAATGATCTCATCTAAAAATTTAAGCTGTTAAAGAGAGCGCAATATTATTTGGTTGTTTATGGTTCAACATAACCTTATGACGACAAACCTACTACTTTAATTTGTTCAAAGCACAACAATTAGAGAAAGTGATTTTTCTACGGCGTGTGAAAAGATATAGAAAGAAGGTTATAAACCACACGAAGTTGGGATGTAAAACTGATAATCTGTTACTCAGAAGTCAGAAGGATATTTGTGTTTTTCCTATAATGGAATGGCTTGTGCATGGCAACAGGGATGATGTTCAACTTCTACTAATATGTAAGTATTAATTGAATCAAGTCTCAAGAATTGGCAAGTCCTTGCTTACAAGAATGAATTAGCTCATCTCTTTCAACCTATCCGTGGAAACTATATCATACAATAGATTAATGGTCTGAGCATAGCATTTCAACATATTAAGTAATACTTAAAATTCACACCATTCCTGTTGGACCCTCTAGTTTCAAAAGGCCCCTTTCCAGTGCCTCACCAATTAGAGCACTATGCTTTACTGCTTCATGCCCATATTTTTCGACTTCAAAATGTTGAGAAGCCTCTAATTGCTGAAGCCATAGCTTTCTCAGCCTGTTTGGATATGGTGAATACTTGGTCTCTCATGACATATATTTCACATTCTCAAAATGGCCATTCAAGTTGCGATGCATGTCAGTACTAGTTGTGATGCTATATGGCATGTGCAAGAGTCCGTGTTAACTAATGTATTTCTTTTAGTGCTAAGAAGTCGATCTATAGTAGTAGAGTTATGTTAAGTTCATTTAATGTATTACTTTAGCTTGAGAGGCCCCTAAGGGAATACTGTTCCCACATCGCTGTCACTTCAAGTTTGTAACCAAATATTAGTTTAGTATAAGTATTATTTTGAATAAAGAAAAACAACCACAGCTGATATAATAATACTTCACCAAAATGTCGAAAACTTAGAATGTGTTGCGTGTTAAAACCAAAATCTAAGCATTATTTTGCCCAATCATATACGGAGATGATATTTAGATCACTATTCTTGAACTCAGTGGGCTCCAAGTATGCAAGTTTTTACGCCGGGCAGCCTTTTTTGACACCTAGCATTTAAATTTAGTCCTGGCACACAAACCATTTACAAAATTGACACTTCTAGCGATCGACCGCTGATCTCGCCACGATCCTCCAAATTTTTGGCACGGGACTATGTTTGGAAAGGTTTCTAAAGGGGTCAAAAGTCAAAAGTTTTAATTAATCATCCTATTCTTACAAAACACTTGTATTTGCAAAAGTTACTTCCCCAGTGAATACGCACAGTACGTGTATTTTGCACTAGTAGGATAGCATTTTCCAAATATTCTGATACAACACTGAAAACATCTAGCAAGAATTATTACCAAACAAAGAAAAAAAAAGAGAGGAAAGAATAGATGCAAAAGAAAATTATAAAACATGATTTTCTTTAAGTGTTTCAAATATACACGCAATTCTTCTCCTTTTGCATAAAGGAGAGAATAATATGCACGTATTTGAAGCTTGCAAACCCCACTCCGTCACCCCCACCAGAGTTACTTTAATTGACGATGAATAAGAAGAAATTGAGTTGCAAAAGGGAAAAGATAAATTGATAAGATAAAAAATATGACACGACTAGTAGTCCTTTACCAGGACCGGGTCGCTTTTACGAAAAAAATGCACAAATGCTGAAAGAAATATAAGAGATTTTATAAGTGTTTGGATCGATGAGCATTTCTGCAAATAAATATCCTACAGTAAATGAGAACCTACAACAACAATGGCCAACAAACACAAGTCGATATTACTGCATACAGAGATTTCTTAGAGAACTCTCTGGTTGACTGACCTAGGTGTTATTGCTTAGAGAAAGCTATAATCTAGTACCTTTACCATACACCTAGCATGATGGCGCAGGAAAGGAAATATACAATGAAACTAATAAGGTAAAAAAATAGAAAACCTGTATGGCTAGGAGGTAAAACTTTTTACCTTATCTCCAAAGAAATGATTTCTAAAAGATTTGCAAGAGGATCAGTCATGAATCCTGAATATGTTTCTTGTACAACCCAAATACAGCTTTGGCTGATCGCAGGAACTAATTCTATGGGCACCAGCTCGAGATTCGTCCCAAGCTCCAAAGTTGAGCTCCCATGATACGGGCTGGTCAAAGAATAATTGAATTGATTTTAGGTCCTGGGGAATAAACAAGTCTTCAAAGTGAGATAGGAGTGAAGTGTGGTGCTAAAGCGCACATGGCATCGGTCATGACAAAATGCAATTTATAAAGATATTTAGAGCCATTGAGCCTTGTGGTTCCAACAAAAAGTTAAATGTTTACAAGAAAGAAAATTGTTTTAAATGGAAAAAAGAACAAAAGCTTGTGTCCCCAAGTTTTTGGCAAAGACAACTGATATGCTTAAACTAATACTACTGGATCTTCTAATCCCAACAATAGAAGAGAGAATGGTGTGTATCCTTGTGGTTTCAATGCATAATCTGTGGTTCTAAGTTAGTACCATCCGGTAGAGAAACCAAAAGGCAAAAAGCACCAATGTAACCCATATGAAATAAATCTAACTTACCATCTCCAGCCAGTTAGTAAGACTTCTCCTTTATCTGCAGAATTATCACCAAACGACTTAGCATATAACTTTCAGTACCAGCAAATCAATAGCATTGATATTCAAATGACAAAAGAAATAGAGAAGAAAAGAGCACTGTTACCGCATACCATAGTCATAATAGTCTTCCAAATAGAATCCCGCCAAAGACAAAAGCACCAAACCATTTGTTGGACACAAATCTACATGCAAAGCACAATAGACCAAGACAGTAAGAATCTAGAAGTCTAAACATTATCAATGACATGAATCAATTCAAAAGTGCATAGAACTGCTTTGTGTATATAATACTGTATGCTAAATGTGAACTGACTGTAGGGCAGGTGATTCACGCCTAAGGCAGCAGATAAATAAAAGTAAAGCAGTTAAGCGTAAATTCATTCAGTAACTAAAAGTAAGCACATCTCTAATTACTATTCAATGCATACTTTCTGTTGCAATCTGCACGAGATGATAGATCAACGGTCCAAATTTGCCAAGCCAATTGGCCAGAAGCAGCTGTCAAAAAGGCGTAATATGGCCAACCTGCTCAGAAAATATAGAGAAAAGAAATTAAACTAAAACAGAATATGGCATATAAGTAACGAGAAAAATGATAGCAAGAAGCCCATTCGAGCTAAAAATAATTAGAGGAAAGTACATACCAATATTAGCATTGACTCCGGAAAGAGCAAGACTGCTTACACATGCTAATCCAAATCCACTAATCCATTCTTTTGTGGAATCTCCAAATCTCAAGGCTGTTGATTTGACACCCACTTTCAGATCGTCTTCTTTATCCTGGATGAACAGTTAGAAACATATTGACAAGACCTGATTTCACCCCAAAAAATAAAACAAAAATAATAAATAAATAAAATAAAATAAAAAGAATTCTTTTAACTGTCTCATACAAGTTTAAGGGGGAACATAAATCCAAACTGGTGCATCCGCTGTATACATAAACATCGAATATATGCCAGATTCTATGAGAGATGCAGTCAGTTGTGGCACACGGAAGTTATGATACTGAAAACCTGAAAGTCTAAGAGTAATTGACATGTGTCCTCCCATTTAAAACATTATTGTGAAGTTTAAGTTTTATGGCAAAAGGAATGCATCATGTCAATAGTCATTTACATGGAATGCAGCGGACAGTATTCTCCAACAAATTATAAGATGCAATCTGATACCACCAGGCTATAACAACATACCCAGTATGATCCCACAAGTGGGGTCTGGGGAGAGTGAGGTGTATCCAGACCTTACCCATACCTCTAGTGAGGTAGAGAGGCAATCTGATACCACCAGGCTGTTACATAGATAATAGTATAATACCATTAAAGTACTAAGAGAAAATCCAAACTAGGAAACAACTACTCCTATTCCAATTTTGCACACTTCTTACTTTTGGGACGTTAGAAATGCTTGACACCATTCCATTCGTAACAATTATCTTGATAAACTAACAGTTTTATTGAATTGCGAACTTGTCATAGGAAGCCCAATCTTCCAGGACATGGTTACTGGGAGTTATTAAGCAGGATAGAATCAAGCACAACACAATGGTGGGCATGATACCAGAACACAGGTCTTCAAGGTGTAGGCTCCTAATACTAAAGTAAATTTCTTTTTAATATGTCATAGTTATGTTAGAACTTATTCTGCTATATATCTCAAAACTAAATTTAGTTAAAAATGGAAGCTAATTTCTAATGATTAATATGTACCTGATGAGCATAAATTGTGTCATATACAAGCGTCCAACACACACCAGAGACATACAATGGAAGCACAACTGCTGGATCAATACTTCCTTTAATAGCAGCCCAACCTAACAAAGCTCCCCAGTTGAAAGTTAGACCAAGATAGGCTTGAGGCTGCAACAACAGATATAAACATCATCAAATTTAATCAAACAGTTGGAAGAGAAGCTGAGAAGAATCATGTCCTTTATTGGGGCAGGGTGAGTGAGAGAGGGTACAGATATACTGATTTAAGAGAGCAGAAGATTCGGATACATTACCCAAAAGGTAAATCTCTTCATGAGGGGGTATGAGAAGACCAGTAACAAGGATGAAGCTCCCAAAATGCGGCTGCAGGAAGAGAACATATCATTAATAATGTAAAAAGGTCACTTAAAACGAGAATGTTTATGCATTGAGATACAACTTGCAAGAAAAAGATCAAAGATACTCCCACTGTTGCATGTACCCTCGTTCTCCATATCATGGGAAATCAAAAGTAAACCATAAGTGAAATGTTTAAGCATAGCATAAGACAACCATAATAATTTCAGATGTGGTTTCCAATAATGTACTGTCTTTAGTCATATGTTTAAACTTTGCGATTACATTCCATACCTAGATTTTACAAAACAAAACTTCTCATTTATGGATTTAAGTAAAAGTCCAAAGTTCATAGCAAGAATTTAAGTAGGACCCGAACCTTTTGGGTTGGGACTTGGGAAAGGGGAGGTCTTGGAAATGGTGCCGGAAATGACAAAGTGGGAAAAAAGGAGAAATGTCAACAACCTATGTGTTCATTACATTTGGTCATAAATGTTAAAGTTCTTTTCAAGATAAACTGATCCTTCTTTTAGAGAGGAGAAAAGGCAGCCACATCATAAGACTCACCAAATTTATATTGACTAGTAATCCTAAGATTCAATAAGCATTATTAGGTGATCAAAGCAATGAATGTCGGGCAAAAAAGATTCATCAGTCCGCAAAGTATCATACTATCATATACAATTTTCTGGTGTCATACTTCTTCTTTTTGGATAAAGTAAAAGTTCATCAAATCAAATGCCATCAGCTCTAAGATGGTACTGGCAGAACAACATCCTAAGATTACAGCATTTGTCATTACTGTAGAGAGCTAATAAATACTTTCTGACTTCATACTTGTGCAGAAAATGTCGCTTAACCTCTTTTTTTTTTTTTTTGATAAGGTAAACAATTTTATTGATATTGGGAAAAGCTCCCGTATACAAGAGGTATACTAAAAGGTAGAGAATCTACATCAAAATATGATTCTCTACAAAAGACACCCAATCATCTACATCAAAATATGATTCTCTATAAACCATGAGATAAAAGCAACACATATAAATCTCTTAACTGAGATCAGATAGACACTCCCTAGGTTAAAATGAACCGATTAACCAAAACACTCTCAAATAGATTAAGAAAAACTTTTTCTCTGAAAGAGAAAATATGAGAAGAAACAAAATAAAAAAAGACTACAAACCTAAAATTGTTCAATTGCAAAAGAATCCCAAGACCTAATAGCAATTGGAATCCTAGAAAACAAAGCCCTTGAAAGGGTGTCAGGACACCACTAGCGACTGGCCGCGACCTTGTTCTTTCCACCTGCACTGCATGAAAGCTATCAAATGTAATAAAAAGCAGAAGACAGGACTTAACTTGTTATGCATACTCTCAAATATAAACCACTTTTCAGAAGAATGATATGAAGGGATTATATTGGTGATGAGAGGAGGAGTCGGGATTAAACCAATATAGCGTATCAATACTCAGCTATCAAGTACCTGTTAACTACAAAGTGGTTGATGATACAAATAGGAGTTAGAAAAGATTACAGATGATAACAAGAGTGAGGAAAGAAAATGGACAATGGGAAAGACTAGCAGCCATTTTTCCTCTCATTGTCCCACCCTGCCATCCCGTGACCAAGATAATGGAGAAGAAGTAGCATGAGTCATCACCTTCATTGAGTAACCAATATCCTCTTCCTAAAGTCCGGTTCCTAACTTACTTAAGCAATGCCAATTAGGAAATACACTCATGCTGAAACCGTAAATGACGTCAAGAACTACTTTTTCTCACTACAATCCAATAGCAATGAGAAAGAGAACGAACTTTCTCACCGAGTTGTGACACGAGTCAAAATAAGTTGGCCCTTTTCTTTTACAATGGAATTAACAAATGTTTACTGCACAACACACTTACCATATCACTTGGCCAACACAAAGAACAGGAATAAAGTAATTTCTTGCTTGAGGTAACAGCAGCGTAACTTGGGCTCTAAAATTTTACAGTATCCTACTAAAACTGAAAGGGGGAAAACCCAATCACCTTAGTATCGATATCTCGATCAAGAAGATCATTGATTGTACATCCAGCACCTCGCAAAAGCAAAGCCCCGCAACCAAATAAAGTCATCATCTTTACATCAGGAAGACTCCCTGGTGTAGCAGCTAAAGCAATAGACCTACATATAAATCCCTAAAAATATAAAAATGATAACAAACACAATGCAATGTCAATCCTAACATAGGCAAAAACACTAAGTGATTTCTTTCAATCTGGCTAAGCCTTGGTGGTCAGAGTTACTCATACATGAGTTGGAATTAGTCGAGGTACGTGCAAGCGACCCGACGCCACGGTTATTAAAAAAAGGATAACAAACACAAAGATAAAGAGTAAAATGAAACAAAAAATGAAAAAGGGAGTATTACCACATACAAGGCCAAGCAAGTAACCAAGTACCAATAGGTTTATCAAGTCGGGCAAGATGAGCATAGGGTCGGGTTCTTTGGGGCAAATAAGTATCAATCCAAGAAGGGTTTTGTTGATCATTTTTATTCTTTTTATCTTCTGAATTAGCTAAGGTTGAAAAATGAAGAACTTGATGGAATCCTAAAAGTTCAGTTTTTGAAAAATGTGTAAAGGGGTTTTTAAAATTGGGGGTGGGTGTGTAATGATTAGATGAAGATGATGAAAATTGAAAGGGGTTGATTAGTAGAGAATAAAGATCAGTGGGGCTATTAGGGTTTGTTTGGTGGTGGGAGGGGGAGAAGGCGGTGATAGAGGGGCGAGGGTGGTGCCATTGAATGACACTGGAAGCTCGGGAAAGGCGGCGATATAATGCCATTTTTAGCTATGAGAATAGTCACGCTGCAAGGGAGGGAAGTTTAAAGAATTGTTTGCCTTGTTTGCTGTCCCTTTGGACACACAATAGATTGTTGTTCGGTGTTTGACTGTAAGGCTGTAACGATCAAAATTTGGAGAAGGGCTGCACTAACAATTTTAAGCACAAAATCGAGTGAAAACGTAGTAAGGAGTAGGGCTGCCCATAGTATTGTAAATACCGAATTACCGTACCGAATCGAATTTTTTTTTACTTTGGTAACGGTATTTTGGTATTTGGTACGGTATTTGGTATGAAATTTTAAAAATTTTGGTATTTGGTACGGTATTCGGTATCTATAAAGAAAATACCGAAATACCGAAAATACCGAAATACTTAATTACATATACAAATTATATATATTATATTTATAAAAATCATAATAGCTTAATTAATCTAAATATGAGCTAATAAAATTCTAAATAGAATATCTAAAACTTGTTAGTATATGATTATATATTTAATTAAAATTTATAAATATTTATAAATAAAATAGTATCAATACCATCAAATCTACTTTAATTCTTTACTAGAGAGTTGTCTTTCAAGCACCGTCAAAACTCAAAAGCTTGTTGTTTTGTGTGTAAAAAATATATTAGATTATCATAAGTAGAATTAAAATTTTAATAATGAAATTTTTTGTGTAAGCTTGTGTAGTAAAGTTGGTTTAATTAGATTTCGGCTAGTGTTATTTGTACGTTGGAGCTTTGCTACATGTTTTGTGGTATTTTTATATTTTGCGCTGATGTACTGTGATGGTTTATTGTTAATTGTCAGATGAAGTTTCTTAGTTCCTTTCATATTTCTTTGCAACATATATATCTATTATATGTAAGTCGAAGTTGAACAAACTACGGTTATCGACTTACCGTACTGAAATTACCGAAATCGAACATGAAAATACCGAACCATACCGAATTAGTTTGGTATGGTAATGGTATGACATTTTTAAAAACCGAAAACCGAAATTATCGAACCGAAATGTGAAATAACGTACCGTACCGTACCACGGGCACCCCTAGTAAGGAGTAGTTGAATTTACTTTACTATGTTCTGTTCCTTGACTAAATTCTGCATTGTTATGCTTGTCCTTATTGTATTGCGGGCTTGGCGTGCATTTTAATGGTTAATCAAGTCAAACTTGATGTTTCTTTCCAATTCTTTCTCACAATCCCACCTCCGCTTTGCTCTTTGTCGTGCTGCTTCCACTAGCAACCAGCTTCAGATTATCCTTACGGCAAAGTGTTGAGTAGAGGTGCTTCTTCTGATCTTAGAAAATGTAAGGAACAATCGATAAGGGGCAAAAGACTGATTCACACGGAATTACATGTGCCCCATATCACTCCGGTCACAGTCTAAGAATTTGAACGAGCAAGTGACTTTAGGATTCGACAGATTTCAAATGCTAAAAGCCGGAGTAGTTGATTTAGTAGTTCTCTACCTAAACTAATAATGTAGGGTTTATCTTCATATTTTAGTAGATTTAGACGAGTTTCATGCCATCATGTCATATTTTACCATATTTTAATAATGACATTAAGATCTGTTATCATTTGGAGAAATGAAGGCTTACGTCTTCTTGAACAATAATAAGTATGGAAACTTCTGTTTAGTCTGGAGACTGGACTACAAGTCTTTTCTTTGAAATGCTTCCTTAACAAGAACTAGAGGCATATCCTTTGGACTATCTGGAAACACAAAAACTTCAAATGCCAGTTCGAAGTTCCAAGACCATGCCACCTCGTAAAGACATGCTCCTTTCAAATTGGTTTTAAAATAAAGAGGACTTCTATAATACAATCCCGAAATTGGGTTCTGGTTCATCCTTTGGGTTCCCTCACATCTAAAAACTTCCCTATTCCGTTGGCACTAATCCTTTATACATACTCCAAGAGATCACCTTGCTAACTACATTTGCACATCTTATTTCTCTGTAATAGGAAGGAACAATTATATAGTTGAATCTATTCGCTACTTCTGTACAGCTTCTCAAGGTAGAAATAAAATTTTATGCAGCGATTCTCAAATAACCTCATTGAATAAATGTACACAAACTCATTCTCGGATCATGAGGAGTTTCGGTTGCAGAGGGTGTAACCAGATATGAGAGAGCTAAATGCAAAGGCTATAAAAGCCAGGAAGGACACCCCAATAGATGCAGTTGCCATCTTTGTAAACTCATCATTTCCCCAATTTGATATCCAGTCATCTACCCTCGTTGCAGCAGAAGAAGATGCGGACATAATAAGATAAGCCAATATCTGCACATGTACAAGCAAAAGCAGAAATTTTGAGAGCATATAAAACGTAACACAGTAGCAAAAGTAAGGAGCAGAGTTGAGACCAGGATTCAGAACAGTTAGTCTATTACCATTATGAACTTTAACAATTATTAAGGCTAAGAAGCATATTTTACTTTTCTAGGACGTTCAACATAAGAATATCCCCATTCTCCAGCAAACATGAAGACCAAAGCTTGTCGACTTCGCCAGTTTTTACATTAATTCTTAATTTGTTCTAAAACAACATTCATCTCCCAAGAAACAAAACATGCTGCAAACCAACATGTCAACATAACGTTTCTGTATTAGAACAGGAAATGAGTATAATTTTGTTAGCTAGATACCGTAGGCTAGTAATAAATTTCAGAAGAGACAAAATTAAATTTTAGATACTGAAACTTGTGCCCCTAAACATGATAAGTCATTGATCTTTAAGTAATAAAAGAGTTGTGGTTAACACAAGATTGACTTAGGTCTTTTTTTTAGAAAATTAAATATAAAACAGTAAAGAAGTCCCTTGGAGGCTGAAGACCAGCCTATCTTCTTCTACATCAGTATGAAATCAAACTTCAGAAAGAAAGCATTAATCATTCGACATGACCTTACCAGAATTGATTCTGTAAAGTGTCTTCCTTGATATATAACATCCAATTCATGTCAAGATAGTTTCATACTATCATACAACAACAACATACCCAATGGTCCCACAAGTGGGGTCTGGGGAAGGTGAGATGTAAGAAAACCTTACCCTCACCAAGGTGGAGAGGATGTTTCCGAGTTTAATTCATTCATATGCAAAATTCTTGTTATAACTTAAATTGACGGGTGAAAACTTAGGTGAGTTAAGTATAGGCCATCAGGCCCTGACAAGCTAGGAAGTACACTGTCTCCTGTTGCTTTCTATTATTGGGTTTACTCCACCAATATCTTGTTTTAATTTGATTGGCATACTATGAAATTAATTGAAAAAATGCTGAGTTCCACTCTGACATCTATCTCATATAACCACACATGGTTGTGGTCTTCCAGTGCTGAACGAGGTTAGTGTAAATTGCTCACAATGCATTGAGAAAAAAATCTCAGCAGTAAGCAGAATCTTGTCTACTCGCTTCTAAGACTAGTTCTCCTTCAGCAAAAATTTCAGACAAGCAGTAAGTTGGACTACTTGAAAAGGTTACGCAATGCAAGCTTTACTCCTAACAAGCCAATTAATTGATCTTTAGCCAAGTGAAATCATGATGATATCCCCTCCTGTGTAGCGGCATGCTAACGGGCAGAGGTGAATTGAACATAATGTGTTTGAGCTCGAGATTCCACTGTAGTCCACTAAATTCATTGAGTTCAAAATCCATTGTTTGTACTCATTTAGTTGATTTTTTAGCGCATATACTAGGTCCAAATCAAAACTAGAAATACATGTTAACTAAACTAGACAAGTTCAAAAGTCAATAAATACTTGCCTGATCCATAGAGAAATTAAAATATCGCATGCCGCCTGAAGAAGAGTGTTTGGAACTTGCCAAATTGTATACTAAAGTACACGCTTGAAATCCAGAATAAGCAAATCCAATGACATTAACAGCAACACAATACCTGTTACATAACTAAAATTAGCAAAAAAAAATAACAACTACAATTATTACTCTATCCATTCCAATTTATTTGAACCTATTACTCAAGTTGATTAAACTTTAAAGCTAAATTGGAAGATTAATTCAATATTTTAGTTTGAGCGAAAAAAATCGTGAAATGTGCGATTTGACTCCGAAAAGCAAAAAAGTTCATATAAACTGAAACGAGGTGTGTAATATGCAAATTTGAGACCTGTATTCCTTGTATCGATCAAAAGAGTCACCACTCCATCCCTCAGTTTTATCAGCAGCCATAACCGAAAATGAAATCAAGCACAAAACAAACTCACAAATCCTAAACCCTAACGCCGCTTTCAGCACCGTGGACCCCACACTTGACGTCCTCAAAACCTGCCTCCCATTTTCCACGTCACCACCACCGCGACCGGGTCCCACTTTAGTCAACCCAGGAGTCACATCCTCCCTAACCGCCCTACTAAAATTAAACCGCGGCGGAGGCGTAGTACTCCGATCCTTATTGCCGCCGTGTTCCGACGGCGGAGTAGGTGTAGGAGGTAAACTTAAGCTTAAATTCTCCGACGAAGGTTTATGATGAGGAGATCGAAGTGGTGAATAGTACTTGTCTTTGTCAAATGAAACTATGGCTCTATTAGAAGATAAGGATTTTGTAGAAAAGTGATTATCTCCGCCGCCGTCGACGGAGAAAGGTTCGTCGGAACGGAGAGGTGAATCGGATCGGAGAGGTGAGTGAAATGAGTCCATTTGACTCAGTTGTGACTCGGTATCTGACATTGATATATGACTTGTTGTACTGTTCTGTTTGTGTAACTTGTTCTTATGGTGACTGCTGTGATTTGAATTTGAATTCGCCATTTTTGGAGTTTATGGGAAATTGCTGTGAGCTTTATTGAGAGTTGAGAGAAAAAAAGTAAGGGAAATAATGGAACTGCTTTTTTAGTTGTTTTGTTATAGTGGGCTCTTTTATTTGACAAATAGGATACTAACACGTGGAATATGATGAGGTGGGTAGCAGAGTGGGTTATAGGGTAATAGAGCTAACCATGGTCCGCGTCTACAGGGAAATTCAGCTCCACGTTAGATATTTGTCTGCATGAATCTTTCTGACGAGTTATTATTCCTTACGGAGTGTCCCTTAAATCGCATTTGCAGGTTAATGCACCATTAATTGCACCTCGTATTAAAAGAATTTTATTAAGAAAACAAAAAAGGACTTCTTTTCATATAATTTTTCCACCAATTTTTCAATGATCCGTTTGACCATAACTTAGAGCCTGTTTGGCCAAGCTTCTGGGGAGCCAGAAGTGCTTATTTTTCTCAAAAGGTGCTTATTTTAAAATTTTAAGGTGTTTGATCAAGCTTTTAGGGAAAAATAAGTGCTTTTGAGTGGTAGAAATAAGCTCAAAAAAGTAGCTTCTTGAAAAAAATAAGTGTTTTTGATTATTTGGGACAAGAATACCCATTTCAAACTTCCATATTTAATCAAGTTAATATTATTATACATCCATTTTCGTAATTCGATAATTTTTTTAAATATTGGTTAAACACAAATTTATAACAAAAACACTTCTCTAAAATTTGGTCAAACACAAACTGTTTATCTCACAAAGTACTTATTTGAAAAATACTTTTGATAAAAAGCACTTCTCAAAATAAGCTGATTTTGGCAGCCTGGCTAAACAGGCTCTTAGTATATGAGTAGTATGTACCTCTAGCAGTCAGCGGTAGAATTAAAGTCCCAATCTTCATCTTATTTTACTACATTGTTTCAATCGTTATAAACTGCATGAAATCACATGAGATAGAACTTCAGATATTCAGAGTATAACCAGAGAAAGCTTCTTCCTCGTGGACAATTCAAATTTAAATTAGCTAATCCTAAGTTAAAATACTTAAATTTTACTTCTTTTAACCTATCCTTATTTTTCACACAAATACATGTAAAGTTGGAGTAAACGCATCGAGATCGACCACGGGCGCCCCAAGCCTCCTGTAGTGGTTGTGCCAAGAAAAGGAAATTTAAAACAAAAAAGAACACAAAGAGTACATTGTAGTCGTTGGACCAACAAATTTACTAGTCATACATTTCAACAAACACGTGTGCTTAGGGACTTTAAGAAGCCCAATTACACGAAGGGAAGTAGAAAACTACTTGGTTAAGAAACAAGGTTTACTTTTGACTACAGCAAAAGAAGAAGATAGTGGTGAGTAGGTATATTTGCCTCATTAACCTAATAAAGGCTCCTAAAGTGAAACTTTAGCTTTATATATATCAACTCCAAATCACATACTACTACCTTTTTCGAGGACCCAAAAAATAAAGTGGACTTCATTATCCTCAACTTGCTTTAAGTCACAATCAACCACACTCAACGTATATTTACCATTCACTGCTAGCTCCTTTCTTAAAAGGGCTTTCCAGTAGATTGCTCAATCATATATATAGTGACCACCTGTATTGTTCTTATTTTAATTAGCACAGTGCTCAGAAACTTGTCTTAGTAGACATGGAATAGTGAAAAAGACACAAGACCAACTGCTAATCAAATCTAATTACGCGTAACCAATAATTCAACATAGAAAATTCACTGCTAAACGTCAAATTATCTTGTTTGCTACCACTTCTTCCTGCAGCCTCAGTATTTTAAAAGTTCTATTATTAAATGTGATACCTTAGCATGGGTTGTGTTCATTGCGATAAGAAAAGTATCATAATATTCTTTTCTCATGCACCTCTCTCTCTACAAGCTGTTTCTTTCAAATTCAATAACAAAAAGAAACTCCAAAAAGCTTCCTTTCTCAATAATGGAGGTACAAAAAGAGAATGCACTTCACCAAACTACCTTTATTACCTTTCAACACAAAAACCAACGACCAAAAGATGTGCTATTTCGCCTTTCAGAAAGATTATTGCTGTGTCATTTTAAATTACACGAACTCTGATTTAATCGACCAAAAGGAGAGCTATCATAGATGGTAACATGCAAAGCAAACGATCATACACTTTAGTATTTCGTACAATGTTCGGTACTATCTTTCGATTCCATTGCTTTGCCCAGAAAAAAAAATCTACGCAAGATTCTTTCCAGACGAATTAAGGACTGCAAAACATTAACCATCTCAGAGAAGGTATAGGAGATCAATGCCAAATTTACATCAAACTAAGCAGGCCAAAAACATATATCGTTGGAGCTGTTGTCTTCCATCAGTCGCACACTAGTTTCAGCAATCTAATTACAGTTAGAGGCCCCCTACAACACTCAACAATAGCTAGAGGTTGACAAAATTCTCAGAGCCTGCAAAAAGTTAGTATTTAACCTGGACGGGGCCACCTCTACAGAACAAATAGTTACAGCGGACTTGGCGAATGTTCCACCAGTACTTCCACATGCTCTACATTTCCATGACTGTGAGGTGCCAACGCTAAGGTTCTGTCTTCAACTCTTGTTTGAGCAGCTTCAGTTACCTCACTGCTCGGGCCAGCATCCTCTGTGTGCACAGGACGGAGCAAACCTTGCAATCTCAGCAGGTAGCTCTGACTACTACTTTGGGATCTCACATACCGAGCTGCTGTCACAATGTTGCTTGATGACCTTTCTGAATCAGCACGGATATTTGATAAAGCACTGAGATCGAGGTTTGGAAAAACAGAACAACGGCATCTAGGGCATTTCACGTTTAGGCGAAGCCATTCATCAATGCATGCAACATGGAAGTTGTGAGCACAAGGCAGACCACGAACCTGCACAAAGGTTTTGAAATAAGAAAAGCGGCAGAAGAGAATAAATAAAGATAGCACGGACATAACTAGTATGACACTCATGGTGTTGGCTTTAACCGAACCAACCTCCTCCCTCCAACAACAACAAAAGGAGAAACGGAAAACTAGAAAAAAATGCTAACAAAATGAGAAATGGGCAGAATGTCCTGATCCTGCTTAACTGGAATTAGCATGCATTTAATATTGCCAACTATCTCAAAGATAAGTTAAGCATCTTCAAGGGAGGCCGAGATATACAAATGCCATCTACGCTAAGCTATAGAAACCTAAGGACGAAAATTAGTAAGAACAACCTAAGGACGACACCAAAGCAAGTCTCTTTCATTTGTTTTAACCATCTTGCTCAGAATTTAATTTCATGTTCTCTCGAATTGAGCCAGTGCATGACAATAAATTATTTGCACACTACTTGAGCATGCACCTTAGACAATTAGAACTCCAGTACTCCCATTCTATTACACATAAAGTTCTTTAATAATAAAGGAGAAGTAAAGTTTACACGAAAGAGACAAATACCTCATTTCCCACGTGAAACTCTTCCAAACAGATAGGGCACTCACTACAGTCGGTTGGAACCGCCTTCATCATGAACTTTGGAAGTTCTTGAATGAGAGCCTCCACAGCTTCTCTCTGTGTGCCAAAAAGAAGTTTCACCAGTTGAGATGAGAGAGAATCTTCTTATTCACCAGGGGTAGCAAGGAGAATAGGAAATTCATACTAAGGATATATAGCTGTTGACAATAAGTTGTCAGTCATTACCTGAGCTTGACTCAAATAAAGTCCTGGATGGTATGAAGCAGCATCTTGGCCCATCCCTCTCATCTCCTGGCCAGCTTCAAGTGCCCAATCTGGCACCCTAATCATGTCAACTAACACCTGCAATTAAAAAAAATGTAGGCTTGTGAATAAAACCCAAGATTCAATTGCCATAACTTACTACTAAGGACCAAAATATTACCATACCATGAAGCACAGGACTCAAAAACTAGAAGTCATAGAGATTTTCACACTAGGGGCCCATGAGAGAAATAACACATTGGCCAGTGTGATTATTCTATTATAATTATTTGACATTTACTTCTGGTGACAGCAGATTAGTCGACCAAGATCATTAACGGAGATCACCCATGAATCCTCCCCACACAGAAACTGTTTTCACGGAACTTACTTCCTAAAAGGCAATAAGTGATATTTATAGATCTTTTATACAGAGAATATATAGCCAACTCCAATTAGTTTGGGATTGAAGCATAGTTGCTTGATGGATGGAAGGTGCTTTCTTACAATCAATACACTTTGATTAGATGCAAAAGTTGTAACAGAACTAGTTGTGGATTGTTGTTTTATTTTTCCAAAAAAAAGAGGAGAGAAAAGTAGTATATAGCCAATTCATGTCAGAAATGATAAGAGAACTGTAGATATTAAAACAAATGGCCACTAAAACTTTAAATCAGACCATTAGTCAAAATAGTAAGAGGCATTGCCAATCGAGATCATTTTATCCAACAAGATTAAAAAGAACTCAACACACTGCCAAATATAAAAGGTAAAAAAAAAATGATTACTACCAATTAATATGTAAGCAAATTGCACTTATTCTGTAGTTCTAGGGGCATTCTAGAAATTAAATACTTTGACAGCATATACACATGTGTGCTGTGTCCATTCTATAGGGTTTAATTCCCATATATGAACACTAAAGAAAAGAGCCAGCAACAAGCTACGAGAGACTACTCCACCATATGATATCTCTCCTTTTTTCTTTTTTTTTTGAAAAATTGCCTTATGATATCTTTCTTTCATATGCATTTATAAGATACTCCCTCTGTTCCAATTTATGAGGCAATATTTCCTTAAAAGTCAGTTTCAAAAGAATGACAGCATTCTAAATTTGGTAACAATTTAACTTCAAAATTACAATTTTACCATTAATGAAATGATTTACAACCACACAAACATCTGTCTTATTTTAGACCACAAGTTTCAACAGTCTTCCTTTATTTCTTAAACTTCGTGCCGAGTCAAACTATGACACATAAAGTGGAACGGAGGGAGTACATCTTTTATGTCATCAATTACATCACAGATTACCGTCTCTTATCTAAACCTAGAAAGAGAAACCGGGTAGCATCATGTCTGGGGAGGACGATTAGAGATGGTTTGGACCGCACTGGTCCATGCAACGTACCATGAAAAATGCCCTATTCAGTAGGACTGGCAGACGACAAAAAGATGTAGGGTATGGAATGTTGCTTCATTAGCAGTAATGAGGGTTGTGTGGAAGGACAAATATATGACAGCTTTTGAAGGAAAGAGCATGATTTACACATTTGAAGAGTAGTCATGCACCTATGAGGTTCGTAGAGTTGGATAGAAGATTGGCTGTCTTATTGGTAGATTACCATATCCTTTCATAGGATCTCTACCTCTGGGTATACTTCTTGTATACGGGAGATCTACGCATGATTAGTCAAATTGCTTTAACTTAATCAAAAAAAACCAAGAAAGGGTAATTTCTGACAAGCAGATTGAGAGCACAAGTACTTTAACGTGGAGAAATAGCAAGATAGCATCAATCATATGCTTTTATATAAACCAAGGAAAAAAAGAGAGGGGGGGGGGGGGGGGTAGGGGAGACTAAAAGGAAATAAATATAAGAGGAAGAATCTAATTCAGACATTTTGTCATACATGCATGTCAAGATACATACTTAAATCAAGTATGTTTTGGGTTCTAAAGCTTACCCCAAATTCTGAAATAGGAATTCCTTGTTGAGCGCGTAATAAATGGGCTTGCCTTCTAGCTAACCACTGCACCAAGTAAATGAAAACTTAAGGAAAGATGTAATGTTACTTTATTTATTTTTTATTTAAAAAAAAAAAGGAAAGACGTAACAATGACGCAATATATTTGCTAAATTGTCATGTACTAGACCAAATACATCTGTCTGGTTACATACAGACAAGATAATGCCGAGAAAACATCGGGATTTGAAATATTCTCCAGATCACACTAGGGAAGACTGAAGAGAACAATCAGGAAAACGAGATTCTTATTTCTGTTAGTTACAGGTAAGTACCCTTTGTTTAGTTCCTCTTTTTATAGGATTTCATTAATTTATCTTCCTCCTTTTTTTCCCTTTTTAGGAGGGGGGAAGGGGAGGTGGGGAACGCAGCTGTCCGGATTGAATAAAGTGGTAAGCAGTTAGTTTTTGGAAAACTTTGAGAAACTAACCTTCCCTGTCGATATGCACGCTATGCACAGGAGTCCACAGTAGCTGAACAGCAACCAAATTAGGAAACCCCACTTTTGGCCTTCTTCCGGAAGCTGAAAGAGTTTATAAATAATATCAGTTCTAAGCTTTAACGGAACACCAGGAGTAGCAAAGAATTACCAGGACTTACGCAGTTTCTTGCACTAGTGAACCATAATGTCCCGATGATGGTCCAAGCCCAAAGAAAGGGATAAAGAAGCAGGGCAAGAACAGAAAGAACAGCTATTCTTCCACAAAAACGACCATATCTCTGCTGCCAACCAAAATCCCTAAATTGCAATAACACTAAACTTCAGTCCGGTCATCTAAGAGCACAATCCATATGAGGTGAACATGTGACCATAAGTTCCAAATAACCACCATAGGGGAGTTATCTCTAAAAGCTACTAACTAGTCTAATTTGTACATTGCTCCTGGCATTTACTTAAATAAAATGGAGGCAAGCGAATAGAGTCGACGTATGAAAGTACAACACAAGTTTTTTCTTTTTGTCGGAAGAAGAGTATTATACCCAATTAAGCAACCCCTCGGACGATCTCATGACACCATCAAGATTGATGATATAGGTAACACAATAAATCTAGAAAGAAAAATTAAAGACATCGCTATTTTAACAAATTATAACCTAATTAAACAACCTCTCAGGCAATCAGATGTCAGGCGCAAAAAAGGTAAAATTGCCATCAAGATAGATAATACAGCTAGCACAATAAATCGTAAGAAGACGAGAAAAGAAGGGCTTACAATCCCATTCCAGCAGCAAGTCCATTATCTACAAACATCAAGAGACGAAACACAAACACTGCTGTATAGTCAACCTGAATTGCGAAAAGGGAAAAACTGAGACATAATACTACTAAAGCAACAAAAAAAACATAGGTTTTACTTTCTTTTTTCAAAGAAATTTCTTGGATACCTACCACGATCCAGATATGCAATGGATATACACAAAGATGGTAGCGCTTCCAATTGATAGCCACAATGATTCTGATAATTAAACAGTTAAAGAAACAACAGAACTACAAGATAATAGTGACTAATTACTAAAATCAAGAACATGTTTTTATGGTAATCCTAATTAAAAAATAAAGTTCCTGAGCAAGAACATTGAAAGGATACATACTAGTAGCAAGCATTGATAGGAAGAACCCATCATACCTGCAAGAATAACAAAATTCAAAATTAGAAAAAGCAGCCCTGTGCACAAAGCATCCTGCGTTCAGGGTCCGGGGAATTCTATATAGGAAACAAAAAGATTAAAGATTTGAATACCACTAACCATTTAAAATCAACACCTCTCATCGCCATTTGAAAACCCTAGTAGGATTATCTTATTTCATTTCAACTAAGCAAGTATTCTTCAAGTCTTGAATCTGAGCAACTAAGAATATTGTACGAAAAATATATGTGATGACTATGGTATAGTAAAAATATAATAGCAGATTGGTGTAAGGATTTTTAAGAGGGCCTAGTTCTGTAATGAAAAAAAGGAAAAGTAGACACAACTGGTGAACTGAAGAAGAAGCAGAGACTATCTTTTTAATTTGGATTTTGGAATGTAACTCCCCACTATTTATGCCACTTCCAATAGATGATCAATTTTTAAAATGTGACTGTTTGTGGCTATTTCGTAAAACAATAGCCACTCACCTTTTACAGCTTGTTTGGATTGTTGTTAACGGTAGTAAACAATATTTGTTTTGATTGTTACTTTAAAATTTTTATTGTATCGTATCATTAACTCCAAGATGAAAAGCCTCATTTTTATGTAACTACGACCGATTTGGTGTGATTGTTACGGTATTTTTTTCTCTCGTCTTCCTCTTAATATTCTCATTTTACCATTTATCCATTCTTTTCTATAATAATTCTAACACTACCCAAACCTTCCTCCAAGAGTATATTCATCCTTCTTCTTTAGTTCATACGAAAAATAATAATATGGCTTTCTGAAAAGCATATTTTTACGTCTAAAAAAGTCCGAATTCCAATTTTGATCTCTTAACAAAATCAATTTAGTGACATTTACTACGAAAAGAAATGAGTACATGTAGCTAAAGTTTAACTATACTGTTGTTCTGAAGATGATTTAATAGACAAAAAGGAGTTGGGTTAGGGTAGCCAAAGATGCCCTAAAGCCATCTGTTCTAGTAAAACAACAACGCATGCTAAGATATTAAAGAGGTCATTATCTACAAAAGTTGAATTATATAAAAAGGTTTGTTGTTCCAGATTCCTCCAGAATTAACTGCTCGGGACATAATAATACAAATGATATTGACACATCAAAATTTATACTATTGTTTGCTTATGTAAAGCTTTTCCAGACTTACTTCTACTTTAAAGTCGCCCTTAATGATACTGCCATCTGTATAATCAATCACAAACTCATAAACATACTTCTAAATTTCACCATCAGTCAATACTTAAGAGGGCCCCAACAAATTAACGATATTACTTCCTGACTTAAATTAATTATGAAATGTAACTTTGAGTTTCCAAATGTGTCACGCCAAAGTCATTCTTATTGAGAAATTACTGAAACTTTAGAATTGAGTTGCATATATGTTCTCAAAACTTTGTGATAGAAGGTAATTTCATATATATAAACAAAACTACAATCCTTAAGCTGGAAATAGAAAAGAATGATTAGAATTAATTGACTGGTCATGACATGTTAACATATTCCATTTCCCAGTGGAAAACTTTAACAAAAATTTCCAGATGCGTTGAAGCATGAGTTTTGTCAATAAATTACCTAAAGCCAGCTTTGAGGGTCGATGCATTTGAAGGGTTTAAATGCATAGAAATTAGAATTTGAACCCAGCAAACACAATTTGGCAGAAGCTTCAAATTAGGAACCCTGTTTTGGGTCTAAAATTCCAAAATTATCTCCAGCCTGCTTCTTCCAGTTTTTCTTGGCACGTTTTCAACATTTTATATCTTATTTCTTATAAGAGCAGTGTCCGAGCCAACTTGTACGCACCTCATCTATTTATGCTAGTGGGAGGTGGCAGGTGAACAGTGATATTTGGGCAAATTTGCACGAGCCTCGACTATTCCACCTCATACCTACTACTTGCCACTAGCACAATAGGTCAACTTGTTTCAAGTATTGGAATACCAGAGTCCTTTATTTCAAAACTACTGACAAAGGAGGAAATACAGAAGCAGCAGCAGGAGCATGTGGACTAAAAGCAACAATGAGACATTAAAATTGGCGTGGTCCCTTCACTCACACTTCTTGGTCCAGTGTTGAGCTGCTGTGCTTAATGTTTTTGGGCAAGCAAGAAAGTAATAAAGCATTCATTATAGAAAAAAGTTGACACACGATGTTCAGTGTTCCAACAGATAAATTAGTGATCCCATTGAGCTTTTTCAGGACTGTAACAAATAACAATGCTCACACTTATATGACTTAAGACCAGAAAACATGCTTATATGGTGGCTGAGGAAATTCCCAGAATCCATGATCACAATTAGCAATAGTTACTACTATTTTTATGTAGGTTGTCAATCACATGCTATTTCTTGACTGTCAACATTATTGGTCCTTCATTGAGATTGAACAACTTTAATGTTTAGCTGTGACTCACTAGAGTTTGGTAATTCATGGATCTAGCACAACATATAAATTTAACAAACTAAAGTGTAATAAACTAGGGTCTGTAAATAGCAATTGAATAAAAACTGAACTTTCATTAATATGGAGTTTCAAACTATAACAAGAATTGGATCAAGAATCACTCAAGCCACTACTATTCTAACACCATTAATGGTGTAGTAGCTGAAGAAGAAAAGAATTGCCGAAGAGAGAGTAAGAATGACGAGAAAAAGGAAGACGAGAGAGATCGAGAGAGAGAAACAGGAGAGTAAGAAATATCCCAAAATCTGTTAATTCCCTCCTTCCCAAAGTTAGTTATACAAGCAATTCCTTACTAACTCCAACTATTGATCTCCACCCTTCAAACTCATTAACTGGCATCTGCTCCCTACACGTGGCTTTTTTATTTCTTTTTCTAATTCTGTTATTCCTCCGTCATTTCCCATATCAAGCCCTGCTCATTCATAACATAGAGTTTAGTTGGACGCCACCTGATGAAAGCTTTTACAAGCTCAACACAGACACAGCGGCTAAGAACCCTTGACTTGGTGGCATTGGTGGTGTAATAAGATATAAGAATGAACACAGGACTATGGTTTAAATAAATAAGAACCCTTTACCACAAATTTTTTGCAGAAACTCGTGCAGGAACCGGACTGAGTTTGATTCCATGGAGGTGATTACTGATTAATACACTAACCAATTTCAGTGAGCGCAAGTTGTTTTGGGATAAGCTAGGATCACCATCTGTGAAACATGTCTACAGGGAAGGAAATATGGTTGCAGATGAACTGGCTATGTAAGGATGCACAATGGAGGAGTCTGAGGGCTTACAACTTTATGATTTCCTCCAAACTTTGTATTAACTACATTTGAAATAGAGTCCTAATGACATGTTACCCAAGAGAATTTAAGTATAGTAATAGTATGTAATTTTATCATAATGTAAAAATTTTAGTATAAAGGGAAAAAAACTTTAGCTGCGACAAAAGCTGCTATCATGTTTTATATTAACTTCACAAAACATGCATATTAAAAGCTAGATAAGCTGTTATGTTTCAAGCTACTCTCTAGTCCCTTCGTTTCATCTGTGTAACACTTAGAAATTAATAAAAGGCTTATCATTAAATCAGATGTATCCATGGAACTTTATGGAAAATAGGAGTTACAAATACATCTCTCAAAATTTGAAACAGGAGATCAAGTGTTATTTTCGCAAGACACTTAGAAGTTTACAATGAGAGGGGGTGACTTTGGAGGAAAGAGTTCAGTGAATATGAAGGTACATAATTTTGTCTCACCTTTTTTTCTTTTCTTGATTAAGCACAAAGAGCAAAGAAAGAAAAGTTGTGTCAAAACTAAATATTCATGACAACGAAATGGAAAAGCATTAGAGGTGCTGGTCAGACCTCAGCATACTTTTGAGCATGAAGAAATGTCATACAGCTGCTCGAGCTCATCTTCTACCACAATGATGAGAAATTATCCTGTTCAAAGTCAAATATTTAGCATATATGATTGAAAATGTGATTATTTATATAGCAGAATCAACTCACATTTACACGAAGCACTGATTAATCGTTTCAGTGGATGAATCTACTATAGCTGCAGCTCTGCAAGGAACTTTTCAAAAGCTTCAATAGGAGTTCAGAAAATGAAACCATTTGAAGAAGAATGTCAAGACTTTGTTCAGAAGTGATATATAAAACCTCATGCCTAAGCCAACAATACATAGATGATAAATTGCACGTCTCTCACCTGCATTGTTGTTGGCAAAATCCAAAGTCTGCAGTGTAAAATCATGTGCAGCTAGGGGGGTTTAAGCATTTATAAACTGCCGATGCAGGTTGCTTATTGGTAGGTATACTACTAGGATCAACAAATCTAACTTCACCTGGCCCAAAAGAAAGATCACTGTGCCTGCAAAGTTAATCAAAGGGACACAAAAGCCATTTATCAGAATGACCTAAACAGTAAGCAACGGTGTAGCACTGTCATAGCCACTTGCCTTCAAAGATCGAGTCCTGTTAAACCAGCTTGCAGAATCGTCAAGTTGTCAGAATCTGGTGAAACAATAATGACTGTGTCCTCAGAGTATTGGGTTTCAAGAATTGACATAAGTTGCGTTATGCGAACAAAAACATCTGAGACACTCTCATTTGGTGTTCCATCATCAATTGGGGGCGGCTTTATATTCGGAGAAAGGCTATCTGATTCATACACCTGCATTACTTTTGGAATTTATTTTAAGAAATCATGTTTTCAGGATAATCCAGTTCTACATTGCAGAATGGTCTCTCTCTCTCTCTCATCTTATTTCTTCTTGTCCAGTAAGAGAAAGTGGGGAGTGCTGCATTAACTACTGAATCATATTTCGTTGAAAGAGTGCCTCTACTTCAGAGGCAAAATAGTGTAGATAGAGTCATGAATCCCTCGGTAGCAAAGGGGAGGCCATTGATTCTCAGTATGCTTGAAAATTGGACCTGTCCCCCTGTCACTGTTAGGAGGATTAAATTATTCATAACTTCAATTACATATTGTAGTTGATCCTTCCTCACCCGGGGGACCAATACAGGTATATGCACTTCATGCATATATACTTTCATCATGTTGACTTCAACCATGAATAAGAGAGAATATCACTTATGTGATTGAGTAAACAGGCAGCATCTTACCTTAGATATTGCATCCAACTTTTTCCCCTCATATGCCCCCAATCCACGAGCGTCCAAAAAGCTATATTCAGGGACTATATGGCTGCAATGACATCAAATCAACCAACAAACTAGTAACATTAGTTACACCAAGCAAATTATCATATCTTGTTAAAGGGTAGCACGGTGCACAAAGCATCCCGCGTTCACGTAGGGTCTGGGGAAGGATCGCAGCCAAGTTATGTGACATACGCAATCTATCCTGATGTGTTAAAAGGGAAAAAGGAAACAGAGAAGTGAATAATAAACCATGTAGGCCATTGCCATTTAATACTATCCTTCATCTCATATTCAAGTTCTACACATCATCATGATCTCCATAATTAACATTATGCCCTAGATAGGGAATTAAATAAATTAGGAGAAATGAAACCTGCTACTTTCCTAACTGAAGCAATTATCAGCTAGAAACATTTTTGAAACCGCTTTTTGCTAATAATTAGAGTCCAGTAGTAAAAGTTCAGCTCGTAATGTCTTAATTAAGTGCACGTGACAAGTCCAAACCTTGCCCCAGACAAAAGTACGGTATTAAAGTGGAGAAGGGTAGAGGCCAGAGGTCGGGCCATTATCCACCGAGTTTCAACATTGTGCCTAGCATTTCCCGGTTAAGAATAACATGTACACAATTTAGGGGTTGGGTGGGTGATTAGTGATTACCTTCGATTGACACCATTAACAGCAGCAATAATCTCAGCAGCCTGATAAGCTCTTTGAGTAATGGAAGGCCAAATCCAACAATTCCCTTCACAAGCCCTCATTTCCTTCAAATCAAACGCAGACCTCACAGTCTGTTTCTTCCCTTTCTCAGACAATCCATTATCCACAGATGTTTTAGCAACTGGATTAGTATTAATTATCCCCAAACTCTCATATTCTGATTCCCCTGCTCTCACCAAAAAGTACCTGCCAAGAATTACACACTGCTCATTACAAAAATGTGTTTCGGTTGGGTAGAATAAGAATAATGAGTTAAGGAATTAGACTAATAGATGAAAAAATAATTAAGAAGACTATTTTTACCGGTGAAATTAACCCAAAAATTAGTGATCCCATTGAGCTTTTTCAGGACTGTAACAAATAACAATGCTCACAGTTATATGACTTAAGACCCAGAAAACATGCTTATATGGTGGCTGAGGAAATTCTCAGAATCCATAGTCACAATTAGCAATAGTTACTAGGAGTACTATTTTTATGTAGGTTGTCAATCACATGCTATTTCTACACTGTCAGCATTATTGTTCCTTCATTGAGATTGAACAACTTTAACGTTTAGCTGTCACTCACTAGAGTTTGAGAATTCATGGATCTAACACGACATGTAAGTGTATTATTCATCTAAAACTTTCTGACTATTTCCTTATTTAGCACTCTAAAAAATTAATTATTGGTCAAAATTACCCGAATTACAATGTGTTCAACGGGTAATACCCACAACCCACCCCTTTTTTCAATGACCTAATTAACCAACTTTAAACATGAATATACAAATTCAAGACAGTTTATAGTTATGGAAAGTGAACAAAGTACAAATTAGTTTTCTGGTGGAAAAAGGTAAACCTTTCTTTTTCCAATCCTATTTCTACCAGAAAACTCAAACACAACCAGGAAAGTGAACAAAGTACAAATTAGTTTTCTGGTGGAAAAAGGTAAACCTTTCTTTTTCCAATCCTATTTCTACCAGAAAACTCAAACACAACCAACAACTATTTAACATTCACTTCAGACCCATATTGTCCCATTCACTTTCTGTCCAATTGGAGTTTAGAGAAAGAAGAAAAAACACACAGTGGTAAACTATGGATCTTGAAGAAAAAAGAGCAAGGCAACTTGAAAAAGTCAGCAGGGTTCATCAATTTGATCGGCACATTGCATTTAACATGCCGGTATTGGACGATGATGCTGATAAAAAAGATGCAATAAGCATACCAAAAAAGAAGCTCTTTCCTTTATTAGAAAAATTACACCTAAAGAAGTAAGTTCTTTTTTAAAAATTTTGCCAAATTGTGTGCTTGTTTGTTCAGTTTGTGTTGTTGGGTATCTATTATTTTTAACAATTTTTTAGTAAAATCTTGGAGCTCATTCTGTGTAATGTGTATGCTTATTGCTTGATGGTAATAGCGTTTTGTAGCCTAGTGGTAAAAGGGTAGCTTGTGCCCTTAATAACGGTTACAGGAGGTCTCTTAGAGCATGTTCTACTAATAAGAATGAAAACTCAATTTTAATTCTTTGAAAATATAGGTATATTTTATAATTTAAGTGTTTAATGTGTCTATATTATCCAAACTTATTCATCATCCTTCACCTTTTCATACCTTATTGCACAGCCAATTCGGCTTTGCTTTTGTCTTATTACCACAAATGAGCGAATTGGTTGGGAAAAAATTGTTTTATATGTATTTTTCAGAAATTTACTGGAGTTGTTGTAAGTACCGGAGATATGTACAAACAAATGCCGAATTTAATTTCTTTAGTGATAATCAATCATGATGGGCCTAGGAAATACTTCTCATACACGACTTCTTTACATGATAGTTATGTTTGTATTTCATAAATGTGATAAAACTGGTTGATTGAAACTGCATTTAATTTTCAAATATTATAGTAATATCTCAAGTTTAGAGATGATCCTCTTTCATCAATTTTCTTTTCTTTGATGTTTTTATTGATTATTCTATCAATCAAATACTGGAAGCAGGAGTAGATGGCCCTATCAAGAGGGACTCTTGATCATTTTCTATCCATGCATTTTAATATAGTACGAGTGGTGCTGGCAAATAAAATCTTACCCCATCTCATCCAATATAGACCATTCACAATGTTCTAATGACTCTATGCCGCAAAAATATTAAAATAATAACCATTCTCTGCAAATCAATGTGTAGGTTAGACGCTTGTCATAGGTTTGAACCCTGTGTTTTGAGGCCTAGTATGAATTTATGTTTTGAACCGTGACAGAGATTCTTTGGTTATACAAAAAAATATATTAAAATCTCGGAGCCCATCTCGTGTTTAGTAGTCCACCTTTAGGTGGTAATATCAAGTGTAAATATGCTACCTAGTACCTGGTAGAAGGTAGCACGTACCCCGTGAAATTAGTTGAAGAAGTGCCCGCAAGTATAGTTAGAGTGTAGCTTGTGATGTGTAGGTTAGACATACCTAAGAAGTTCAAACTTTGCTGTAGACAAAAGCTTGACTTTAATTGGAGAAGGGTATAAGGGTGGAGCCAATTATCTAACCAAGTTTCTGACCATGTTTCATTGTCCCTCGTGAATTTCTTGGTTATTAAAAAAAGGTGTTTCTTAGTCCATCTTTTGTTGGTAATATCAGTTGTAAATTTGGAAGTGTGATAGATGTGTAATATATAGTTCATATGATATGTAACTAGATGCTTAATTAAACCTCTTAATTTTACTTGTATGTATGCATGTTTTGTTTTTTTGGCCAATCTCAAGTTTATTGCAAACCTTATTGCTTTTGCTGCTCATTGTAGGAGTTCTGAAAGAGAAGATGCGCTGAAAATATTGGTTGAGGAATTTGAGTGGAATGTTCGTCTTGAATTTGCTGAGCAAAAGTATGTATCTTTTTTCTTTTTAGCTCCGCAAATTTGAGAATTTCCCAAAGAAAATTGGCAACATTTACATGGAAAAATTCTTTTTTTTTTAAGCTTCGTCACGTTGGTACATCGATGCCAACATTGTCTGAAACGAGGTTCTGCGCTGGAGATTGACATGGCGTTACAACTAATAGGTGCGTACCTATTCCCTTGGGACAATATCCGCTATAGTTACTTTTTCCATTATATTAATTATTTGTCTTTTGCAGGATTAGTAGCACTTACTCTTGGTGCGGGTGATAATGCACATGAAATATATGAAGACTCAGTGGTGTTTCTTCCTCAACTACTCAAAACCAAATTATCTCACTCTGTCAAAGTAAATTTTTATGTTTAGCTCTTCAAAATATTCCATATGTTGCACATGTCTTTTGATTTTCCATAGATTTCATGATGTTGAAAAATAATTCCAGGTGATACAGTGTTTGTGCATCGTCACTTTTGTTGGTGCAAGGAACTTTATCGAAACAGAAAAATCAATGGAAGTTATATGGAAATTCCTGAATCAAAAATCGAAGTCCAAAGTGAGTATCGTTCTAAAATTCAACTAACTTCCAGCCTTAATTCACAATGTGTTAAGTTATGTATATTCATATATTTCTAACTGGCACGATACACCCCCTATGTCTATGCAACAAGTATCTCATATACTTAGGCATGTGAAGAGTAGTTATATTTTTTATCAGGAATTAAGATTTTATTGGTAGAGAACCTATATATTATATAAATGAATGAAAAGGGCTACTGGAATAAAAAGAAATATAAATTGAGAAAAACAGAAAGATGGCGTTTAATCTTCATATAACTTACTAGTTTGGAAAGTATTTGGCAGATGTTATTTAGTATTGTATGTTGTGCTTGTCGATTTCTATTCTGATGCATACTATGAAATAACATGCATGACATCTTTGCCGACATTGTCTAATCAAGTTTAAGGAAGTACTGCTTTTGATTTGAGGCTTTATTTCTGCTCATCGTTCGAGATGTCTTATTAGAAATATAGGCTGAAGAAACTCTTGTAATACTTTCAGATGTTTTATTGAAAGGAGCATTATAAAAGGGCATAAATTTTGTTAGCATTAAACCAAAAAGGCAACTTTGTTCGAAAGTAAATAATTTGAAAAATGAAAATACAAGTAATTGTCGACATGAAATAGCTTATGAAATCATTATCTTAATGGGATTAGGAACCAGCTTTGGAGTAGGTTAAAAATACGTTTTTAGAGCATCACTATTTGGTTCTTTTTATTTCGTATAGTCGTTCAGAAGAGGATGAAATTTCAATCCTGATGGCAACGCAAATTTCTTTAGCAAGTGAGAATGCCAAGGGAGAAAAATATGGATTAATGGTGGCCAACGTTATTTTGATATGAATATGTTTTGCTGCGTATGGTTCTTTGTGCAGTAGACTTTGTAAACTTGTGCATGTTAGGTAGTTTAAACCTATATATTAAGTCATTCGATGCTCAATTATATACTTTAATAAATTGTGCCATAGATTTCTAAATCTATGTGATGGTGGATGGGTGTTAAAAGCTGTGCATTTTGAATTTCAGGTAACCAAATATCCATCATCTGTGACTGCTGCAGCAATTTCAGCTTGGGCGCTCCTCCTGTCAGGCATCAATAGATGGAGCGTTGACCACAAAAAGTGGAAAGGGTACTCCTTGAACGCAATTTCGTATAGTTACAATAATGTTCTGATTGATATATCTATAACCTCTTAATGTATTTAGATATTTCTCTACTCTGATATATTTCACTTATTTGAAAGTGTTAAAGCTGATATCTTCGGTCATTGGTATAGGTTGATCCCTTATCTTCTTAAACAACTAGCAGAAGATGATGAAGAAGTTAATGCTGCTAGCATTGAAGCGCTAGCATTGATCTTTGAAAATGGCAGTCTTGAAAAATTTACAGATCAAGCAGAAGAATATTCAAGCATAAAGGACATGAAATATGACGTAATAAACCATGTGAAGAGAGCATGCAATGGCACGAAACAAAATGCTTCAAAGATTCTTGAGGTATACATATCCTTTTTGTAGAAATATTTATCTACTTTTCTGGTTACCAAAATGCCTAACAATTCATTGCAGGATGATTACGATAAGACAACCGCCCTCACTATATGCGGAAGAAGACTTACCTTTAGCACCTGGTCACAAGTGAAACAGGTTTTAACCTTAATTCTGTCTTTCCTAATGTATGTTATTGATTTCTATTATTTGGGCTTACATTTTCTTTTTAAAATTGGATCAATCACAGATGAGTTATATAAAAAGATATTTAGGTTTCGGTTTTACAACCCACATGAAGGTAAGTTTCAACTTATTTCTCTTATCATCTCCTTGTACACTATTTACATATGGAATGCAGCTCTGATTATTTGATTGAAAACAGGAAAACAAGCACCTACACAATATTTTTGACTTTGTACCAGCAAAGCAATGTAGGGCCGGCTCACAATTGTACATACCTAAATTTGAGAAGGTGAGCTTTTGTGAGTTCTCATATATCCGTGGTTTGTTGTGTTTCTGAGAGAAAAGATACTTGTGGTGTTTCCAGTCCTTAATGATTCTAGAGTGCAACTGCTTTTTTCGTATATCTACTTGATATTGCTTTCTTACGATCATATTTTGTTGCTTTCATTTCCTCCTGCTTTTCTTTATAGTTGCCTTCTCTATTTGTGCTTCTACTTATAACCTTTAAGCAGTAATGACATCTTGTTTTATATTATTTTTTAAGGTGGTTGTTCGGGTTTTCATGCCTGATGTAAAAAGAGATACTTGCATACAGGTATGTCGTCACATGATTAAGTAATCTACTTTGAAGCATTTATTTTACTGTACTTTCATAATTTAGGTTTTAATTTCGTCAATTAATTTTTGAAACTATTTGCGTAATCTTAATTCTTCACTACGATCCACATGTGTTTGTTCTTACCATTTTTCGTTTCCTGCAGAGGATTCATATGTCCCCCAATTCTCTGTTGAACAAAGAAAGGACTAAGTTGCTAAACAAGTATAGGATGCTTAAAAAGGTGTGCTTTTGATATTTAGTTTGTAAACTTTGTTTTACTTATATGCCACTTCATTAGCTCATTTTGCGTGTTCTGATGTTTATTTTGAGCAGGAGTCCAAGACCAGCAATTTCATTGCAGATGAAGAGCTTGATTGAAATATTGATTCGTTGGAGTAATTCTTTTGACCGTGACAATGAATTATAAAAATTTTAAGCATTATATTTTTTTGTGTTCAGTGGAAGTGGTTTCCGTTCTTCATGTTCTGTTTTACGATTAGTGTATGGTTTGTTTCTTTCTTAAAGTCATTCTTATTGAGAAATTACTGAAACTTTAGAATTGAGTTGCATATATGTTCTCAAAACTTTGTGATAGAAGGTAATTTCATATATATAAACAAAACTAAAATCCTTAAGCTGGAAATAGAAAAAGAATGATTAGAATTAATTGACTAGTCATGACATGTTAACGTATTCCATTTCCCAGTGGAAAACTTTAAGCATGAGTTTTGTCAATAATTACCTAAAGCCAGCTTTGAGGGTCGATGCATTTGAAGTGTTTTTGTGTTTGGTAAATCTTAAACAACTTTAAATGCATAGAATTTGAACCCAGCAAACACAATTTGGCAGAAGCTTCAAATTAGGAACCCTGTTTTGGGTCTAAAATTCCAAAATTATCTCCGTATACTCACAGCCTGCTTCTTCCAGTTTTTCTTGGCACATTTTCAACATTTTATATCTTATTTCTTATAAGAGCAATGTCCGAGCCAACTTGTACGCACCTCAACTATTTATGCTAGTGGGAGGTGGCAGGTGAACAGTGATATTTGGGCAAATTTGCACGCACCTCGACTATTCCACCTCGTACCTACTACTTGCCACTAGCACAATAGGTCAACTTGTTTCAAGTATTGGAATACCAGAGTCCTTTATTTCAAAACTACTGACAAAGGAGGAAATACAGAAGCAGCAGCAGGAGCATGTGGACTAAAAGCAGCAATGAGACGTTCAGTGTTCCAACAGATAAATTAGTGATCCCATTGAGCTTTTTCAGGACTGTAACAAATAACAATGCTCACAGTTGTATGACTTAAGACCCAGAAAACATGCTTATATGGTGGCTGAGGAAATTCTCAGAATCCATGATCACAATTAGCAATAGTTACTACTATTTTTATGTAGGTTGTTAATCACATGCTATTTCTTGACTGTCAACATTATTGGTCCTTCATTGAGATTGAACAACTTTAATGTTTAGCTGTGACTCACTAGAGTTTGGGAATTCATGGATCTAACACAACATGTAATTTGACAAGCTAAAGTTTAGTTGGACGCCACCTGATGAAAGCTTTTACAAGCTCAACACAGACAGAGCGGCTAAGAACCACCTTGGACTTGGTGGCATTGGTGGTGTAATAAGATATAACAATGAACACAGGATTATTGGTTTAAATAAATAAAAACCCTTTACCACAAACTTTTTTGCAGAAACACATGCACGAATCGGATTGAGCTTGATTCCATGGAGGTGATTACTGATTAATACGCTAACCAATGGCAATAGTCAATATTCTCATAATTTCAGTGACAGCAAGTTGTTGCGGAATAAGCTAGGATCACTATCCGTGAAACATGTCTACAGGGAAGGAAATACAGTTGAAGATGGACTGGCTATGTAGGATGCCAAATGGAGGAATTTGAGGGCTTACAACTTTATAATGCCCCTCCAAAATTTGTATTAACTACATTTGAAAAAGACTCCTCGGGGACATGTTCCCCAAGAGAATTTAAGTAGTGTTATAGTATGTAATTTTATTATAATATATTATCTTTAGTATCAAAGACAAAAACTTTAACTGCGACAAAAGCTGCTATCAAGTTTTATGTTAACTTCACAGACATGCATATTTAAAGCTAGATAACCTGTAAATGTTTCAAGCTTCTTGATCTGAAAGCTAAGTGGAGAATTGAGCTACTCTCTAATCCCTTCCGTGTCATCTGTGTAACACTTGGAAGTATCCATGGAATTTAATGGAAAATAGGAGTTAGAAATACATCTCTCATAACTTCGAAACAGGAGATTAAGTGGTATTTTCCCAATACACATAGAAGTTTACAATGAGAGGGGTGACATTAGAGGAAAGAGTTAAGTTAATATGAAGGTACATAATTTTGTCTCACCTTTTTTTCTTTTCTTGATTAAGCACAAAGAGCAAAGAAAGAAAAGTTGTGTCAAAACTAAATATTCACGACAACGAAATGGAAAAGCATTAGAGGTGCTGGTCAGACCTCAGATACTTTGAGCATGAAGAAATGCCATACAGCTGCTCGAGCTCATCTTCTACCACAATGATGAGAAATTATCCTGTTGAAAGTCAAATATTTAGCATATATGATTGAAAATGATGATTATTTATATAGCAGAATCAACTCACATTTACACGAAGCACTGATTAATCGTTTCAGTGGACGAATCTACTATAGCTGCAGCTCTGCAAGGAACTTTTCAACTAAAGCTTCAAGTGGAGTTCAGAAAATGAAACCATTTGAAGAAGAATGTCAAGACTTTGTTCAGAAGTGATACATAAAACCTCATGCCTAAGCCAACAATACATAGATGATAAATTGCACGTCTCTCACCTGCATTGTTGTTGGCTAAATCCAAAGTCTGCAGTGTAAAGTCATGTACAGCTAGGGGGGTTTAAGCATTTATAAACTGCCGATGCAGGTTGCTTATTGGTAGGTATGCTACTAGGATCAACAAATCTAACTTCACCTGGCCCAAAAAAAAGATCACTGTGCCTGCAAAGTTAATCAAAGGGACACAAAAGCCATTTATCAGAATGACCTAAACAGTAAGCAACAGTGTAGCGCTGTCATAGCCACTTGCCTTCGAAGATCGAGTCCTGTTAAACCAGCTTGCAGAATCGTCAAGTTGTCAGAATCTGGTGAAACAATAATGACTGTGTCCTCAGAGTATTGGGTTTCAAGAATTGACATAAGTTGCGTTATGCGAACAAAAACATCCGAGACACTCTCATTTGGTGTTCCATCATCAATTGGGGGTGGCTTTATATTCGGAGAAAGGCTATCTGATTCATACACCTGCATTACTTTTGGAATTTATTTTAAGAAATCATGTTTTCAGGATAATCCGGTTCTACATTGCATTATGGTCTCTCTCTCTATTTCTCATCTTATTTCTTCTTGTTCCGTAAAGGAAAGTGGGGAGTGCTGCATTAACTACTGAATCATATTTCGTTGAAAGAGTGCCTCTACTGCAGAGGCAAAATAGTGTAGATAGAGTCATGAAATCCCTTGGTAGCAGAGGGGAGGCCATTGATTCTCAATATGCTTGAAAATTGTACCTGTCCCCCTGTCATTATTAGGAGGATTAAATTATTCATAATATACTTCAATTACATATTGTAGTTGATCCTTCCTCACCCCGGGTACCAATACAGGTATATGCACTTCATGCATATATACTTTCATCATGTTAACTTTGCCCATGAATAAGAGACAATATCACTTTTGTGATTGAGTAAACAGGCAGCATCTTACCTTAGATATTGCATCCAACTTTTTCCCCTCATATGCCCCCAATCCACGAGCGTCCAAAAAGCTATATTCAGGGACTATATGGCTGCAATGACATCAAATCAACCAACAAACTAGTAGTTCTAGTTACACCGAGCAAATTATCATCTCTTGTTAAAATGGATAAAAGTAATAGAGAAGTTAATAACAAATCATGTAGGCTATTGGCATTGGCAATGGCATTTAATATTATCCTCCATCTCATATTCATAGTTATACACATGATGATCTCCAAAGTTAAAGACTTATGTCCAAGAAAAGGCAGAGAAGATAAAACCTACTACTTTTCTAATTGAAGCAATTATCAGCTAGAAACATTTTGAAACCACTTAATTTATTTTGCTAATAATTAGAGACTTGGGTGTGCCCTGAGGGCTTGGTTAGTAGTAGAGTTCAGGTAGTGATATGTGGGTTAAGTGCATGTTGCAAGTTCAAACCTCGCCAGACAAAAGTCTAGTATGGTACTTAAGCGGAGAAGGGTCGAGGGGCGGACATCGTGCACCATTGTCCTTCGGAATTTCTCCATTAAAATTTAAAAGACAGTCTTAGGGGTTGGGTGGGTAATTACTGATTAGTGATTACCTTCGATTGACACCATTAACAGCAGCAATAATCTCAGCAGCCTGATAAGCTCTTTGAGTAATGGAAGGCCAAATCCAACAATTCCCTTCACAAGCCCTCATTTCCTTCAAATCAAACGCAGACCTCACAGTCTGCTTCTTCCCTTTCTCAGATAACCCATTATCCACAGATGTTTTAGCAACTGGATTAGTATTAATTATTCCCAAACTCTCATACTCTGATTCCCCTGCTCTCACCAAAAAGTACCTGCCAAGAATTACACACTGCTCATTACTAAAATCAAAACTTTAGAGCAGATTAAAAAAGGAAAGCATTCAAGAATGGGAACTTCAATATCCGCCTTAGTCAGGATACATAGATTATGTACTTATTATACATATCTTATAAATGGAATATACGAAAACTGATTATTTTTCGTTTAAGAGGCCTAGCCACTGTTCAGGTAGTGTAAAAATCGCATCAAGAATTACCGGTTAGTGAGGCGAATAGGTGGCATTTGGAAAAGGCCACGTGCATGGGATACTGGTAAGGAAAAGGGATTAAGTGGATCATAATTGAGGTTTGGAGAAGCAAAAAATGGAGTTGTTAAAATGGAAAGTGAAGTGATAAGGTGACGGCGAGTGGTGGGTTTTAAGTGGAATTGAGGATGAGATGGAACTGGAGGTGGCTCTGAGGAATTGCATGGTGGAAGATTAATGCTGGAGGCAAAAGTTTTTGACATTGTTGTTTGTAATGTTGAGTTTTTAACTGATTTTTGGTTAAGTAACTGAAATTAGGAAAGAAAGAGAAATGGCAAATGTGTAAATAAGGGTGATGGGAAGATAAAAAATTTATGATGCTAGTCCCACGTTAGAAAAAATATCTTTCCTCCATTATAGTCTTGAAATTCATCTGTTTGGTTAGATATTTTTGTACTGTCAATGAGATTCTATGTATTTTTGAGGCTTTTCTTTTTTTGTTATATCATATAAGTATCGGAGTTCATTAGTTCGACTAATTCATGATATGTGTCGTGTATAGTCTTCTAACAGGGGTTTTCTATGATAAAAAATCAATTTAATAACTCAATCCCGAAATCAATAATCAAGTATGGAGCAATATCCATCTCATCACTCACCACACCATTACTGGTGAATGAGATTCTATGCATTTTTGTGGCTTGCCATTGTTCAGCTTAAATATTAGTCCCCTTATACTTATGTCTTTGAAACATGTCCTTAACCATGGCTATGATGTAATGGGTCGGTACTAAGTATCTCAAATCTAAGAATGTTAACATGTATTCTCATGGACAATGTGAAATCATTTCAAGTACAAAGCTTAATTTCCTTGAAACTTTGACATCACCTGCTCCAATATCTTTGGATAAAATGAGGAGAACTTCATTCACATCCATAATCACAGATTGTTAGGGCCTAACAGCAAAAGTAGCACTAATCTGCAGGTTGCAGTATTTGCTTTTGAGAGATCACAAACAGGCATTCAGTTAATTAGACTAACAGCATGAACTTTCTTGGATGAAGGATAAGGGTGATAATTTGAAGTATCCGGGCTTTTCATTAACTGGGCTAACATCTCGAGTGGACCATATGTTAAAAGATTTTCAGACCTACATTATTTTGGGCTAAAACCATCTTTCATATTTCTCTTTCAAATATCGTCAAACATATTATATTATGCAAGGAAAAAGTACTTTAAGAAAGAACAGAAAAACAAGTCCAGGAACTAAGATATCATGTTAGTGCTGTGTCTCATATGTGTCTTCTATGAGTAACCTAAATGAAAGAGCAAGTTGATATTACTTTATAAGCTCTAGTTTGCAGATTTAAATATACACAGTCTAATCAAAATGATGCGCATTAACCATTATTAATATCAGTGAAGTAGTCAGATGTCCTTGTGGATCCATGAGATTTTTTTGTTTTCACTCGGTATCCAGTATCTACATTGGAGCCCAATTAATCTGAATTCGCACCGCGCAATTTCTTTCATTTTTGGATTCGAACGCAAAAACTTCTGATTAAAGGTTGAGAGATCATATCCATCACACCACAACCTTTGATGGTGATCCATGAAAAATTCATACAACTGTTTACTGAAGGTCTAGAATTGTTACAATAACCCGCCAATATGAGGTGGATTCATACTTGCTACAATACTTAGAAAAAAACAAATTTAAATACTCCAGTAGTATTTCTTTTACTTTGACTTGACGACAAAATAATTTGTCCATTATTGCTCTGAAACAAAGTTCCCTGATTAAAAAATTCCGATTTTCTGCCGCCCAGCGCCCACTGTTAGTCTGTTCCTATAAAAAATGTACAGCTCCACCATATTGGATACGGCATATGGTTTGATGCAATAGGTACTTGTAGGTTGTAGTACAGAAGTAGCTGCATCAAACGACGAAACCACAAAGATTCGCAGTTTCAATGTGGTGTCACTGACACCCATTATAAAAAATTATTCCACAATTGGTCAAAAACGAAGCATGTCTGAGATTGTTCCTTGTACTCTAGCTAATTAGATATTGAATTTAACTTGTGTACATCAATAATGTTAATTGTGTTTACAACTACGTGTATATTTTACCTTGTTCATGTAACTAATGTATGTATCAAATTATTAAGTCTACTTTAGGAACGAGTTATCTATAATTGTTACTCATGTGTAGTGTTGTGATAGTATTCTGATAATATAAAGGCAATGTCATTTGCAGTATCAGTACAGATAAGGTAAACTTTCAAAAATGTTACTAATGACAAAAATTTCTCCTTTGATTCCAGACCAGCCTGAATCAGTACGGCATCTCTTTGTTTAAAGCTTTGATGTTCGTGTCCTATCGGAATCTAGTCAGTAGTCAGTATTAGTGCTGTGCATTGTGTCTTGTTTTCTGCGCATGACACTAAGGCATTGATAATATGGTCCAGCGCAATCCTCCGTAGGAACCAACTTGCCTACTTGCTAAGTTTAGTTATCCTTAGATAAATCTCAAGGCAAATATTGAAAGCATGCTGTGGGCAACCTCCAATTAACCTCTCTCAGGTCCACTGTTGTCAGTTCATTTCAGTATTGGGTAGATCAGATATTTGTACGTATTTCTTTCCAATATGTTATTCTTTGCATTGTTATACCTAGTTCTTTTATACCCCAAATGAATGAGCAACCTACCATTTCCGTAAATAGTTACTATCATTTTTAACCAAAAAATAGGAGTAGAAAATAAGAGTGGCATCATTAATTTTGGCTTAATACATATTTTACCCATCAAACTTGTCCCATAATACCCTCGACACACCACTACTACACGGGCGTTTTTTGACACACAAACTTTTCACGAAGTGTAACTATTACACACCTCATTTGATGAGTTGGCTGTCGCGTGGAAGCACATAAAATTTGCGCGTGACAAATTTTTTAAAAACAACTCTAACTAAGATAAACGGCCCAGATTGAATTCCAACGGTAAAATATGACTAAATGGGTCTTATTTTCCCCCTCCTTCTTCTTCACTAACTGCTGAACTCCATTGATGGCCATTTCTGAAAATTAAACATTTCCTCTTAATCCTCTCTTCTTGTTGTTCAATTTCACCCTAAAAATCTCAGAAACTTCATCGTCTTGTTTGATTTGGATTTTCAAGGTTTACTAACCATGGCTTATATACCTCCTTTATGTCATTGTGGGGATGAATGTGTCTTGATTACATCTTGGACTAACTCTAATCCTGGGCGTCGATTCTATGGATGTAGTAACTATGGGGTAAAGCTCCATCGTATTTTGGTCCGACAAGTTATTTATTAATTTTTTCCGTTAATTTCTTAAGCAATTATGTTGTTTTGCAGAATGGTACCAATTCAAGCTGCAGATTCTTTTTATTGTTTGATCCTCCAATACTCGAACAGACCAAAACTGTTATCTTGGGATTGCTTAGAAAGAAGAAGGAGTTTGATGCTTATGTCAAAGAAAACGAGAAGCAAAGAAATTGGAAGAAATTATGTTTGATTCTCTTCATTGTAATGTTTCTTAGGATTGTGTTCTTCGGCAGTTCGAAAGGATGCTACATATTGTAAGGTAAACATTTCATTGATTCATAATAAAACCACCATTACACAAACTTCATAAACATTGATAAATTTCTAACATTAGTTACTCTAAACCATAATAAACTGCTAACATTGATAAACTAAAAACCTTCTAAACTGCCGAATCTGCAGGTGGAGGTGGTGGGGGGTTATCATCGTCCGAGATATAGTCATCCAAATTCTTACCATGTACTTCCAAGAGAACAGCAAGGACTCGGGCAATCCTTATTATGTCTGTTAGTTGGCGCCTCTTGGCTTCACGGAGACGGTTTCTCAAATCTTCAATGTCATCCTTCACATTGTCAAGCTTGTAAAGTGGTCTGCGTGCCATATTTTGTTGATGTATTTTGATAGATTTGATTGTAGTTGTGGGATTGTTTTGGGGTGGTATTTATAGATTTTGTTGGGTTGTTGAAGGGTTATAATAGTTGCTTTGGATAGGATTGTGTTGGTTAGTGTAAAGGGTGTAATTGTTGGCAATGTAAACCAAGAGTTGTAATGGTTAGTGTAAAGGGTGTAATTGTTGGCAATGTAAACCAAGAGTTGTAATGGTTGAGTACTATGTTCCTATTGTTAATTGGCATGGTTAAGTTCAATGTTCCAGCTTCTTCTCGGCTTAATATGTGGGATTGGCTTAATATATTGGTTAGTTTAGTTGTTGATTGGCTTAATACGTTGGTTAGTTTAGTTGTTGATTGGTTAGTTTAGTTGTTGATTGGTATAAAGTGGTCTGCAATTGTGACAATCTACGGCAGAAATAAGGCAGTTAAAGAGCACAAATTCTGGGTACAAATACACAGTAGCATAAGTGATAATGAAGAACAACCTGTGAGCAAAAAAATGCCTTCTGAATTTTTCATTAAAGCACCACAAAAGGGCATTAAACCAGTATCAAGTGCAGAAACATTAAACCAGTATCAATCCAAAAAAATAATCTGCAGCACAACTGTTCTTGCAGATTTTACATCATCAACAAACATTAAACCAGTATCAAGTGCAGAAAACATTAACAGACATCCATAGGCTTAATACATCAAATATTGTCTTAAACATAGGCTTAATACTCAAAAGATATCCTAAAAGTGCTCTGCACATCAACCAGCACTCCTGTTTGGCTGAGATGATGAACTTGCTTGACTTGGAGATGCAGCAGCTCTGTTCCTTTGTCTCTGCAGGTCTTGTTGACTAAGAGCTCTTTTCCCATTCCACCTTAGTCCTTGCCTTGGCTTGAATGCACACTCTTGGATGTCAGCTGATGATCTTACAGGCCCAGTTTTAATCACTCTTGGATTGCCACCACCCATCTGTATAAACGAAAAAATAAGTACTTTAATTCCCATAAGTGAATTTGAATTCCTAAGCATAAATTGATAAGAACATTAGTGAATTCTTACTGTGAATGAACTGAATCCACTGCTAGCATGGAAAAGACCATATCCTCTTGTTCTTCCTCTGCCTCTACCACCTCTGCCCACATTGCCACCACCTCTTCCCACAATAGGTGGTGCTGCACCTTCAGAAGGTGTACCAGCTCCTCTACCTCTGCCCACATTAGGTGGTGCTGCACCTTCAGAAGGTGTACCAGCTCCTCTACCTCTGCCCACATTGCCACCACCTCTTCCCACATTAGGTGGTGTTGCACCTTCACCAACATTACCAGCTCCTCTGCCAGTGGTGTTTGAACCTCTTCCCCTAGCAGCAGCAGTTGCACCAGGCATCTTTAAATGAAAAAGAAGAATTACAGTTGGAAATAAAACACATAAAAACTGAAAGTTGGAAAGACATGGTGTAAGAAAGGTTAGAAGGCTTACAGTAGATGGACCAGCAGCTCTTGGCCTTTTTGGACAGCCTCTCTTGTTGTGTCCATACACACCACAGTTAGAATATTTCATATCCAACCCCTTCCTTGACAGTTTTCCAGACTTTGAGGCCTCTGTATCCTCTCTTTTTCTACTCTTTTTTGGTCTACCAGGCATCTTTCTAAAAGGTGGTGGTTCAATAGGAGGATTGGTTGTAGCTGGCCATATAGGCATATTTGGCATAGGCTGCAGGTATGTGGAATAGGCTTTCATATAGGTTTCCTTGTGATACCAATGAGAAATATAAGTGGTGGGGTCAACATTCATATGGTGGAATGCAGCAATGGCATGGGCGCAAGGAATACCCTTTAAGCTCCATGATCTGCAACTACAATGATTTGTAGTCATATTAACCTTGTGCTTAAACTTCTCCTCCAACACTTCATAGCCATCATCACCATTCCATGTGAGAGAAGACTTCATTGCCCTCTCCTGGTTATCACCAAAGACCTTCATTGCAATTGGGGAGATTTCACACCACCAGCCATTAGCAAAGTCCCTTAACTTCCAAACCCTTTGCATCATCTTCACTCTAATGTCTTCAAGCATAGTTATAATGGTCTTGTGCCTCTCTTCAAGTATCCAAGCATTGAAGGTTTCACACATGTTGTTGTCAATTATGTCACACTTGACAACATCTGTGAAATAAGCCCTACACCATCACTCTTTCCTATACTCCAGCAAGTCTTCACAAATACCATTTCCTAACTGCTCCAGCTCCTCCATGTTCTTATTAAGTTCAGCAACACAAGATGATCTTGCACACCTCCAGAAAGTGTTCCTCCTTTCCAGTCCTCTCCAGTTTTTTTACCAGTTGGCCAACACTTGTCTTGCACACATTCTGAGCTCACTTTCAGGGAGAACATCCCTTACAGCATTTTTTATACCCTGTCAATTAAATATAATAACAGTTAGCAAACTTAAAAATGAATTAAATTAAATAACTACATAAAGAAGAGTACCTTCTGCATATCAGACATAATCACCAAGTCTGTTCCATCTTGCAGATTTAAATCTTCACTCAGCACTTTTAGAAACCAGCTCCAAGTGTAAGTGTTTTCAACTTCAACAATGGCCCATGCAATTGGGAACATCTGATTGTTCCCATCCTTGGAAACTGCTGCTAGAAGCTGTCCCTTTGTCATCCCTTTAAGGAAGCACCCATCAACACCAATTACCCTTCTGCACCCTTCCATCCACCCTTTTTCATGGCATGAAAACAGACATAAAAACTCTGGAAGACTTGCTTGCCATCACCATGATCCACTGATTTTACTATGCAAGTACTCCCAGGGTTATACTCTAGAATGGTGTCCCTATAGTCAAGCAATCTCTTAAACTCCTCCTTCACATCTCCTATGATCTCTTTCAAAACCTTTGCCCTAGCTCTATGGACAGTAGTTCTGCCCACATACATGTCCAGTTCATCCTTAATATAGTTCCTCAACTCCCACACTCTAATACCAGGTTGTGACACAATTCTCTTCCTAAGAAACTTAGCAAGAAATCTGGAATTGCACAGCTTGTTTTTGTTTGTCTTGTAACACTTGTGAAAAGGGTGATAACTCTTCACCACAAAGTTGTTGGTTTTTCCTTCAACACTAGCATATAACTTCCATGGACACCCTTCTTTACACCTGACACTCACCCTCTTTGGTTCATTAATCCACTTATCTATCTGAACCCCCCTTTGAATAGCATATTTGGTAACAGCCTCCCTAAACTGCTACACACTCTCAAATGTCAATCCCAGCTCCCAACAAATTTTCTCACAAGTTGGATCAAATTTCAGATTCCTTTTGTTCTTTTTCCAAGTCATTTTTTTCTTAAGTTGTTCTGCATTTTCATCTTCAACATCTGAATCATAGCTATCAGCATCAGATGAGCCATAGTATGGTTCATCACTTCCCATTAAGTCCTCAAACCTATTTCTCTTGCTCCCTGTCCTTAGCTCATCAAATCCAGGATCACAACCAGCTTCCCCCAAGTTTATATCACCTCTATCCTTAGGCCTCTCACTCCTCTTTCTCCTCTTATACTTCCTCAGTTCTTCCCTAACCTCAGCAAACTCAGGGTGTACATCAGAGCCATAGTATTCATCATCAGGGACATCTACATCTACCCCCTCACTCTCAGAACTAGAACTAGTATCAATTACATCAACATGTTCATCCTCACTAGTTTGAAGCCCATCAGAGTCTGATTCATCAGCTGCTACATCTTTTGCATTTACTAGCCTTCTACCCCTAGTACTATTGTTATCACCAGTATCACTCTCATAAACAACTGCTAAAGGGGCAGCATGTGTGACATAAATTTCTAGGGTATCACCATTTTCTAGTGAGTTGGAAATGCCTAAAATGTCCCTATCAGTCACAACATTTACCAATAGATCAGTTCTATCTTGTGGACATATGTACAACTCAGCAACATCAGTGAGCCCCAACTCCTTAGTATAGGCCATCAGGTCAATTAAAGAGATCATGTCTACATCCACGTCAAGGATCAAAGAATGACCACCCCCAAGGTAAGTAGGAAAATTTCCTTGAATTAACTCACCCCCATGATGAAACCTCAAAGAAATAATTTTAAATGACATGTTCACACTGAAAAATAAATTAAAAAATATTCAGATTCAATAAAATAAGGCAGCCATAAAATAATCCTATTTTTACACAAAAATAGAGGCAAACAATAAACAATAACCCTAAATTTACTCCCTTTTACATAAAAGACAACAAAACCCTTGAAAGTTGTTAAAAAGTTCAGTTCTTTACACTAAAATATAACTACAATAACTGGACCACATGTTTAGCTCTAGAAAAGTTAAAGAAAATTGAACGAATAAGGGATAACTTACCTACACTCGTTGCACCATGCAAAGATTCCTTCGTCCCGTTGTTTTTCTAGCCAAAATTATGCAGAATGGGTCTTTTACGTCTTAGCCGCGGTAAATTTGGGAATGTGGGGGACCAATTTAGGGTTAAAACAATATATATGCTAGTAGTTGGGTCGGGTTTTTACATGGGTTCGGGTTAAAATAAAATGGGTAGGGTGAATTACGTGTAGCTGACTGTGTAGCTGACTTGTCATCCACGTGGCCAGCGCGTGTTGGGACGTTATACTCTTTAATACCAACTCATCAAATGAGGTGTGTAATAGTTACACTTCGTGAAAGGTTTGTGTGTCAAAAAACGCCCGTGTAGTAGTGGTGTGTCGAGGGTATTTTGGGACAAGTTTGATGGGTAAAATATGTATTAAGCCTTAAATTTTCAATCTTGTCTAAATTCATGACATATAGTCTTAGGGAAAGTACTAATATGTTTTTAATAACTTCAAATATTCATGATGAAGCTCAACTGTACTGAAGCTCTCCATATCGTCCATCCGAAAAACGTGTCTCAATTACAGCCAACTCCGCCTCCCGAGCTCCCCGTCCCAGCCAATCTCCTTCTGGATCAAGGCCAGAAAAGCAGACGTGGGGACTCGGGTCGGGGCGCAGCGTAACTAAGAGAGCCATTCCATTTAGGGCGAGACAAAATGGGCGGGCACGGGCGGTCTGGGCTAGCTCCTTCGGCTTACTACAAGCGTCGTCTGTCTTTTTTCTTTCTTTACGCATCCGTTTAAATACGACGGGAAACCGGCCACTAGTTACAAAGCTCCAATAAGGTATCGAGAGGGCTATCACAGTCATTCTTACCCCTTTTTGTCCTTCTACATACTCCCTCCGTTCCAAAATGGTTGTTATAGTTTATTTATTAGTCCGTTCCAAAAAGAATGACACAATTCTAAATTTGGAAACATTTTTGAGTTGAAACTACTACTTTATCCTTAATGAAATGCTTTATAGCCACATATTTATGTATGACTTATTTTGAACTACAAGTTCTACAAGTTTTACTATATTTTTTAAACTCCGTTCCAAGTCAAACTATGACAACTATTTTGGAACGGAGAGAAGATGATACTAGCACGCATGAGGCGAGGCCTCCATCTCTCTCTGTATATGAACAAAAAGGGAGTTGCTTCTTTGTAAAAATAAAAGGTTCCTTCTTTCATTTATTGGTCTCTCATGTGAGGTTTAGTCGGGTTCCTCCATTTAGATCTGAGTCAGCACTACTCACTTTTCTTTCGTTAAAAGAATATATGCATCAATGAGAATCTTTGTCCCTTTTCTAAGTAAGTTACTCCCTCGGATTCAATACTATGTCATAATCTGTCTAGGGTTGGAAAAGAAAGACATTGAATTAAAAATACTGAAATGAATATGTCATATATTTATGTGATTATAAAGTTTTTGAATTTTTTGGTCGTAAAAAAAATATAATATTTGTTTGACTATAAAAACTTTAAGTCAATACAATAAAAACTTGTGATTACGAGTATAATAAGAAGTTTAAGTTAAATTATTTATTTCAAATTCAGAGATGACAAATTAGGAGATTTTTGTTTTTTTTTTTTTTTTTGGAATACACTGGGTATGTTTTTTTTTTTTTTTTGGAACAATTAGTAGTACATAAAATAATAAGTATATATTCTACGCCGAAAGTAAAAGACTTGAAAAAACCAAACATAGGTGAAAAAAATTAAAATAGCCTCAGTAAAATAGAGAACTACATAAAAAACATCCATTGGGTCTTCTATTTATGTCGTTATCCTCCATACGACTCATCAAAACATAGAAGAGGCCAATCGGCAAAATAGACAAGCAAGTGAAATGGACAGTAGAAGTGTCAAGCTCAAGATTTCACTACTCTTGTTCTTCTTGTTCTTGTCTGCTTCTTCCTCCACTGTAAGTAACTAACAAACTATTGTTAGTACAACACATTACTTTTTTTATACTCTCACTTGTAATGTAGCTCATAGATCTTCTATACACAACTTCTAATTTGTCCAATGATTGTAAATTTTCCACATTTATTGAACTTCTAATTTGTCTCTTACCATCTTATTATCCTTTTCTTGTAGGCTTCATTGGTTCAAACAAATGCACTACCAAGAAAAGATTCATTACCTAAACAAAATCCATTTACAGTAAAGGCTTCACTTGTTAGATATTGGAACAAACAGATCTCTAACAAACTCCCTATACCAGCTTTCCTTTTTAACAAAGCTTCACCACTCTCCGCCGTGGACGCCGCCTTTTATACCAATCTTGCCACCCAAAAATCTCTCTCCGGTCATTTTTCCACCTTTTGCTCCTCCGCCAAATTGTTCTGTCTTTTTGACTCAAAACCATACCTTGATGCAACCCCTAGTAAAGATGCAAATTTTGCTACCTACACTAACAAACAATTCACAAACTATGGTTCCTCTCGGCTTGGTGGAGGGGACAACTTCACGAATTACTCCGATGGCGTTAACTTCGCCACCGGAGATTTCACAAAGTACAGCCGGAGCTCCACCAGCCACCGCGAGGACTTCAATAGTTACGCGGCGGACGGCAATGTAGCATCCGGGAACTTCACATCCTATGCAGCAGGAGCTACTGGTGGTGGAGGAACTTTCAAGAACTACATGCCACGTGTCAATGTTCCGAATCTTCGATTCGCTTCTTATGATTCAGATGGAAACAACCATAAACTTTCATTTGCAAGTTACGTTGGTGATACAAATTCTGGTAAGGAGTCTTTTATTAGCTATGCTAAAAATGGAAATGGTGTGCCTGCTGAATTTACTACTTATGGTGACACGTCCAATGTAATTGGATCATCATTTACTGGTTATGGGGAATCGGGTAATGCTGCAAATGATACGTTCAAAGGTTACTCGACAAATTCTAACAACCCTAGTAATAATTTCAAGAGTTATGGTGCTGGTGGAAATAGTGGAAGTGATAGTTTTACAAGTTATAGGGATTCGGCTAATGCAGGCACTGACACGTTTACATCTTACGCAAAGGGTTCCAATTCTGGGAAAGCAAATTTTGTAAATTATGGGAAGTCATTTAATGAAGGAAAAGACACTTTTAAGGAGTATGGTAAAGGAGCTAAATTTGCATCTGTTGGGTTCAAGATTTATGGTGTGAACAATTCGTTCAAGGAGTATTCTCCCAAGGGTGTCAATTTTGCTGGATATACCAAGAAAAGTGCTCCTGTTGTTGGTTCTTCAAAAGTCAGTGGCAAATCTGTGAATAAATGGGTAGAAGAGGGCAAATTCTTTCGAGAATACATGTTGAAGGAAGGGACCGTGATGAAAATGCCCGACATTCGTGACAAAATGCCTGGGAGGTCATTTTTGCCCAGAACAATTACTTCTAAATTACCATTCTCTACCAAGGAGTTATCCCAACTCAAGACAATTTTTCACGCGCTCGACAACTCTACGATGGAGCGCGTGATTGTCAACGCGCTCGCAGAATGCGAGCGTGCACCGAGCCAAGGCGAGACCAAGCAGTGCGTCAGCTCGGTTGAGGACATGATTGATTTTGCCGTGTCAGTCTTAGGCCACAATGTGGTGGTGAGGACTATCGATAACGTAGCCGGGTCAAAGGGAGAAGTGATGATCGGAAAAGTCAAGGGAATCAACGGTGGAAGAGTGACCAAGTCAGTCTCATGCCATCAGAGCCTGTACCCTTACCTACTCTATTACTGCCACTCTGTACCAAAAGTGAGGGTCTACGAAGCAGACATTCTTAACGTGGAAACAAAGACTCAGATAAATCATGGTGTTGCCATCTGTCATATAGACACGTCAGCATGGAGTCCAGGTCATGGTGCATTCGTGGCATTAGGGTCAGGGCCTGGTCTTATTGAAGTCTGCCATTGGATTTTTGAAAATGATATGACTTGGGCCATGGCGGACTAGCTAGTTGATTTGCATTATTGGCTCTTTCTACTCCACTATTTATTTTTTATTTTGGGTTATATGTTGCCAATACCCCAAATTACATTTTGTATTAGCCCCACTTATGACGAGATTTCGTATTGAAGGCTTTTTTCTGATCGTCTGTTTTCCTATACGTGCACTACTTTTACCTTGTAACAAGTGAAGTTGAGTTTATTTTAAAAGATAGTATTTCAATATCAACTACAATTAGCTGTTAAGATAAAGTGAAAGTTGATTTCAAAAGATTTGTAGTCTAAATAGCAAGTCGTCATTTTACCTTGTAACAGAAGTGAAGTTGAGTTTATTTTAAAAATTACTATTTCGACATCAATATTAGTTATTCCGACAGATTGAAATTATTTTTAAAATATTAAATTTATCTCATATATCATTCAATCATTTTGACAAACTAAATTAGTTTTGAATATTTGATGTTTAAAAACATGAAGTTGTTTTTTATTATTATTTTTAGGATTTAATGTATCCATATTATTTCAATTAGTAGAATATTAATTAACAGAGAGATAAATGTTAATATTAAGGTTGTAAATACTAAATTCTTGCTTTCAGTAACTTGTAAAAACATGCAATACTATTAATATGGACATGAATATTTATCATTTTTAAGAAACACTGTTTGTGCTATAAAAATTGATAAATTTTCTTTCAAGTTCGAAAAATTACTTTGGACTAGTTTTTTAAATTTTTTTTATCACTCACAAAACTTCAATCTTTTTTTATTTAAAATTAAATGCATGTTCAAACAATAACTCCAAAAACTTTTTTTCCAAATCGCAACCATATCTATATTTATGTACGACGCCTACTAGATTTTTCACGAAGCAAGGACGAAGAAATTGATGGTCGGGACTCGGTATGATAAAGTGTTAAAAGTAACAAAGGCTGCTGTGTTCCCAGGACACTTTGTTTCTGTTACATCATTTTGAGTCGTTCTTGGTGGAGCCATAACTTTGATGATCCAACAGATATGCACGCCTTTGCAAAAATGCTACTCCTATTTGTAGCAGTAAAAAAAGGTAAAGCGTGAATTTTACTTTGCAGCTTTGGAGTGCACTCAAAGGAATGCATCATAATCTGATGTAAGGTTTTATAACAGACCTCGAGTTAGAACCTTCCAAGAAAAGAGAAAAATACGATAATTTCGTTGGTTAAAAGCTCTCTTGTCATTTTGGATGAAAATAAGGCATGAGTGAACCCTACAGAACCGTGACTGCAACCTTTCCCTACAAATTAATTATATTGGGAAATTAAAGCTTTGCATGCAGCTTCAACTGAACGCAATCTTCTCTTTTTTCTTGAGTCCGAATAATATTTGTCACTTGGGAACCATCTTAGAGTATAAATGTTATTAGGAGATGCCAAATTTAACCTGTCAAATCAAAATATAACCACCACAACTTGTTGAGGTTTGGACAGATTGGGGTGGACATATGTTTATTACTTATGCAAAGTTGGGCGGTACAATATGTAGCTCAAACTAACCCATAAAAAGATTATCAAAAGAACAAACAAACAAACAAATGAAAACAAATGTATGAATTTGTGGAGTAGGGTTATGATCTTTTGTTTAACCAAAATTTACACTCCCATCTTAATCTTAGCAAAAATTGGATGGAGATATAATGATTGATTCAATCCATTTTAATTAATCCAAATGCAGCCAACTCCCCCCCCCCCCCCCCCTCCCTTCTCCCCCCGCTTTACACCCTATCTAGAGTCATCTTTGTATTGCACAATTACAATGAAACCTCAACTGTTCTCTTCAGGCAGAACCACAACATGATGAAACCATATTTCGTGAGCTATAACACTGTGATGATAACACGGTTTTTTTATGGAAAAAGTTTGACCCCGTAGTCCGTGCGTTGAAAAAGAAACAAGTATCTCCTTATTTTTAAATTACACAATATAGCATCCTTTATTTTTAAAATTACATAACATAGCACCCATTTGAACTAAAAATCCTAGGGGCCACTCTTCTACCCTCCCCCGCCACAGACCTGCCGCTAGAAACCAAGCTGGCGCCGCCGACCGGCGGTGGCCGGTTGCCGGAAAACTGAAATTTCAGCACATCTCACTGGATTGATTATTTTATCCGGTGGATTTGTTTAAATAATTATTTTTTGATAATTTTATATACCTAAATCTTTCAAAATAATAAATTATACATGTAAATACATAAAAAAAATGTGTATGCAAGAGGGAAAATAGAAAAATATACACAAAAAACATAAATTTTATACAAACATCCATAAATAGTACGCAAATCTGAAATTTATACAACTTTATTCATAGTTTATACACGCATATACAACTTAATAGAAATTTACAGAAGTGCATAGAATATGTATATTCACTGTATATACACACATACACATGTTTACAAAAGAGTATAAACTTGTATAAAATATATAAAATTGTATAAACTCACAAAAATGGTTTATACAGTTTTTCAGGCAGCTTCTACACAAAATTTTAACTAATATACAAGATTTGTACAATTTTATACAAAAAAAAAAAAAAAAAAAAAAAAAAAAAAAAAAACTAGATCTACTAAGTTTTAACAAAAAACTAGTAGATCTCACTGGATACTTATGAAAATTGTGAAAAAATAATAGAAATATGATAAACATACCCTTCACCGGAGTTGTGACCGAAATATACAACAAAAAATCGACATTATTATTTAAAAAGCAAAAAAAAAAAAAAAAAAAAGGTAAGAAAGAAAGAAGATGATGATGAAGAAGAAATAGCAGCGGTGGTGGCTTTGATGACCGTGGTGGCAAGGCAGTGGCTTGGAGGAGAGGTAATGAAGATGGGGCAGTGGTGGAAGGGGTTAGGGGGCGGTGATGATATTGTAAGGGGAAGATAAGAAAGGAAAAATGGGGGTTAGGGTTTTTTTTTTCCCTTGAAATATAAAGGGTTGCTAGAAAGTGAAAGAAAAAATTAAAAAAAAAATGAGGGGAGAGCTATGTCAGATAAGATAGGAAAATAAGAGTCTTTTTTGGTAATTTTTATGACTGAAGTATCTTTCCATGTAATTGTCCAAAAGGTTTTATAAATAAATCCATCACTTGAAAATGCAGAATTACAGAACCATGACACTGTAGGCAATGGTTTGTCATTTTGACCCACATAACAGTGGTTTGGTGATATAATGACCTCTGTTAGGTTTAATGACTAAATTTTGGATAAAAATATCCCTATAAAATATTATAATGGCGTTTGTATCCCACCATCACTTCCTCGTATGTAATGTCTAAGAGGCAACACTTGAATTTGACCTCCTCTTGTATAGGCAACACTTGCCCTTTGATCTTTTTCTTAAAGGTAATACTGTCAATTGATAACTTAAAGTGTTGCCTACGGAGACCGTTTTACTACAATTATTTTAAATGTGGACAAAAAGGAAGTACGAGTCAATTTTGAGGACACATGATGAAATTTTTGGACTTGGAAAATACAAAAATTTCTAATAAGTAGCCAATCCATAATTATTTCTCGAATTCTGAACTAAATCTAAGGAAATTTTACTAAAGATTAGTTCGAACTTTTGCAAACTTTTCTTGTGGCTATTCTTTAAGAGAATCCTATGTTTCTGAAATGTCCTTATATTTCGAAAACTGACTAGTTGTCAAAATTTTACCTTTTTCTGGCCCGTGTCACCGAAGTCATGGACCTATACAGTCTTGGGGCCTAATGCATAAATAGCTTAGTTTTTGTAATTCATTTTTCGATGCAACATTTTTTTTGCAAAGTTTAATTTGTGAGACACGGTCACATTAAAAAAATCTGTCTCCAGGATGGAGGCTAGACTCTTTATGAAGTTTAATTCTAAAGCTTTTGTTTCTGATAGTTGTCAACTTAAGGTCTTTTGTTACAAAGTTGAGCCAACTTTATACTCTAGGCTCTAAAGTTCAATGGTTATGCTTTTACAAACTTTTAAAAGGTTGTTACAACTTAAATTACGCTAGGAAAACAGCGATCACCAAATTTTTCAATTAGCAAGACCCGGCGATCAAGAACTTTCCTGACTTCTTACAGAGATACCTGTAATATCAGTGTCAGATATGTCCATTTCGGCAAAAACTTGATTTTTTTCTTTCATGTCTGGCTCAATTATACAGGCATGGCAGGTACAGAATTATTGGATAATGGATTCTTTATTTTGGGCGTACACCCTTGAATCCATCACAAATCCAATCCTCGCATATATATTCACAATTTTCTATTTATTCTTGCACCGGAAAAGGGACATATTTACCCCTCTAATATAGTTTACTATGTTAGCCTAACATATGTTATACTATTCGATTATATTTATCCTTATCATCCAACTTTCAAATAAATTTACCCTTATCATCCAGATTTTGAATAAAAGTACCCCTATCTTAACGGAGGGGACATGTGGAGGCCTTAAAAGTTAAAACACAAATAAGAACCCAATTAAGAACAATTCAGACACCATCATGAAAATACACCATTAGTAGCCTCCCACCATAAAAATTACGCCACATACATCAATTAATTTGTCTTATAGAGTAACCCGCACAAAATTAAAGCCACATTGCCACCCAAAATTGGTCATTGCCGCTTGTACGGTTTCTCCTCAAATATTTATAGACATGAATTTAAGCTTATGTAAACTCTTGTTACATGGCTAATAATGCTACTGATGCTTCTGAATCAAGGTCAAAACCCAAGGTCCTTTAAAGAATTAATTGAAGGGGCACTTGAATTATTATCTTTTTATACTAAAAAATTCTATATCTTCTCCCATTTACGGTAAACCTAAATAATCAAAATGAAGATTAAATAGTGAAGCTTAAAATAAATAAAAAAAAATTTCGTTTTCTGTATGAACTTTCTGAAATCAAGTGCATGTTAAGCCCAAATTTCTTCAAAGCTAAAAGAACATAAATGGATAAAAGCAATTTTTTTAATTTAAAGAAGAGAAGCGACATAAATATTGAAGAGCCTCAAGGAACTTGTATGTTCTTCTTGCCTTCCCACCTTATACGACTCCATTATCTGCTTCTTCTTCTTCTTCTTCTTCTTCTTTTCTCAATATTTTTATATTTTTTTCTTGTTCCGTTTTTCTCAATTACTGGAAGGAGAAGGAGAATTTTATTGGACATAGAAGGGTGGTGCTGGTTATTTCATGTGATAATGAAGAAGAAGACGATTGACGATTATTGAGGAAGATGACACAAACTATACAATTTTTAGGTGGTGGGTTTTTTGTTCGAGTTGGGTAATTTGTATCGGTATGGATTTGGATAAATTATAGGTAATAAGTTTTGGAGTTTTAGATAGTATAATTAAGATTGTTGTGTTAAGCAACTGCCAAGCGTCACGACCGTTAGGAAAAGGGCAAATAAATTCAATACTTTGACGGCAGGGACAATATGGACGAATAGTATAACGGAAGTTAGGCTAATACATTAAACTATATTAGAGGGGGGTCACTACTAGAAATTAATTGATTTGCGTCACAGTTTTGAGACGGAAATCCCTCTCTCTAAAATTTTTTTGAGACGGAATTCCGTCTCCGCGCGTCCTTCGCTTTTAAGCGCGTCGTTGGACAACTTGGAGACGGAATTCCGTCTCCAAATGCAAAAGTAGCTGACACACTGACGCATTCTTGGAGACGGAATTCCGTCTCCAAGACTGTGTCAGTGCGCACTAACTTTTGCATTTGGAGAGGGAATTCCCTGTCCAAGCATTAAATTAATTAAATTAATTAATTAACTAACTAAATCAAACTCCCTACATTTATTTTATTTGCCATGTTCAATAACATTGTTCTTAATTATTTCTTTCTAATTATTCTTGCATTAAATTTATCTACTTTATATTATTTTTCTAACTATTTCTAAATTTCCAAGAACTAATGACATTTCTAATAATCCAATCTAACCAATATTCTAATAAATGAGGAGAATATTAAACAAGTATACAAACATGATAGAATTATATAATAAATTCAATATTGATAATGGAGTGTCAAAGTTGGTATTGGGGTGGGGAAAATGAGGGCCGAATTCATGGATGGAAAAAATGGGGAGGGAAAAATAATTTGAATTATAGCTAAAAATAATGGGGAAGATGAAGAAAACTTACTTGAATAAGTTGTTAGGATGATTGAGGAAGTTTTCGCCGGGGGAGGGAGCAATTTCACCGGGGCAGGGAGCAATATCTTTGCCGGAGCAGTAAGGGAGACAGTGAGTCGGGTGGGGAGAGATTTTTTAATTTGGGGGAGATAATGAATCTGAAAGAAGAAGTGTGCGTGTATATTTTTAGAGTTGGAGACAGAATTCCGTCTCCAACTCTAAAAAATTTAATTATTTTTTATTGTTACAGTGATTGGAGACGAAATTTCCTCTCCAATCAGTTAGAGAGGGAATTACGTCTCCAACCTTTTTGTAGCATTTTCATCAATTTCTAGTAGTGGGTAAATATGATCCTTTTCCGTTCTTGCACGCATCCTATCAAATTTCAATGTTGAGTAGATCCTTATTAGATCTGGTACACATGGAATGGCGTCTAATTAGGGTGTTTAGAAGATGGATTGTGTTTACTTCATTCGTTCAAGAATGAAGTAAAACATCACATGAAACTATTTACCCAAGAATCTTGACTAGTTTTAAAGTGGCTTTTACAATTCAAATATGGGCTGGTCAATAGATGACTTTTGTGTTTGTTTACTAACTGATGTCGCACATTTAAGAATGACATTACCAACAATTTAGGCAAGAATGGACGAATGTAGTATCTTTGTTTCCTAGCTAGGAACTAAATTTGGGAGGTAGCTGTCAAGTTCTCCATATGAAATTTGGTCTACGCTTACTCAAAAAAATACAAAAATCTAAAGTTGGGCTCTATGCGAGTTCAAACTCAAGAAACATGGGATACCTTGTATGTATACATCATTTTATATACAAGTGATTTAAATTATTAGTAATAGAGGCAAGTCTAATGATAAAGCCATTAGATCGTCGAATTAAACAGATCCTACTTACAAATGACTGCGCTTAATGTGCAACATAATGTAATGTAATATGGACACGAGTCGTGAATTTGATTTACACACGACTACGAAATTCTTCCAAGATTTTCCCTAAAGTCATGGATTTAATTTACACATGCTGTATATTTTGTTGAACACCAGAAACACAAGTGACACTAAAAATTATTCACGACTCTTTCGATTCTAGTTAAAGCAAATGTCTAACACTAGATCAAAATTAGGCAGAAGGCTCAAATAGACACTCGTACTTGTCCGGTTTAACCATAATCACGCTTATACTTTGCAAAGTGTCAACCAGCCCCTTCTACTCGTCCAAAACATGACTTTTAAACCCTCCCGTCTAAGTGTGGTGCACAAACGCGACCACGTGGCTTCCACGTCAGATTGGTGGCCCATATCACATGTCACCTATTTTTTTTTTACCCTAAAAAACAAAAAGAAAAATCCAAACGACTTTTTTTTACCCTAAAAAAAAAAAAAAAAAAAATCCAAATGACTACACGATAAACAAAACTAAAAATTACTTTAACTCAAACAATACTTACCTAAATCCAAACTTACCCCATCGATTAACCCAAAAAAATCCGTCGATTAACAACAAAAAAATGATCCTTGTTTGATTAACAATATTTTACTCGTTTGATTAACAACATTTGAAGGTTTCCCCATATTTGAGGTAAGAGTTTAAACCCGTTTCCTTTCTAATTTTTTAATGATTTGTTATTTGCGATTTGTTATAAAAATTAGGGCTTTAATTAATTAAGAATTTAACTAATTAGGACCGTTAAAGGATTAGTTCTCTAACTAATTAGGACTTTAATTAATTAGAAATTTAACTAATTAGGGCTTTAATTAATTAAAAATTTAACTAATTAGGACCTTCATTCCATGTCTTCCAACATTAAATCTGAATTTTGTAAAAAAACAGACTAATAAAATAATAAGAAATAAAGGAGAAGGAAAGAAATTAAGGAAAAAAAAAAAGCAAAAGATAAAGGAAAAAATGAAGGTGAAGGATTTGGTATTGAAAGGCCTTAAAAAGACCAAAAAATAGCCGTTGGTAGTACTTTTTTACCGATCCACGCACTGAAAATTCGTGTGGCTCACGCTCATTTGCCACATAAGCAACTTACTAGACACATCAGCGCATGAGGGTTTAAAAGTCATGTTTTGGACGAGTAGAAGGGGCTGGTTGACACTTTGCAAAGTATAAGTGTGATTATGGTTAAACCGGACAAGTATGAGTGTCTATTTGGGCCTTCTGCCTCAAAATTAATCAAGTTAGTTATCTGATCGATCCGCGGCTAGATGAAAATAGTTAATACTAGTTATTTGTTGTAAAATATTTCTAAACTATTCTTGAACATGTTAGAAAGTCTTCGTTTTGTACCTTTTGTAATGTTGGTAGAAATGGCCATATGTCAAATCTTTGTAATATTGAGCCACTAGCTCAACAAAAATGATCCCTGTAATTCTCTTATAACAGTTTAATATAATAGTTTCTTTCTGGACCCAAAAAAAACAAAAACAAAAAAAACTAGAATCAACTGGACTAATCCAGATTGATACTGTGTTGGGTCATGAAGCGCTTCCTACTTGAAATTTGACTATGCTTATCGTTGAGGTGAAACCTCTCATGAAGGATGAGGTATCTTATTTATTCAATTGCGTGGTGTTTCACATGTTATATGCATAAAAAGGAAGCTAATTTGACTGAATTGTACCAACACTTTCCAAAGGTACAAAAAATGAAAATGTCATGCGTTACAAGGAAGACGAGTAGGAGAACTCAATCAAGAAATTAATGAATGATTAATTTGTTATGCGTGTATATATACCGTCCCGATCGAGGACAATTATGTCGTTTGTCAAGAAGAGTCTTGAACTCACACGTGTACATAAAAATTTAATTATCGCTTCATTCTTCGAACAAAAACAAAAGAAGATAGTTCCGTTGTTCGACCCTCGTGAATAAAAATTATTGGTAGTGTTGTAAAATTATTAGTAAAGTAGGACAAAAAATTTAGAGAGGGAGAGAAGAAACTTTTCTTATTATCTTTCAAGTATTCAAGCGTGTTCTTCAATGGTGAAGAACCTTACAATTTATAGGATGGAAAGATCATCCAAAGGTTACAACTATTAATTGCCATAATCAATAGAAATATGTAACCTACAAAAGGTTCATTGTATAGCAAGTAGTGGAGAAGTGAATGGACATCCACAATAAAGTGGATTTATAACACTCCCCCTTGGATGTCCATTGAAGATAATGTGTCTCGTTAAAACCTTACTAGGAAAAACCCTGTGGGAAAAAGCCCAGTGAAGGAAAAAGAGTACACACATCATGTAATACGCATTGAGAGCTGCCTCATTAAAAACCTTACAAGTAAAACCCAAGTGGGATAAAACCTTGTTTAGGAAAAAAGAGTGCAGCGCGTACTTTACTCCCCCTGATGAAAACATCATTTAACATCTTGAAGACGACATATTGCAATCTTATATATCAGCTTTTCAAAGTTGAGGTTGACATTGACTTAGTGAAGAGCTCCATCAAACTATCACTGGAATGAATTAATTTCATAATTCTCTTGAAGATCACCATTGGAAAGTAATTTTGCTAAATAACCATCTCCTTTGGTTGTATCTCCATTTTAGCTAAATTATCCATGCAATATTTCATATAATATTGCTGCATCTTCGTCTTCAAAGGAAATACCACACTGTTGCTTAATATTTTGAGTCCTTGATCTCATCATCAATTTTGTCGCATATATATATATATCTCTTCATAAATTGAAGATGTAGCATCAACAATTGATTTTATATAATATAGGTATTCTACCACAACAAATAAATACAAGTTGATATCGGGCTTTGTGGATCAAGTAGATACTATGTATTTTTCTGATGTCTTCGCATTGAAGAAGAACTAAATCTTACCAATAAGCTTATAACAAAAGCTATAACCAATGGAGTATATTTGGTAAGATACTTCAATGAACCAATTGCATTAAAATATAATATTTCAATACCAAGAAGCTCGCAAACGCAATTTTACCACATGTGGCCGGATTGTTTTAATCCATATAAATATTTATGAAGCTTCATTGAATAGGTTTCCCGGGAACCTTTACATGCTTCAAGGATAAATATATTGTTGCTTAATGAGCCATATAAAAGGCTGTTGCAACATTCATACGCATATCAAGTCTTTCATGCACTGCCAGACATACAACATACCTGAAGGTGATTGCATCCACCAAAGGAGAATATAGCTCCATATAATCAATGTCAGATCTTTGTGCCTCAAGTCGTACTTTATATTTAACGACTTATTATTATCAATATTTTTGCACAAAAATATCTTTGTACACCACTGGTTTTGCACCTTCAGGTGTTCGGACTATAGGTCCAAAAATATGTCACGTCACTCGAGTGAAGCCAATTTTTGCTTGAATATGTTTTGCTATTTTTGGCCAATAATTTCATGTCTGTATTCCTAACAGACTTAAGCTCAAGATCCTCATAATCATATAAATATTGAGCCTTATAATATATGTAAGATATCGTCGACGATAATTTCATATCTCGGTTCCCAATCCGACATAACATATTGAGATCTCTTCACATTCATAAATTTTCAGGTACCTGAACCTCTCCTGATGAAGTTTTATGAAGTGTTATGTCGTGGGCTATTTTAGAGCCCTGCCTCCTTATTTGATCATCTCAAATATTTGCTCCTTTCCTTTTTCAAGGACTTTTACCTTTGGAACCGAATGGTCTACCACGCTTCAGGCGTGCCTTAGACTCATTTACATAAATAGATTGTCTCATCAGGAGCATTAGCAGCTGGAATATAATATTTTTCTTTGGGTCAGTAATGCGTCTGGTAGTGACTTGCATTATCTTTAAATGAGGATCATAATCAAATGATAATTTAATTTATTTATTCCTCAGCTGCATTAATTTCTCTCCCTAATGTTAGCCAAACTAACATTCGTTCCCAACCTTATATGAGATCCATCTTTGTGCGTTGCGGTGGAGCAATTGATAATATACCGCACATTATAATTATTAGATGGAAAATATTTGGTTCCTGACCCTGAACCAATTATGAGGGGGAATTCATTTTGTGGCATGTCGTGCACAAGTGCTGCTTTATAAATATACCATACCTCATACCTGATTTAGGTAACATTGCTCTCATATGCATGGTTTAGCAATTGGAGGCATTAAATATATGAATATGCTAAACCTGCTTGCCAATGTTATCAAGATAACTTGTCTTGATTGCATAATCTGGAAATATGCTCATAATAAGATTTATTTGAGCAAATACTTAACCTCGCAAGTACCATTGCGGGTTTGTAATAAAACGCACATGTGACCTTATCATAGATGCATCTGTTTATAATAATTATATGGTCCACATGGCAGGTGAACGGGCCCATATTCACCTTTTATACATTCCAGAAGTATCGGGATCCTGATACCAAATTTAGTTGGTCCAATAATTTATTTATCTTGAGAACAAACAGCACAAAAAGAATTCTTGAAGAATCCAGATTCTTCAGTATATACCCATGCGAATTCTCATTTATACACTTTGTGCATCATATTTGAACCGGGATGGTCAAACCGGTCATGCCAACTCATAAAGTTATTCATCTAGTAAACTTCTGGTTTACTATAGCATGCAATATGATTTTACCACACTAATATTTTGTGTAGTACAAACTCGAGGAAGAGGCGGGGAGCTTTTCAATCACATATATCTCACCCGACATTCTTGTAGTAATATAAAGATATTCAAATCTTTCCATCAATTTTAGTCTCTTTGTCATTTTTGGCAAATGTATTTGAAACTTTACAAGTTTCTTTTGAGACGTACTACAATAAAATACTTTATCAATCTCATTCCTCCAGGTAGTAATAATTTGGCTCTTCCAGAGCACTCAATTAGTTTTGTACTACTATATATTTCATTACACCAACCATATGGTGAATATCTCCTTTAAGGAGAAAATCATATAATTATTATCATGGTCAAATCATTAAATGCAAGATCGATTTCTTGCTTACTTGCTCTTGTGTTATTCATAATAACACATAATTTTGACGTACATTTTGTACGTGGGCAATGACCATTCATGCTACAATAAATGATAGTTCATTCTACTCGAACCTCTTCTAAAGGTGAGTTGTGGTACTTTATCAACCACGTACGGACACGTCCGTATCATATCTTTTATCATATATTGCCACATTCACTTCCAGGAATGGGTCCACATTCATAATATTTATTATAAATTGTCTCATTCACTTCAGGAACGGACCATAATCATTTTTGACGGGCCTCATATTCACATAGCACATAGGTGGCATTATTTTATTTACCGTTTGAACGGTTACTTTAGAGAACCCTTATTGTTCTCTTATTTATTTCACAATGATGACTATTATTTTGTCATTTGCCACGTCCACAGCCATGAACTTTATCATGGTAATCACTTTGTCGCCTTTAGACATAAAATTACTTGCCTTCTTTCAGACATAAAATATTTTGCCTTCTTTCAGGCATATATGTGTTGCTCCTACATTCACATCTGGGAATGGAGCATATACTGTGCTCCCACATTCATCTTAGGGAATGGAGCTTGCTTGCTCCTACATTCACCTTAGGGAATGGAGCATGTGTTGCTCCCACATTCACCTTAGGGAATGGAGCATATATAGTGGGATGGACTTATAAAACATATAATTTTGTCTCATCAGTCATCATTATGTCATGAATATGGTGCAGTAGGACTTGCACCAATGTCTTACCCACATAGTCTTTTGGACTCAGCCTCGAGCCATAGTAAATAAATCAATTTCATAATCCTTTATGTAAATTTTTCTTTAATATGTTGAAACTATAGGAGTAAATTTGAGGCATTAAAAATTCTCGTAATTGATCAAGGATATATACAAATCAATATCCATGTGTTGCCATAGTGGAAAAATAAATGAGTTATCATATTTATGTATAATTCAAAAGACGGGAAAACATAATTTACTCTTTACCGAATTGGGTTTTTCCAAGCCTTATTGTTCCTGGAAAGAATATGAACTGCAACTTCTCCACATTTACAGAGGAGTTACAAATGAACATTTTCCTTTAAAAGTAGAAAATCAGTGAATTGATTAAGGTTATCAAACTGAACAATAGGTGTCTGTAACCTTTATCTGCATGGAGGCTTTACAAGCTTTTTAGAACAGTAAATATGTTAGAAGTAAATGTGGCATCAAGCACTAATAGAATGAGTTAAAGATTAAGAAAATTAACTGACCCACACTTGTCAGAATGTGTAATAATCTCTTTGTAAATGAAAATTCTTCTCGAGTTCGGTAGGCCAGAATTTATGACGCAGACTTAATTGATCAAATTAAATAGAATGATTAAGAAGAGGAAACAAAATCCTCCTAGCGTACTGGATCATAAAATGTCAATTCAAATTGCTAAGTATCTTAAAAATAAGACCATAGTACATTCGACGGATCGGAGGACTAACAATACTATGCATCTTTAAATCTTTTATGAGATAAGTTACGGTGATCTGTGTGCTTACCAATTTCTCCAAGTTAAAACTGTTTCTTTCATCCTTTGGGATGTACATAATATGTTAACAAGTATTACGTACAAAAGCAAGTCCGTCAAAATCTTCTTAGTACAATCGTAAATCGTAACCATACTTTAAAGACTGAAACACAAATATTGCACTAATTACCTCACAAAGCAAGTGTTTAAGCATTTTGTCTCCGGGCTAATGTGAGAATTATGCAGCCAACTTACCTTTTTAATTTCTGTTCTTAATTCAGTTGTCAAAAATGATTATTACCAGAAGATCAAATCTCACCTCTCAATTTTGAAACTTAAGCCATCATCTTTTATCATAGCCATCTGATGATCGTTGAATGAAAGGATAATTTGGAGCCATGTGTGCTACTTTTTGCACCTACTGTTATTGGATAGAACTTCGAAAATATTGTTGGATATAATGTAAAGGCTGCATTTTCATCCTGATGCTTTTACGTGGGGATCTACTTGTAATCACCTAATTTTGGCACGGAAGAAAAATTGCTCAAAATAGCCATATTAGATTCTTAGGATTTTTGCCAAAATTTTTCCTAAAAGTTAGTCTTTAATGCTAACTAAATTTGTCTTTAATTAGGATAGAAAATATGAAAAAAATTACAAAAAAGAAAAAACCAAAGAAAAAGAGTGAACAACAGAGCTGAAACAAAGGAACAGAATAGAGAATGAAAAGCTGGAAACAGAGTGATTAAAAAAGCTGAAACAAAAGAGCAACAAGAGAACACTTAAAGAGCTGAAACAAAGGAACAACAGTGAGATAAAAAGAGAACTAAAACAAAGAAGAGTGAGGCAGAGAAGAGAGGGAGTCTGAATGTAAAGAATGAGTCTTTTGGAGTTTTTAATCTTCAAATTCAAGGGTTAAAAGCAGAATTCAAAGAGAGCTTTAGCTGTTGTTTGTGCGTCTGCGGTTGCTCGTTTGTGCTGGTCTTGGTTCAACTCTGGTGGTCATATTACTGCCTTGTTAAGGATTTTACTCATCAGGTAAATCTTCCCATTTTTATGTATCATGATATAACATATCTTAGCCCTTTTTATACCATGGATGAATGTATGGAAACATTTGTTTAGGGCTCACAAAGGGCTTATATTATCTTTTAGTTGTTTTCATGTTTTAACATCTGTGTGTACTTGCTAAATGTCCTTATAATGAATATGTTGTTTACACCATTGTTTAAAAAATTGAAATTTGCCAAAACAGCACCATCATAACATTTAGGACAGATCTGAAATTTGAGCGAATTGTGACTGTTTATGCAAATGTTTGTTTTGTTTGTTTGTTTAAAATAAACTAGAACAACGTTGGTTGTAATTCCCTTTTGTAAAGTATGCTCAATAAACTATATGAGTGAGTCCTTTTATGAAATGTAGAAGGTTAAAATTAGACAAAATCGGATTTACAAAAATATTGACAAGATGGCCAGATCTGAACTCAACAATAAAAAGGGGCTGCTTATGCAATCTGTAGGGAAAACCTTATTTGCGGAAGTAATCCAGCCCAGTTGCGAATTGATCTTTTAACCCAAATCCGCATTCATTTAGCAAAACTTTTAAATCTTTTGAAATTGAAGGATAAAGAGTTGTACATCAAACATAATAAATATACGGTAATCTTTTTATAAGTTTATAGGCTAAGAAATAACCAAGGATTTTTTAATATGGCTAAACATTGAAACAAATAGAAAATAGGACCTATGGCATAATCCTCTTAAATAAACATGCGCTCAAGTTTTTCCTTTGTGTAAATGGGCTTCGACATTTTGCAAAGCTAGGTCATTGTATTTAGAGCTTTAACCTTAAGGCCCCAATAGTGTTCAAAAATGTAAATTTAGTAATTTCGCTAGTTATAATGAACGAAAAATCAAAACTAGGTGAAGGATGAATGAATAAGCTATAGGACCTTAGTATCTCACCAAATAAATTTGATTCAAGTGTAGTTTATTTAAATCGGAAGATCTCGAACGGGTGAAGTGCCTGCGCGACCATATCCGGTTTAAAATAAATTACATTTGTAAATATTGAATCAAGCCGTACGTAAATAAAAGAAAAATGTGCGTCGAAAGTAAATGCGACCCATATAATCAAAAATCAAGCCGAATTATAAATTCGAGTTTTGACCAAAATAAATAAAAATACAAAATTGAGACTCAAACCAAGGTTGATAAGGTTTCGAACGGGTGAAGTGCCTGCGCGAAAATATTCGGCCGAGCCACGAAAAATAAAAAAAAAATAAATAAATAAATGCTAATAATAATAAATCAAGGCGTAGCAAAGGAAATAAATAAAAGCAGGTACAAAAAATTCCATATAGCCGGAATGCGTCAATAAAAGCAACTGTGCTTGGCACAGGACTCGAGGGTGCCTAATCCCTTCCCGAGAGTCAACCGAGATCCTTACCCGGAACTCTGATGCAGACCACTAACGAGTCATAGGTGTTCCAAGGTACCTTTTAGGTGACTTGGCACACCTTAAACTTGTCAAGTGGCAACTCCGAAAATCTCTTAATAATTCGTGTACCTTTGAACACCGTCACTTCCTTAAACGGAAACCCTAATTCGGGATAGCGCCAAATAATCATAAAATCTCATAAGCGCTTTCCTAAACCCGAAACGCCCTCCCAAAAGCGGGAGCGCGGAAAAATGGGGTGTGACAGCCTTGGCGACTCCGCTGGGGAAAAAAGTGAAAACTGAGAATCTCAGGCTTTATACTTTGTCGTTTTCGGCTTTTAAATATTGTTTGTACATGCTGCCTTGAATGTTACTGCTTTGATATTGTTTGAACTGTATATACACAACTGTCTTCTCTCGTACACCTCTGAGTCTTCTGGAACACTGCACACATGCACGCCAGTCTCGCTTCGGCGTCTGGAATTTCTGTCGTGTCTCAGGACACAAAAAGTTAACCCTTTTTAGGAGGAGGTGCGTTGGGTTAGGCCGTTAGACGTTGTCGACCGGTACCCCCGAGGCACTTCCAAATTGCCAGAAACTATAGAACATGAACCCATTGAGTCACCTAGAGTTGAACCTGTGCTTTTATCTAGGCCGATTTATTTGCATGTCATTAGACTTAGCGAGGTGTGGTACACCGGTACCGCACTTGTCTAGGCTGACCCTTTAGAGTCCAGATGGGGCCCACACCCCAGAAAGACAATAGTGACATCTTCTGTGTTGCATCTAGAGAGGCCGTTATGCTGACCGTTTATCGAGAGAAAGCGGGTTAGTCTGGAAAAAAAAATGAAAAAAAAAGAGAGAAGAAACACTTTGTTAAGAGGGGCAATTTCAGATTTTTTTCAAAAATATAGCGTGTCAATTGTCCTTTTCCCATTGTCGGCAAAGATTTTAAAGCCAATTTCACGCCGTTATAATGGCCAATTTTGTGAAAAAAATAAAAGAGAAAAACAACGTCAATAGTCAAATTTTTGGTGGCGTTGTCATGTCAAATTTTGTTCAAAATTAGAAAATCAAAAATCAAAATAGAGTCGTCTTGTTTGTAAAACATTGACAAGTTTTGTTCCTATCTGTCTAGGCTAGTCGGATCATGTAAATATTTTATTCGAGCCGGCTTGTCCGTTTTAATGTCAATAGTCAAATTTTAGTGTCGTTGTCATGTTGAATTTTGTTCAAAAATTAGAAAATCAAAAAATCAAAGTAGAATCGTCTTGTTTTGTAAAACATCGACAAGTTTGTTTCTATTTGGCTAGCCTAGTCAATCATGTAAAAATTTCGTTTGAGTCGGCTTGCCCGTTTTAATGTTGTTTTACAAATTTTGTCCAAAGTTTTCTCGGTCCTAATACTTCATTTTTAATAAAATAGGTATCATGGCTGCATCGTCATCTAGAGTAGGGAAAAGGAAGTTTCCTGAGGGATCTACTCCACCGCCTATTAAGATGGTCGATAAGTGTCCTCCATTGTTGAGAAATTGATGGTACCATTTGAGCGAAAAGCAGAAAGGGGTTGTGCATGCGAGAATTGGGGAAATGACACATTTTCTTAACCCTAAGTTTGCCCCACGCCGGGAACTGGTAAATGCTTTGATTCGGTATTGGGAATCGAGTCAAAATACCTTTGTGTTTGGTGATATTGAGATGACTCCTACTTTAGAAGAGATCTCGGGTTTGACTAATGCAGTGTTTAGGACAAAGAAGTGCATAGCACCTCGCTTTGTGAGAGTCGAGGAGTTCCTACGGGACATGAGTCTGCGTTCTGATACCCAGTTAGTGAGTTTGGCCTCAGGTTGGGTTAGTCTGGAGTATCTGTATGCTCTTTATGGGCGGGGAGATGGTTACACAGAGCATCAGCCGAAATTCATCACTATGTTGAGCCATGACCAATGGGATAACCTTAGGGAAAGAGCTTTCATTTTCGCTTTCCTTGGCCTCATGGTCTTCCCGATGGAGAATGGACAAATCTCTATCCATACCTCTTGGATCGTGAGAGCTTTATTTGGGGGAGTTCGAGATTCTACTGTTGTGCCGATGATCTTGGGCAGTATTTATCGTGCTCTGACTCGATGCAAAGAGAAAGGGGCCCGATTTTTCGAGGGTTGCAACTTGTTGTTGCAAGTATGGTTCGTTGAGCACTTGTTCGGCCGTTCTGACCCTACTCCACTACCCGATGCGCCTAAATGCCATTTGAACACCCATTATTACCGTGCTCGACATCTTGATCTACCCGAGAGCTTCGATGGGTGGGCAAAGTATTTGAGCGAGCTCACTCTGGAGAATATCCGGTGGCAGGTTAGTTGGTACCCCTCGAAAGAGGGAATATATGGTAGTATGGACCGTCCTTTTCTAGTATTGATGGGTCATAAGGGAGCCGAGCCTTATTGCCCTACGCGGGTGCTCCGACAGCTTGGGCGCGTTCAGGGTGTACCTAGGGTAGAGGCCGTGGAAGATTATCGCCTTGAGCATATTAGCGGTGAGTTTCCCAGGCACACTCAGTGGTTCTCCATTTGGGATAATATGAGACATTTGACCTCCAGCACACAGGTTATAGACCGATTCAGAGGCGAGGTCACTCCCGAGTATGTTTTCTGGTTCGGCCGACAGCCTGCTTTGGTAGCTATGCCAGCAAAAACGGTTAAGGGACCGTATGATGAGGCACTCAGGATTGACATGAAGATAGAGATGCATAGGGTAGAGACTGAGGAGAGATATGCGGGTTTGGTCTACCGTCTTCGTTCTGAGAGGGATGCCGCTCGAGCTGCTTTGGTTGAGAATGAGGGCCTCGCGCATCAGCACCTAGACACAGTTAGACGACTCCGTGTTATGCACTCTGAGGCATTGACAGAGCGGGATGCCGACAGGGCAGCTTTGGTGGAGAGCAGGAGAAGGGAGGATTATCATCGTCGGGACGCCATGGATGCTCGAGCTCGACTCGACAGGGCACTGGAGCAAGAAGAGCAGCTCAGGAAGCTAGCACAGAGCCGACTTCAGGATATACAGGCTGCTGGACAGACTATCAGTATAGTTTATCGGCAGGTTTATGACTCTGCTGTATATGTTGCACAGGCTATCAGTGACTATAGGAGGCTGCCCGCGGAGGACCTACTTCCCCATGTGCTTCCCTTCGTCACCAGAGTTGCAGAAAATTTGGCTGGAATGCGCCGCACTTTGGTAGAAGGCCCACCAGCAGATCCCGAGGAGCCACCAGAGGAAGATCTCGACGAGCCATTTGAGTCAGATCCAGAGGAGCCAGATGAGGCAGGGCCCGGATCACCTTAGCAGATATATGCCAGTCCGAGATGATGCAGCTCATTGCCTTTTGTCATTCATTTAGCATCTTGGACAGATTGTAGCTTTTATTATGTATTGTCATTTCTATTTCGAACAGTCGGTCTAGTTTGTCTGTTTTAATTTTTGGGAGTACTACTACTGCCCCATGTTGTCGGCGGGCTTTTTATATTGTACTGTTTCGGCATTTATGAAAAGGAAATCAGAAAATCCAAAATTGTGTCTTTTATTATCTTAAATGCATTTTTTCTTCCTTTTTCAATCTGATTTTGGACCCTTCTTGCATTTGAAAGATATATGATATGAAAAAAAAAAAAATGAAAAAAAAAAGAGCGAAAGAAAGAGGAAAATGAAAGGAAAAAAAAAAAAAGAGAAAAGAAAAGAAGAAAAGAAAGAGAGGACCCGCTTTGTCTTGATTCGGGATGATGCATGACGACTTTAGGCTTGTAGGCGCGCTCGGCTCGTAAATATCATGTTTCCTAACCTGTTTTGTTTGCAGACAAGACTAGATTACCAGTGACTTGGTGCAGCGCTCTAGCATTACCCCACTCTCACACAACTAACTCAAGGGGACTTGAAATTCCATTTGGTAACATGGCCACTGAAGGAGACAAATCCGATGCCGGTTCCGAAGAAAATGATAGGACGACAGAAGAGGCCCTGATTCTGAAGCAATTTCTGGTGGACATGCATCATGCGATAACCACGGGACGGGTACCTCCTCCCATGCCAAACCTCCTAGATGGGCTTATGCCAACAGTTAGCCAACGAGCACCAGGCACATCTACGGCGGTTGAGGATCCGACCTATCCCCCTGGTTTTGGCACTAGTCAGGGTCCAACAAAAGAAGTTGAAGTGCGCCCTCATGCACCGGCCCCACCACCTCCACCTCAAGGGCAATATGGACAACATCTACCACAGGGGCAGTATGGTCCACCCCCACCACAGGGACAGTATGGTCCACCTCTGCTACAGGGGCAGTATGGCCCACCTCTCCCACAGGTTCCAATTTTTCGGGGCCCAGCCAGGCCTGCTATGGCTAGGTCCAACAGCGAACCACATCTCCAGGCTGGGGATCATCATTATGATCAGCACCATGAACCCAATTTCCGACACAGTGACTCGTATGATCAGGGGTTCCATCGCGGGTCTCAAGTTGAGGTTGATCGATCAGGAAAGCTGGATGAGAGTGAGGTTCTAAGAAAGATGAAGGGCCTAGAACAAGCAGTAAGGACCATTCAAGGATATGGAGATCATATTGACATCTCTTTCAAGGATCTTTGCCCCTACCCTGAATTGCAATTGCCAGATGGGTTCATAGTGCCAAAGTTTGATCTATACACCGGGCAAGGAGATCCAAGGGTTCATATGAAAACCTACTGCAACAAAATGAGAGGGGTCAAGAAAGACAAACTGTTGATAGCCTACTTTTCTGAAAGCTTGGGGGGCGCGGCTGCCGAATGGTTCATGAGGCAGGACTTAACTAAATGGTTGTCATTTGAGGATATGGCACAGGCATTCTACGACCAGTACAAGTACCACATTGAAGTTTTGCCAGATCGATCCTCTTTGGATGCGATAAAAAAGAAGCCAAGCGAAAGCTTTAGGGAGTACGCCCTCAGATGGCGCGAGCAGGCCGCTCGAGTGAGCCCCACAATCCCGGACGATGACATGGTCCGTTTGTTCATTGAGGCGCAGGATGAGGCGTTCTATGGTTCATTGATCGCCGCCTTTGGGAAACCGTTTAGTGAAGTCGTCAAGATGGGAGAAATGATTGAGAGAGGAGTCAAAGCTGGCAAGATTGTGAGCCAGACTGCACTAAAGGCGACCACACAGGCTGTGCAGACCGGGGCAGCAGGGTTCGGTAAGAAGAAGAAAGAAGATGTGGCCATGGTAGGGTCGGGTCCACGAAGGTGGAATGATGAGCGATACAGTCAAGCTAATTCATACCAAGCTCCACAAACACCCTATTTACGACACTATTACCCACCACAAAATGCACAATACTCCATACCTCCACCCCAATACTCCGTACATGCCGCGCAGCCATATGCCCCAACGTCTTATCCGCAATGGCGCGCACCAGCCCCACAGCCTACATATCCCGTTCACCAAACTCCACATAATCACTATCAGGCTCCACCTAACCCTACTTACCGACCAAGAGGTCCGGCAGGCTTCCGTCCGAGAGCTGAATTCAAGAAGGCTCGAGAAGAGAAGAAGAGAGAATTCACGCCAATTGGAGAATCCTACACCAGTATCTTTGAGAAACTGCGGGCTTTGAACATGATAAAGCCAATTCAAGGAAACATGAATCCTACTGGCAAGGTGGATCATTCTCGGCATTGTGATTACCACTCGGGCGCACCAGGGCATGATACAGAAGATTGCTACTATCTCAAGAGAGTGGTGCAGGATTTGATTGACAACAACCAAATCGTGATTGAAGACGCAGAAATGCCAAACATTAATCGCAATCCTCTGCCAGTCCATGATGTACACATGGTATATGCATGCACAGGGGGATTTGAAAGCGAATCTGCAAGGCCAATAGTGTCAGTCGATGCAATAACAGTTGAGGTGGAAAAGATGCATATCACTTCAAAGACAAGTCCTGCTGTGGTGTCCGGAGAAACAAAGCCATCTGTCCAGTTGGATAAGCCCGTGTTAACATTGAAACGAGCTGTTGAGGGAAGGGAAGAGATGACGGAGAAACCAAAGTTGGTGATCTCAAGGTCCATCAGAAAGGAAGGGGAAGCAGATTCTGCTACCAAACCGAAGTTAGTTATAAAAAATGCACCCCGGGAAGATGATTTGAACAAAATTCGCGAGCCCATTGTCATAAAGAGGGTATCCCAGTTCCATGTGACAGATAGCAAGGCTGTCCCGTGGAACTATGCCCAGGCAGTGGTAACGTACATGGGAAAGGAGGTTGTAGCAGAAACGACACAAGTGGGCGGTCTAACTCGTTCTGGGCGGTGCTTTACCCCGGAAGAGTTAAGAAAAGCAAAGCAAGCTAGGGAAAATCAGGGTCCCATCAAGGAACCTGTCACTGAGAAAGAGGCAGAAGAGTTTCTAAAGAAGATGAAAGTGCAAGATTATTCTATTGTGGAGCAGCTGAGGAAGACCCCTGCTCAAATTTCTCTGTTGTCCCTGCTGATGCATTCTGAGGCGCACCGTCATGCTCTATTGAAAATCCTGAATGAAGCTCATGTATCTGAAAAAATGACTGTTGGAAATTTGGAGGCAATTGCTAGTCGTATCTTTGAAGTAAACAGGATCACTTTCACTGATGAAGAATTGCCTATGGAAGGCACAGGCCACAACAAAGCACTACATCTGACTGTCAAGGTCGACAATTCTTATGTCACTAGGGTGCTGGTTGACGGTGGGTCCGGTCTGAACATCTGTCCATTGTCTACTTTGAAAAGATTGAAAATCAACGTGGACAGAATTCGAACCAACACTATGAGTATCCGAGCTTTCGATGGAGAAAAAAGACAGTCAATTGGTGAGATCGAGCTGACATTGACAATTGGGCCTGTGGACTTTGCTATTAATTTCCAAGTCCTCGATATGGATTCGTCTTATAATCTACTGTTGGGAAGGCCCTGGATTCATATGGCGGGCGCAGTACCGTCGACTTTACACCAGACTGTCAAGTTTGAATGGGATCGTGAGATGATCATGGTACACGGAGAGGGAGATTTGTCAATCTACAAGGATCCGTCCATTCCAGTCATTGAGGTCACCAATGATAGCCCAACACTGATGTACCAAGCCTTTGAAGCAGTCAATGTAGATGAGGTCCCTGAAGGCAAGCCTTTGCCCCAAGCAAGATTGTCAGAAGCAGCAGTCATGATGGCTACGGAAATGTTGAAGCATGGTTTCAAACCCGGGAAAGGTCTCGGAGCATCACTACAAGGGATGTCACATCCAATTAGTCCACTTGGCATTCGAGGTACCTGGGGTCTGGGATACAAGCCTACAGCTGCAGACAGAGCAAGAGCTAGGAAGATGAAGAAACAAGAATGGTCTCTAGAGAAGCCTGTCCCTTGCCTCGCTCAATCTTTCACGAGGTCCAATGGGGGCAAGTCTATTTCAAAAAATGCTGAGGAGACTGAAGAACAGAAGAAGTTACTGTCAGACCTGAGGCACGTCTTTGGCATCAACATGGTGCAAACTGGCGAAGGACCTAGCAATGCAGAAATCCAGGACATTGGCCCTGATGTGAAGCTGAACAACTGGGAATCCATGCCTCTCCCCACTAGGAGGGGCTATTGGTAGCAAGTTTTGTTATCCTTTCTGTATACTTGGTTATTATAAGGGTTGTAATCCAAGTGTATTTATTTTGCTCGTTATGATGTCAAACCCTTTTGTCTTTCAAATTCAATGAAAAGCAAGACCATGCTTCTTGTCTCTATATCCCGTCTCTTTATTTTCCTAATTTTTACTTCTTATTTCTTTCTGTAGCTATGTTTCTGATGGCCTTAATAACATGACATGCATGCTGAAATCACGCCCTGATCTAAACACACAGTTTAACTTGGTCTCAATGAATCAACCAAAAATTGAGGAAGTGCATGATGGGGGGTGGGATGATTCTGAAGTGGCAATTGAGGAGGTAGATGACATGGAAAGGAGTGTTAATGAAGGAAGTTTTGAGGAAGGATATGATGAAGAGGAGGCCGAGAGTGAAATAAATGGAGAGTTAGAACAATTTGAAAATAAGCCCAAGCCCAATCTAGATGACACAGAAAATATAAATTTGGGAAGTCCCGATGATGTCAGGGAAACTAAGATAAGCATGCACGCTCTACCGAAGGTGAAAAATGACATAGTCCAAGTTTTGTTTGACTATAGAGACGTGTTTGCTTGGTCATATGATGACATGCCCGGTCTGAGCACAGATTTGGTGGTTCACAAGTTGCCGATCAATCCTGGTTTCCCTCCGGTCAAGCAGCTTCGGAGGAAATTCAAGACAGATGTGAGTGAGAAGATCCATGAGGAAATTATGAAGCAGCTATCGGCAAAGGTGATACAATCTCTTCAGTATTCCACTTGGTTGGCCAATGTTGTGCCGGTGCCGAAGAAAGATGGGAAGACAAGAATTTGTGTTGACTATCGAGATTTGAACAAAGCCAGTCCCAAGGATAATTTTCCTTTGCCTAATATTCAAATTCTCATAGACAATTGTGCCAAACACGAAATTCAGTCTTTCGTGGATTGCTATGCCGGATATCACCAGATCCTGATGGATGAAGACGATGCAGAAAAGACGGCGTTCACCACACCTTGGGGAACCTTTTGTTACAGGGTCATGCCGTTCGGTTTGAAGAACGCCGGGGCAACGTACATGACAGCCATGACAACCGTCTTTCACGATATGATACACAAAGAAATTGAGGTGTATGTGGATGATGTGATAATCAAATCAAGAACAGCAGAGGATCATGTTAAAGACCTCAGGAAATTCTTTGAAAGACTCAGAAGGTACAATTTGAAGTTGAACCCGGCTAAATGCGCATTCGGTGTTCCAGCTGGAAAGTTGTTGGGTTTCATTGTCAGCAGGCGAGGCATTGAATTGGATCCTTCAAAGATCAAAGCTATACAAGAGTTGCCTCCGCCAAAGAACAAGAAAGAAGTCATGAGTTTCCTCGGAAGATTGAACTACATCAGTAGGTTCATCGCTCAACTCACTACAACTTGTGAGCCAATCTTCAAGCTGCTAAAGAAAGATGCCGCAGTCAAGTGGACCGAGGAATGCCAAGCGGCTTTTGACCAGATCAAGCAATACTTGTCAAATCCACCTGTGTTGGTCCCACCAGAGCCAGGCCGACCTTTGTTCCTCTATTTGTCGGTGATGGATAATTCATTTGGATGTGTACTAGGTCAACATGATTCCACTGGCAAGAAAGAGCAAGCCATCTACTACATGAGCAAGAAGTTCACGGATTATGAGGTCAAGTACACTTTGTTAGAAAGAACGTGTTGTGCCCTCACTTGGGTAGCACAGAAGTTGAGGCATTATTTGTTGTCATACACTACTTACCTCATATCCCGGATGGATCCACTGAAGTATATCTTCCAGAAGCCGAAGCCAACAGGGAGGCTTGCCAAGTGGCAAATGTTACTCACAGAGTTTGACATAGTCTATGTCACCCGTACTGCAATGAAAGCCCAGGCTTTGGCCGATCATTTGGCCGAGAACCCGGTGGATGATGAGTATGAACCTCTCAAGACATATTTTCCTGATGAAGAGGTTGGTACAATTGAAGAGTTGTCCTCTGAAGATGATCATTATTGGAAGCTGTATTTTGATGGGGCCTCTAACTCCAAAGGTGACGGTATCGGGGCTGTTCTCATATCTCCAACAGGTCATTACTATCCAGCGGCTGCGCAACTTCGTTTCTGGTGTACTAATAACACAGCGGAATACGAAGCTTGCATCATGGGTCTACGCATGGCGATAGACATGGACATCAAAGAACTACTGGTGCTCGGAGATTCTGACCTTCTAGTACATCAAATCAAGGGTGAATGGGAAACTCGAGATGGGAAGCTCATCATGTATAAGCAGTGTCTGGAAGATCTTTGCCAAAGATTTGATTCTATTGAATTCAGGCATATCCCAAGAGTGCACAATGAGTTGGCAGACGCTTTGGCTACATTGGCATCCATGCTTAGTCATCCTGACCAAACTCACATTGATCCTCTCGAGATTCAAGTTAGGGATCAACATGCTTATTGCAACATGGTTGAAGAAGAACTTGATGGCGAGCCATGGTACCTGGACATCAAAAACTACATCAAGAATGGAGCGTATCCAGCGCTAGCAGAGAGTAATCAGAAAAGAACCCTCCGCCGTCTTGCCAATGGTTTCTTTCTGAGCGGAGGGATACTGTACAAGAGAACCCCAGATCTGGGACTGTTGAGATGTGTAGACGCACAAGAAGCCTCGAGAATTCTTAATGAGGTACATTCAGGAATTTGTGGGCCACACATGAATGGCTATGTGCTAGCCAAGAAGATTTTAAGAGCAGGTTATTTCTGGCTCACTATGGAGAGAGATTGCATAGGGTTTGTGCGAAAATGCCACCAATGTCAAGTGCACGGTGATTTGATACATTCGCCTCCCTTAGAGCTCCACACAATGTCCGCTCCTTGGCCTTTCGCTGCATGGGGAATGGATGTCATTGGCCCGATAGAACCAAAGGCATCGAATGGGCATAGATTTATCTTGGTCGCCATTGATTATTTTACCAAGTGGGTGGAAGCAACGACATTCAAGTCAGTTACCAAGAAAGCTGTGGTCGACTTTGTTCACTCAAACATCATTTGTCGATTCGGTATTCCCAATACCATCATCACTGACAATGGGGCTAATCTGAACAGTCATTTGATGAGAGAGGTATGTGAAAGATTCAAAATTGTGCATAGAAATTCCACACCATACCGGCCAAAAGCAAATGGCGCGGTCGAAGCTGCAAACAAGAACATCAAGAAGATCATTCGAAAAATGGTGGAAGGATCTCGAGATTGGCATGAGAAGTTGCCGTTTGCTCTTCTGGGATATCGCACAACCGTGCGCACCTCAATAGGCACGACTCCATATGAACTGGTGTATGGGACTGAAGCGGTCATTCCAGCAGAAGTCGAAATACCATCCTTGAGAATCATCGTTGAAGCTGAAATTGAAGACACTGAATGGGTCAAATCCCGCTTGGAACAATTGGCTCTGATTGACGAGAAAAGGCTAAATGCAGTATGTTATGGTCAACTATATCAGAAGAGAATGGCCAAAGCATACAACAAGAAAGTGCGCCAACGCAAGTTCAATGAAGGCCAGTTAGTTTTGAAGCGCATCTTTCCACATCAGGAAGAAGCAAAAGGCAAGTTTGCTCCAAATTGGCAAGGACCGTATGTGGTGAAGAAGGTGTTGCCCAATGGTGCCCTATTCCTGACAGACATCGAAGGCACGATGGCTGAAATGATTGTTAATGCTGATGCAGTGAAGAGGTACTACATTTGACGTTCTTGGATTGGGATACCGAAAGTCTTTGTTTCCCTTATCCAGATAATGTATCCCTTTTGTTAGCCTTTGACTTGGTATTGCTTTTGTGAACCCTTATTGGGAATCCTGTAATTGAACTGAAATGAAACGAAAAGAGAAAAATTCCAAATTTGGCATTAAATTGCTAGAGCTACGTCTGACCTGATTCCTCTCAAAAGGATACGTAGGCAACCATTCGGGTGCGGTCATGATAGGGGAAAGTTCATTTTTCCCCTATTCCTCGTTGACGCAAAAGCTTGTCTCCAAGTTTGCGGCCAATGTCAAAAGAAATTCAAATCCCCAATGTATGCTAAACTGGGGCAGAAGTTTGTTTTTATTTTATTTTAAAAAAATAAAATAAAATAAAAACAAACTTCTATGTTTTTGTACCATCTATTCATATGTTTCATGAGATATCAGTCTCGAAATCGAGGAAAGAAACTCAAAGCGCCCCAGTTTATCCTAAACTGGGGCAGAAGTTTAAGTTTATTTTTAAAAGAAAAGGAGAAAGTCAATTCCTTTTGCTTTCTTTGTGTTCATCTCGGGGGGAAAGTCTCAATATCCCTTATGTTTGCATATCAGAAAATTCAAAAGATAATTCCTCGATTTTTCAATAAATTGGGGCCTCAGTTAGTTATTATTTTAAAAGAAATGATTCCAAGGGTTGTAATATTTTACCAAGTCGTTTCATGAGATGCTTTCATACCGCTCTTCAAACCAAAAAAAAAAAAAAAAAAAAAAAGAAAAGAAAAGAAAAAAGGAATCCCCAACTTGCCTAAACTGGGGAAAGTTTGGTTTATTTTTCAAAAGCAGTGATTTCAAATTTTGTAATGCTCATTCTAGTCGTCTCATGAGATGTTTTGAGTTTTTGTGTAGTATCCTTCTCTTCATAGCCTAACCAGATCCAATATTACAGTCCAAATAAAGACCCTTCTGACCGATCATTGAGAATGTCAAGCCGAGTAGGGTATCAAGGGATAAGATCCACGCTGTAAAGTCGCATTCTTACGCCGACAATCGCATTAGGAGTTTGGAGCACCAAGGTCATTAAAGGAGAAATTCTCCCGGGAATCAGGATAAAGGCCAAAATTGAAGAAAGAAAGAAAAAATGGGGTTGATCAGGAAGGAAAGATAGGAGATCGATGAAGAAAGAGCGAAAAATGACAGAAATGAAAAGAAAAGAAAAAAAAGTGAAGTCTTGTCGGTGAAAACCTGAAAGGGCGCTGCAAGACAACGGTGAGTTAAAAGAACAAAGAGAGAGGCTAGTCGGTGAAAACCCGAAAGGGCACTGCTAGTTGAATGAGGGTCGTTAGATTTGCCATCAAACAAGATTGGGAAAGCTGGGTACACAGTCATGGATGGACTATGTGAGCGGATTAAGAGTTGATTCCAACATACATGTCATGTTAAAAAGATCGTCATCTCTTCAGTCCTTTACCTCTCCTGTAAGGGACGTCATCATTTTTTCATCTTTTGGTTGGAAGCTTTGTCATTTCCATCATTTTGTCTTACTTCAGTTCGTTTCAGTTTCTCCAACATCAAACGAGCAAAGAAAGTTTTGCAAAACTTGTTATAGTTTCATAGTTGTACTAGAGCAAGTCAGTACCAACCTTGATAATTGGAGCCCAATGATCCACTTCGGCACAAAGTATGCCACACCAAGGAGTGTACCATGAAGGAGATCATCAAAGGATATGCAGATTTCAAGATGCAGTTAAATTTCAAATCAAAGCCTGCCAAACAGCAATTTCAAGCTTTCAACAGTCAAAGCCCGCCCGAGCGACAATTTCAAGTTTAAGCAATTTCTTTCAAATCAAAGCCTGCCAAGCAGCAATTTCAACTTTCAAGTTAAAGCCCACCCGAGCGGCAATTTCAAGTTTCAAGTTAATGTCCGCTCGAGCAGTAGTTTCAAGTTTTCAAGATCCACCGGATTAGTTGGAGCTTCAGACCAGTTCATCAGCTTGTGGAGAATGAGGGAGTAATTTTTGAGACGTCGAGGCACCCACCTGGAGAATGAGGGAGTAGTTTTGAGAAAGTCGAGGCGCCCACCTGGAGAATGAGGGAGTAGTTTTGAGAAGTCGAGGCACCCACCTGGAGAATGAGGGAGTAGTTTAGAGAAAGTCAAGGCGCCCACCTGAAGAATTAGGGAATTCATTTCAAGAAAGTCGAGGCACCCACCTGGAGAATGAGGGAGTAGTTTAGAGAAAGTCAAGGCGCCCACCTGAAGAATTAGGGAATTCATTTCAAGAAAGTCGAGGCACCCACCTGAAGAATGAGGGAATTCATTTCAAGAAAGTCGAGGCACCCACCTGGAGAATGAGGGAGTAGTTTAGAGAAAGTCGAGGCACCCACCTGAAGAATGAGGGAATATATTTCAAGAACTCAAGGCTCCCACCTGAAGAATGAGGGAATTTATTTCAAGAAGATAAAGTGTCCAAGACCCACCCGAAACCAAAGTGGTGGTTTACTTTTCAACAAATGAAGGGAGCAAGAGCCAAGGAGCCCATCTCGGGAAGCATGAAGAAGTTAGCTCAGAAATTGTAATTTTACATTTCAAATGTTGTATTTTCATTTTTTCTTTGTAAAGCAGTGACCACCAGCCAGCTAGCCAGCAACCAGCGACAGTGACCAGCAGCAACAACTCTAGTGTGTCAAAGGTGTCTTGTGTCAGTCCGGGTAAATCTAGGAGCATCGAGTCAGTCCCAGTTAGTTCTGAAAGTGTCTAGAGTTAGTCTGTGTATGTCTACGGAGTGCTTAGTGTTAGTCTAGAAGAGTCCAATTTCTGTTTAAATGCGGTAGTCCCAGCTATCGCACGTGAGGAACTACACTGACCTGATTCCTTAGTCCGGGGATATGTAGGTAACCTTATTCTCAGTTAGAACCGAAATTCAAGGCACGGTCACCACTTTGAAAAGCATGCTCTTGGCTAAAACCGAAAAGCCAAAATTAGTTGTCGATTACTTCTTTGTCCGAAAACTCTTCGTGTTCTCGAACAAAGAGGGGCAGCTGTAATCACCTAATTTTGGCACGGAAGAAAAATTGCTCAAAATAGCCATATTAGATTCTTAGGATTTTTGCCAAAATTTTTCCTAAAAGTTAGTCTTTAATGCTAACTAAATTTGTCTTTAATTAGGATAGAAAATATGAAAAAAATTACAAAAATGAAAAAACCAAAGAAAAAGAGTGAACAACAGAGCTGAAACAAAGGAACAGAATAGAGAATGAAAAGCTGGAAACAGAGTGATTAAAAAAGCTGAAACAAAAGAGCAACAAGAGAACACTTAAAGAGCTGAAACAAAGGAACAACAGTGAGATAGAAAGAGAACTAAAACAAAGAAGAGTGAGGCAGAGAAGAGAGGGAGTCTGAATGTAAAGAATGAGTCTTTTGGAGTTTTTAATCTTCAAATTCAAGGGTTAAAAGCAGAATTCAAAGAGAGCTTTAGCTGTTGTTTGTGCGTCTGCGGTTGCTCGTTTGTGCTGGTCTTGGTTCAACTCTGGTGGTCATATTACTGCCTTGTTAAGGATTTTACTCATCAGGTAAATCTTCCCATTTTTATGTATCATGATATAACATATCTTAGCCCTTTTTATACCATGGATGAATGTATGGAAACATTTGTTTAGGGCTCACAAAGGGCTTATATTATCTTTTAGTTGTTTTCATGTTTTAACATCTGTGTGTACTTGCTAAATGTCCTTATAATGAATATGTTGTTTACACCATTGTTTAAAAAATTGAAATTTGCCAAAACAGCACCATCATAACATTTAGGACAGATCTGAAATTTGAGCGAATTGTGACTGTTTATGCAAATGTTTGTTTTGTTTGTTTGTTTAAAATAAACTAGAACAACGTTGGTTGTAATTCCCTTTTGTAAAGTATGCTCAATAAACTATATGAGTGAGTCCTTTTATGAAATGTAGAAGGTTAAAATTAGACAAAATCGGATTTACAAAAATATTGACAAGATGGCCAGATCTGAACTCAACAATAAAAAGGGGCTGCTTATGCAATCTGTAGGGAAAACCTTATTTGCGGAAGTAATCCAGCCCAGTTGTGAATTGATCTTTTAACCCAAATCCGCATTCGTTTAGCAAAACTTTTAAATCTTTGGAAATTGAAGGATAAAGAGTTGTACATCAAACATAATAAATATATGGTAATCTTTTTATAAGTTTATAGGCTAAGAAATAACCAAGGATTTTTTAATATGGCTAAACATTGAAACAAATAGAAAATAGGACCTATGGCATAATCCTCTTAAATAAACATGCGCTCAAGTTTTTCCTTTGTGTAAATGGGCTTCGACATTTTGCAAAGCTAGGTCATTGTATTTAGAGCTTTAACCTTAAGGCCCCAATAGTGTTCAAAAATGTAAATTTAGTAATTTCGCTAGTTATAATGAACGAAAAATCAAAACTAGGTGAAGGATGAATGAATAAGCTATAGGACCTTAGTATCTCACCAAATAAATTTGATTCAAGTGTAGTTTATTTAAATCGGAAGATCTCGAACGGGTGAAGTGCCTGCGCGACCATATCCGGTTTAAAATAAATTACATTTGTAAATATTGAATCAAGCCGTACGTAAATAAAAGAAAAATGTGCGTCGAAAGTAAATGCGACCCATATAATAAAAAATCAAGCCGAATTATAAATTCGAGTTTTGACCAAAATAAATAAAAATACAAAATTGAGACTCAAACCAAGGTTGATAAGGTTTCGAACGGGTGAAGTGCCTGCGCGAAAATATTCGGCCGAGCCACGAAAAATAAAAAAAATAAATAAATAAATGCTAATAATAATAAATCAAGGCGTAGCAAAGGAAATAAATAAAGGCAGGTACAAAAAATTCCATATAGCCGGAATGCGTCAATAAAAGCAACTGTGCTTGGCATAGGACTCGAGGGTGCCTAATCCCTTCCCGAGAGTCAACCGAGATCCTTACCCGGAACTCTGATGCAGACCACTAACGAGTCATAGGTGTTCCAAGGTACCTTTTAGGTGACTTGGCACACCTTAAACTTGTCAAGTGGCGACTCCGAAAATCTCTTAATAATTCGTGTACCTTTGAACACCGTCACTTCCTTAAACGGAAACCCTAATTCGGGATAGCGCCAAATAATCATAAAATCTCATAAGCGCTTTCCTAAACCCGAAACGCCCTCCCAAAAGCGGGAGCGCGGAAAAAAGGGGTGTGACACTACTAATTCCTAAAGTATTGTGGCTCTAAAGAATGCAATAAAGATGAACAAGGAAGAGTTAAACTCAATTGGTTAGATCTCGTGCTGATAACGTGTTGTAAAATTATTAGTAAAGTAGGACAAAAAATTTAGAGAGGGAGAGAAGAAACTTTTCTTATTATCTTTCAAGTATTCAAGTGTGTTCTTCAATGGTGAAGAACATTACAATTTATAGGATGGAAAGATCATCCAAAGGTTACAACTATTAAGTGCCATAATCAATAGAAATATGTAACCTACAAAAGGTTCATTGTATAGCAAGTAGTGGAGAAGTGAATGGACATCCACAATAAAGTGGATTTATAACAGGTAGATGAATTTCATCATTTATTGCATTTTGAGTGTGATGATCTAAACAGTCAGATAATGAGTAGCACATATTAGATGCTTAAACGAAAAAAAAAAACAATAGCGTGATTTGTTAAACAGATTATACTCCCTCCGTCCCAAATTAGTTGTCGTTTTAAGAAAAATGGTGTGTCCCAAATTAGTTGACACTTTAGGATTTCAAGACAAAAATTGTTAGTCTTTTCTAAATATACCCTTAAAAATTAAATAAATTCTCAAAAAAATTTAATAGTCAAACATTAAATAGAGGTAACATCGTAAAATACACACTCTATTTAATGATTTTTTTAATGGGCGTGAAGAAGCTAAAAGCGACAACTAATTTGGGACGGAGGGAGTATTTTCAAAGCAATCAAGCCTCCCTCATCATGACTAGTACAAAAAACGATAATCGCTTTTCTTCTATCTTTCGGGCTTCCATTTGAGTTGATGGTTTACAAAAAATTCCAGCTATATATGTATGAACTATCTATAGCGGGGAAATGGTGATTGGTGGTCCCAATGTGGGATCCCAAAGGACCAAAAGCGAATAGTAACAATATGCGTATATATTCTTATATTGGTTAAAAATTGGCTCTAAGACGTGGCGCTTCGATAGCGTGGTTCGGGGCTGACCGAACAGGTGTCGATGAACCGTGGATCGATGTGAGCGATTGATCACCGAAGTCAGCAATCGAGGGGCATGATTAGTATGAAGAAGAAACAGTAACAACTATTTAAAGAAGTAGTTAGAGTAACTAACTTCCTAACAACTAATTAACTAAAATCTGGACTATTACTGAAATGACTAATCTACCCTCACTTAACAAAATACTTCACTCAACATGTATGATCAAATCAACCACGACGATATAGTCGAAAAAAGCATAACACAAAAAATTCAGATACCTAATAGATGACAATAAAAGCAAAACCTATGTGATGTACTTATACAGGTACATGATTACGGAAGTTTAGATAATTAATTGCATAGTCGATTGCAAATGTATCATACAATTGAAATATTGGACGGCGGGGACCAAGTATGTGCACTACTGTTAATTTTGGCTTCGATATATTGTATTGTACTCAATAATAAACCACAGTATATAGTTATATGAGAGAAAAGAGGGGAAAGGTCTCCATAAGTCTTCATAGAAGAATAGGGGACAAGACCAAGTCAAAGGGTAATTAAATTAAGTGAGGGTTGAAGTGTATTGTTTAAAAACTTGTGGGTATAAGTAAAAGTTTTAATATTTACGAAAACACCCCACTTTTAAAAAAAATTCAGATTTTTCATTTCCCCCCCTTCCCACCCACTTTTACACTCTCTTTCCTTATTCAAATCATTTCAAATTTTATTTCTTTCTCTCTCTTCTCTTCTTTCCTCCTCTTTTTTCTTCTTCATTTTCATTCTTTCTTCTAAATTTCTTTTCAAATTTCATTTTATCACCCACGTTATTTTTCTTTCTTTTTTTCGTATCCATTTTGTTTCTTCTTCATCCCCATTTTATCCTTTTTTCTAGTCATTTTATACATCTTTTCAGATGTGTAAACATATTTTCTATATGTTTATACACTTTTGAAGATGTTTTCACGGCTGAAAAAAGTGTGTACACATCTCGTCAGATGTGTTCATATATGACGAGATGTGTAACACTTTTATCATATATATGTGTACACATATTATTATATGTGTACACATATTATAATATATGTACATATATATCATATCTGCATGTGTACACATCAATCGAGATGTGTACACATATTACTATATGTGTACACATCTCGACTGATGTGTACACATCTTTTTTATTATAGTGGTGTAGGGTGGTGGGTGGTGGTGGAGAGTGGTAAAAGGTGGTGGTGGGAGTGGAGGGTGGTAGAAGGCGGTGGTGAGTGGTGGAGGGTCGTGGTGGAATGGTGGATGGGCGAGGTGGGAGTAGGGGGCCGGATGGGGGCTGAGGGGTTGATGGGGTGGGTGATGAGAGGTGGGGGCTTTGTGTAAATAAAAAATTTGGGGGGCTTTTAAAATATTAGTCATTAGTACTAATTTTAAAAGTGTCCCTCTACATATTTTTCAAGACTTGAGTCCCTTATCATATATTACTATAAAAGCATGAACTCAAAAAGAGTGAAGTTAAATTACTATATTGCCCCTCTAAATAATCTAAATATCTAAATATCTTTGGAAAAAAGGGACCTACGCCTGCAATCCTGAAACGCCATCTCCAATGCAACTCTTGAAAGAGCACCTTATTTTCAATCGGCACAACACCTTCTCAGTTTTAAACAATAACTCCTCACTATTGCTTCGTATGCTTCTATCACTAAGCAACGTTTAATAAACTTTGAGAAGTAAAAACGGCGCTTACCAATAGTCCCAAACCAAAGATCCTGCTTTACCAACAGGCCAATCAGTACTCCTTCATAACAGTCACAATTACATAGCCTTCATGTTCGCGTAGCCTGTAGGCCTCCATGTCCGTCGATGTTAGGTAGTGCTTTTACGATTGAATTCGATGTCAGGTTACTTTTTTGTGGAGAAGAGTGTTCATAATAATAGGTAATTCAATCTATTAGTTCCATTGGTTTCCACGCTGTGAAATTGAAGGTGGATGCAGTCCAAGTATGTAAAGATAGGTCTCATACAACTACGAATATAGTCTCCCAACAAAAAAAAACTACGAATATAGACGTATTGTCATGGAATTGACTATTCTTAACGCGCATCTGAAACCAACTATTGTGGATGAAGCTTTTTATTTGAATGTCTTTGTTGGTTTAGTTGCCAGTAATTTATAGTCTAAAACTGAAGCACATATACTATGATTCCTGTGTGCATTTGTTGCGACATTTATCATCTTCTAATGGGTTTCCAGTCTAAGCATCGCTTGCTAAGATTGTCTTCTTGCATTGATTTAAAGCTAACGCCGGTCTTGATTACTTAGACTTTTAATTTTGAAAGATGAAAGTGGACAAATTTACATTGTTAACTTTTGCTCCAGTGTCTAATGGAGCTTAGATTTATTTCTTATATGCCAATTTTTTTTGTTATAGCTACGACCTTCTAATGCGGTTATATGTCTTCAATAACAGTTGGCAGAGTAAAGGTTAACATGTAAGGAGGAAGGTATTTACTTTAGAGACAATACTTGCGGGGTAAGAACTTACACCAATTTAATTAATACATTACACATAACTTCACATATCACACTTATCACTAAATTATAGTTAATTTATAGTATATATTATCACCTTAAATTAGGCTTAACCATGATAAATATGCTTTGGTTTAACCACCGAGCGCGACTACTTTTTTACCATTGATAATATGTACATGTATTGTGTTTATTTTTCATATTGTTTTGTAGAAATAAAAAATGACAATTTATGCGACGAGCTCATAGATGAAGAAATGGCAGAAGAGGCAATCAGGAGGTCTGATTAGTTGGAGCGAGATGACATTAGTCGCCAATCTGCTTTAGTATTCTATTGTAATAGTTACGAATGGAATACAAGCTGCAATTATATCATTCTTCAGGAAAACAAATATTTCACATGATACTTCCTGATTCATGCTATTTGTATTTTGAATAAAATAGGGATGACCATAGAACAACTACTTTATGGGGTGAATTTGCACAAAGTAACGGTGAAGTCTTGATGAAATTCAAGAAGATAAACCAATCCTTGGACTTTGTGATGTTAAAGTGGCAATTTACAGAATGCTAACAAAGTTTAAATTACTTCTTTGAACATTACGTTTCATGGCCAGGAACTATTTTAAATTAATTTTTCCTTACCTAACAACTAGGGAATTTTTGAATATCGACATTTCCTGTTATTAGTGTGTTGATCGATCCATCTATCCAAGAAGCATGAGATCTCCCAAAATGTTAAATCTTTTTTGGAACGTATGCCCGAATTTTACTATTTTAAGGTTTGTTAATTTTACTTACTTATAAATGGTCAAACATTCAAATGCATGCGCAACAACATGAAGGCGGAGAATCAAGAAATCACAATAACACCAACTACAACAATCAGGAAAACTAATGAAGACCAGTTAGGCGATATTGTGGACGTACGGGCTACTTCCATATGCGCAGGTTTGTTTGTACACACGTTTCCATTCTCCTTCTTTTAAAGCTTATTTTATGTGTTGTTTAACTTTGTTAATTGTGAAAGGATCCAACACTGCCTTCCTACTTTACTCCTGATATTCCTTAAAGCATGAACGTTATGTTGACTGAATTGTGCAGCCAGTTATAGTATTAACCCCGATTTTCAGAACTAACAGTGTACTATCAAAGAAAACACTTTAATGCAAGGTAGATAATTTTAATAAACTCCTTTGTGCAAGCCTTCTTATGAAAGACTGCAGATGGAAGAATGAATACTATCGGAGTTGGTGTTGAAGTAAAGATAAGGAGTTCGCTTTTCTGGTCAGGATTGATAGGAAAAAAAGCAAATTATGGGAGTTTAATTGTTGAGAAAATACATGAAATTTAAGACGTTGATGAAATTGGAGCTAAGGAAGAAGATAAATTAGCAAAGAGACAGAGGAAGAGGCTAAGCAAAAACAATGATGATAAACGTCCAAACTACTAATTAAAAAATCAAAGTCGAGAAAGCTTACGTATTTCTTTACATGTTAATAGACTTTGAAGAAATTAGTTTTCTTATGATGTACTTGTGAAATGGTCCCCCCAAATGTACTGCTTAACAATGGGATGGAAAACGATCCCTTTGAATTTTCAATAACAAAATTTTATTGCCGTATGCATTCGTGCTTTTACACCGTTTTAATAAATTCTTTAGGTATAAGCTGCTATTCCATGTGGTCTGTGCAATTAACCAATTATATGTGGTTATTGCCTGTCTTAAGATAGTTACTTTGCGCTCAATTGTTCACTTGCTTTGTCCGATAACAACAAATCAGTAGAAAGTAACTCGGCATTCACGTGCAACGCACGTGCCAAGACACTAGTAACTAATAAAAGACTTGGGGTTCCTTCTCACCCAAAAATCCCTAGTTATATAGACATACATCATCAATTACGAAAGTAGGTCTTCATGACTTTTCCTTGATAGACTCATCACTGTTGACATAAATTTTATGTTCACATTAATTCAACGTTCTCATTAGTCATGTTTCATATTATGAGCCCGTTTGGGTGAGCTTATAAGTGGCTTATAAGCTTATAAGCACATTAATATATATTTGGTAACTTAAAAAATTTTGGACTTATAAGCCATAAGTGGCTTAAAAGCCACTTTTTGAGAAGTTATGAAATCCTAACTTCTCAAAAAGTGCCTTTTAAGTCACTTTTTGACTTATAAGCCACTTAAAATAAGCTGCTTATAAGCCCACCCAAACAGGCTCTATCTCACATCTCGTGTAATATTAGCTGTGCTAACTGCTAACTGAAAGGGAATCAGCATTGGCTAATAGGAAGTAAATGACCTTTCATTTGCATGGTCATATTACCTATACTAAGTAATATTAATGCAGGTACGTAGTTGATGTCGCTAGTGAAGGAGCCACATCGAATCAAGGAAATTAAATTCCCTTCACTGGAAAATCATAGTAGTACACAAGTAGGATATAAACAACTTTTTCTTCTTATATTTATAGCTTTTGCATCTCCTTCATATAAGAAACATATCATTGTAGTGGTAAATGCCATGGTTCAGTAGCTGTTTTACAATGCAGGTTCAAAAATTCCACTTGTTAAAATTTGTGGCATGTCACTGGATGATGGAGCTTGTTTTGTGTCTTAGGTTCAAAAATTTAGCTAGCGTTTACTAAGCAACACTACATTCTGCCCTGACGTACGGGGCAAAGAAGAAATTACACTGTGTATGCCAACGATTTGTACGCATACGCCATGAACAAGGAAAAGATTAAAGGCAGCGACGTCCTTTCCTTTTTCATTTACATGAAAATACGAAAAAGCAACCTACTACTACACACGCAACCTAGCTATTTTACCCGTTTGTAATTCAAGATTCCAAATTCCTGGTTGACAAACATCAACTTTTATTTCCTAAGTAAAATGTATGTTCAAACACAACTTCAAGTTCCAAATTTTCTTTTTTCAACTCAACCTCAAAGACTCAAATTTCTAAGTTTCAACCAAATCTATGTCCAAATGTTAGCTTAGTTTTTCTGCAATAACTAGGAATAATTGTATTTCAGTAATGTTAAAAACAGATAAATTGTTTGATTCACTGAATAAACAAAAATAAGCCTACCATTAGATTGTGGACAAGTAATATGTTTGGGGTGTGTATAAAGTCTTATCTGGAAAGTAGAAAAAAATAATTAAATGAACTGCTTATAAGGTGTTGGATCCCTCATTCTCTACTCTTAGTGGTATATGGTTTCTGGGTAATCCTGTAGCTTAACTCAAATCTGACAATATCACAATTCAAATTAGCTCATTGATCGGCACTGAGTCATGTAAAATTTAGTTCAAGAGGGAGGTAATTTAGTGCGTGTAAACGTCCTTTGTTACTTCACTAGCTAGAGTTTTATGAGGGAGATTTAACAATGTAAATACACCAAGAAAAATCATTTTACTTTAATTTCAACGAAGACGACTCAATGGAGCCTTATTTCTTTGAACTTAGATACACCCTTAATGAAACATGAATATAAAAAGTAAAGACTTTTTTTTTTTTTTTGAAATTGATTAACCACCACATAGGTTTTTGTTTAAAAAAGTCTTTCATTGTTAAACTCCGACTCATTCAAAAAATTTATATATAAATTGGAATGGATTAAGTATGCATTGAGTAATAAATATAATAGTGTCATGTAACAACACTATCGAGTTAATATCTTAAGTGACAACTCAACTTTAGAAAAATAGCCACCAAAGTTACTTTTTTTAATCGGAAAAGGGTCATATTTACCCCTCTAATATAGTTTAATATATTAGCCTAATCTCCATTATACTATTCGTCCATATCTGCCCCTACCGTCAAAGTATTGAATTTATTTGTCCTTTTTCTAACGTCCGTGTCACGTGGCAGTTGCTTAACACAACAATCTTAATTACACTACCTAAAACTTCCAAATCTATTACCTATAATTTATCCAAATCCACACGATACAAATTACCCAACCCGAACCAAAAACCCACAACCTAAAAATTGTATAGTTTGTGTCATCTTCCTCAATAATACTTAATCGTCTTCTTCTTCATTATCACATGAAATAACCAGCACTACCCTTCTCTGTCCAATAAAATTCTTCTTCTCCTTCCAGTAATTGAGGAAAACAGAACAAGAAAAAAATATGAAAAAATTGAGAACAGTAGAAGAAGCAGATAATGGAGTCATAGAAGGTGGGAAGGCAAGAAGAATACACAAGTTCCTTGAAGCTATTCAACGTTTGAAGAAATTTGGGCTGAACATACACTTGATTTCAGAAAGTTCATACAAAAAATGAAAGCTTCACTATTTAATTTTCATTTTGATTATTTAGGTTTACGGTAAATGGAAGAAGATATAGAATTTTTTTAGTATAAAAAGATAATAATTCAAGTGCCCCCTTCAATTAATTCTTTAAAATAATAATTCAAGTGCCCCGTAAAATTCATGTCTATAAATATTTGTGGAGAAATCGTACAAGCGGCAGTGACCAATTTTGGATTGCAGGGTGGCTTTAATTTTGTACGGGTTACTCTATAAGACAAATTAATTGATGTATGTGGTGTAATTTTTATGGTGGGAGGCTGCTATTGGTGTATTTTCATGATGGTTTGGAGAGGGAAGAAGGGGAAGATGATAGCTTATTCTAACTTGGGTTTGGGTGTCGGGTCATACAGATGGAAATGTAGAATCCGAGTGGATGAGTAATGTGCAAGGGTCTGAATTGTTCTTAATTGGGTTTTTCTTTTGTTTTAAGGCCTCCACGTGTCCCCTCCATTAAGATAGGGGCACTTTTATTCAAAAGCTGTATGATAAAGGTAAATTTATTTGAAAGTTGGATGATAAGGGTAAATATGGACGAATAGTATAATGGAGGTTAGGCTAATACACTAAACTATATTAGAGGGGGTAAATATGATCCTTTTTCGTTTTTTAATTGGTTACAATAAAGTCACTCAGCTTATGAAAAATTTCTCCAAAAATAATCTGTGCTAATTTTTACACTCTCACTCACCTAAAAGTTGGCATGAACTTTTTTTTTATTATTTATATTATATTAGGACCCATTATCTTGCCAAGTGGCATTTTTGAAATAAGAAAAGACTCAAGCCTATGACCCTTACCTTAAAAAGTCCAACTTTGGGTATTCATTTCTAAATAACTTCCTTCTATTTAACAATTTTGAAGCATAACTTATTTAGTTTTAAATGGTGATAATCAAGATTGGTTGAAAATGTTTAAGAGAACGGGGAATGAGACGTTTTATGACTAATGGACTCTATTCTTACTGAAAACGAAAGAGGGAAGTTTGAGAAAGGCACTATATTTATTACCATAAATTTACCTAGGCTAGTACATTTAAAAAAAAGTGTAATATAGCATTCAAAATGCAGTTTCTTGGTATGTACATATATATCATATCTGCATGTGTACACATCAATCGAGATGTGTACACATATTACTATATGTGTACACATCTTTTTTATTATAGTGGTGTAGGGTGGTGGGTGGTGGTGGAGAGTGGTAGAAGGTGGTGGTGGGAGTGGAGGGTGGTAGAAGGCGGTGGTGAGTGGTGGAGGGTCGTGGTGGAATGGTGGATGGGCAAGGTGGGGGTAGGGGGCCGGATGGGGGCTGAGGGGTTGATGGGGTGGGTGATGAGAGGTGGGGGCTTTGTGTAAATAAAAAATTTGGGGGGCTTTTAAAATATTAGTCATTAGTACTAATTTTAAAAGTGTCCCTCTACATATTTTTCAAGACTTAAGTCCCTTATCATGTATTACTATAAAGGCATGAACTCAAAAAGAGTGAAGTTAAATTACTATATTGCCCCTCTAAATAATCTAAATATCTTTGGAAAAAAGGGACCTACGCCTGCAATCCTGAAACGCCATCTCCAATGCAACTCTTGAAACAACACCTTATTTTCAATCGGCACAACACCTTCTCAGTTTTAAACAATAACTCCTCACTATTGCTTCGTATGCTTCTATCACTAAGCAACGTTTAATAAACTTTGAGAAGTAAAAACGGCGCTTACCAATAGTCCCAAACCAAAGATCCTGCTTTACCAACAGGCCAATCAGTACTCCTTCATAACAGTCACAATTACATAGCCTTCATGTTCGCGTAGCCTGTAGGCCTCCATGTCCGTCGATGTTAGGTAGTGCTTTTACGATTGAATTCGATGTCAGGTTACTTTTTTGTGGAGAAGAGTGTTCATAATAATAGGTAATTCAATCTATTAGTTCCATTGGTTTTCACGCTGTGAAATTGAAGGTGGATGCAGTCCAAGTATGTAAAGATAGGTCTCATACAACTACGAATATAGTCTCCCAACAAAAAAAACTACGAATATAGACGTATTGTCATGGAATTGACTATTCTTAACGCGCATCTGAAACCAACTATTGTGGATGAAGCTTTTTATTTGAATGTCTTTGTTGGTTTAGTTGCCAGTAATTTATAGTCTAAAACTGAAGCACATATACTATGATTCCTGTGTGCATTTGTTGCGACATTTATCATCTTCTAATGGGTTTCCAGTCTAAGCATCGCTTGCTAAGATTGTCTTCTTGCATTGATTTAAAGCTAACGCCGGTCTTGATTACTTAGACTTTTAATTTTGAAAGATGAAAGTGGACAAATTTACATTGTTAACTTTTGCTCCTGTGTCTAATGGAGCTTAGATTTATTTCTTATATGCCAATTTTTTTTGTTATAGCTACGACCTTCTAATGCGGTTATATGTCTTCAATAACAGTTGGCAGAGTAAAGGTTAACATGTAAGGAGGAAGGTATTTACTTTAGAGACAATACTTGCGGGGTAAGAACTTACACCAATTTAATTAATACATTACACATAACTTCACATATCACACTTATCACTAAATTATAGTTAATTTATAGTATATATTATCACCTTAAATTAGGCTTAACCATGATAAATATGCTTTGGTTTAACCACCGAGCGCGACTACTTTTTTACCATTGATAATATGTACATGTATTGTGTTTATTTTTCATATTGTTTTGTAGAAATAAAAAATGACAATTTATGCGACGAGCTCATAGATGAAGAAATGGCAGAAGAGGCAATCAGGAGGTCTGATTAGTTGGAGCGAGATGACATTAGTCGCCAATCTGCTTTAGTATTCTATTGTAATAGTTACGAATGGAATACAAACTGTAATTATATCATTCTTCAGGAAAACAAATATTTCACATGATACTTCCTGATTCATGCTATTTGTATTTTGAATAAAATAGGGATGACCATAGAACAACTACTTTATGGGGTGAATTTGCACAAAGTAACGGTGAAGTTCTGACGAAATTCAAGAAGATAAACCAATCCTTGGACTTTGTGATGTTAAAGTGGCAATTTACAGAATGCTAACAAAGTTTAAATTACTTCTTTGAACATTACGTTTCATGGCCAGGAACTATTTTAAATTAATTTTCCTTACCTAACAACTAGGAAATTTTTGAATATCGACATTTCCTGTTATTAGTGTGTTGATCGATCCATCTATCCAAGAAGCATGAGATCTCCCAAAATGTTAAATCTTTTTTGGAACGTATGCCCGAATTTTACTATTTTAAGGTTTGTTAATTTTACTTACTTATAAATGGTCAAACATTCAAATACATGCGCAACAACATGAAGGCGGAGAATCAAGAAATCACAATAACACCAACTACAGCAATCAGGAAAACTAATGAAGACCAGTTAGGCGATATTGTGGACGTACGGGCTACTTCCATATGCGCAGGTTTGTTTGTACACACGTTTCCATTCTCCTTCTTTTAAAGCTTATTTTATGTGTTGTTTAACTTTGTTAATTGTGAAAGGATTCAACACTGCCTTCGTACTTTACTCCTGATATTCCTTAAAGCATGAACGTTATGTTGACTGAATTGTGCAGCCAGTTATAGTATTAACCCCGATTTTCAGAACTAACAGTGTACTATCAAAGAAAACACTTTAATGCAAGGTAGATAATTTTAATAAACTCCTTTGTGCAAGCCTTCTTATGAAAGACTGCAGATGGAAGAATGAATACTATCGGAGTTGGTGTTGAAGTAAAGATAAGGAGTTCGCTTTTCTGGTCAGGATTGATAGGAAAAAAAGCAAATTATGGGAGTTTAATTGTTGAGAAAATACATGAAATTTAAGACGTTGATGAAATTTGTCACGCCCTAAAATTTACTAAAATAATAAATAAAAGGTAGGTTGTGACTTAGGTGTTTAAAGGTACAAAATTATTTAGAGATTTTTTTTTTTTTTCGGAGTCGCCACTTGACATAGTTCAAAGGTGTGCCAAGTCACCAAAGAGGTACCTTGGAACACCTATGACTCGTAAGTGGTCTGCGTCAGAGTTCCGGGTAAGAATCTCGATTGACTCGCGGGAAGGTGTTAGGCACCCTCGAGTCCTGTGCCAAGCACAGTTGCTTTTATTGACGCAATTTTTAACTTTATTAAATATGGTTGTATTATTTTGCCGTTTGAGTTTAAACTTTAATTCAGAAAAAAAAATTTAAAGTGTTATTCTTATCCAACTTCACGGAAGATTGAACGGATTAACACTTTAACTCATAATAGCTAAAATATGTTGCGCATTTCCAACCTCACAGAGGATTGGTCTATTTTTTACGGATTTTTATATGTAACACATTTGCTTCCGACGTTTTTGATTAGATGTGGCTTAATTTAATATTTACAAAAGCGCGATTCGAAATAAATCAAAAAAATTACTAAGTTTACATCAAACACTATTAGGGCTTAACATTAAAAGACTGAAATTAATCGAGCTAGATTCGCAAAAATTTTGATCCACTTATTTTATTGTAGCCTTAAACTTAAAGGCTGGAGCTAAAAAGGGGCAGATTTGCAAAAAATATGAAAGCCCATTTGTCTTCAAATTCACAGATTCACTCACATAGACAGATTTGCACTAATGTCCTGTTTTGCATATTTTCTTTCAAGTTTAGCCAAGTTTATAATGCACTTGTTTACTGCATTTTTTTAAAAATTTATGTTGTTGTCCATTATTGTACGATCTTGCAAAAATGTCCTGATTTAGCTCATTTTTTACCTAATCCTTAGTTAAAAATTGCCTATCTTTGCAAATTCATTCAAGCAAAGTTTTCTGTACGTTTTTCTTTTTCTTATTTTTCAGTTTTTTACAAGTCTTTTTTTTTGCCTATAATTTTAAATCTAGCCTATGAGTTTCCAATACCACAAAATCCAAAGAAAGAATTAAATCATAACATAACATAAAAATACAAAAGAAACACATCTCTTAAAAGTGTCACATTTATGTATATCAATTTCCTAACATATTAAAAACTAAACATAGCATACATCATTCATGTGTAAAAAAGAGGTTAGGAAATAAATACCTAGTGAAGTAAACTTCCAAAAGATTCAAGCCAAGCAAACTCCCACCAACAAGCCCAAACAAACTTTACCACTCCCAAAGCAAACAAACAGCCACAAATGACAAACCTTTTGGAATAATAACCTAGACCCAAAAACCCTTTCTTTCTTGCTATATTTTTGCTCCTCTACTGCCTTCTTTTTTTTAAAAGTTTTTTTTTGTGTTTTGCTTCTATTTTTCCAGATCTGAAATGTTGCTCTTTTTGAGGTAGTTGAGAGGAGTTAATGTGTGTTCAATGTGTAGTAAATGCCTCTATATATAGGGGAAAGAGATGAGAGTAAAAAGGGGGGAAAATAGGTGAAAATAGGGGGGAAAAAGGGCTGTCAAGTGTAGAAGTCCAAGGCTCATTAATGCAAAAGATTTGCATTTCCATTTTTGTGCTAGCTTTCTCACCTACTTAAAAGCAAAGCTGAATCTTTCTATTTTTAAGCTTCCCCTTCCCCCAAAGTCTGACTTCTTGACACTTTCAAATCCCACCTAAAAACTAAAGGAAAATTTGAAACTCTGAACTTAAACTCCTAAAAGGCTCTTTATCACTACTACACTAATCAAAAGAACAGCAAACTCACAAAATTTATGATTAAGCCTAAACTATATGAAAGCAAAGAACAAACATGCTTATATACAATTGAAACTAGACAGAAACACTCAATTTTTTCAAATTTTATATACTAAACAAACATCTTAATAAGCTACTAGTACTAACACTTAAACAAAGCTGAGACCATCTACTTGCACCCCACAGCCTTCATTTTAGACATGGAATATACAAACTAAACATGCTGTCAAACAGTTTCCCATGAGTAATCAGTCATAACCATGGTGTTTCTAATTCACTAATGACATTAAACAATCATTGAAACCTCATGCTTTGATCCGAAACAACAACACAGAATTGTTTACTAGCTAAACGTTACACTAAACATCAATTTCTTGACTAAACATATGAAAGAAAGAAAAAAAAATCAGAGCAAAGAACGGTTTTAAACCAATCAAAGCGAAGCCGCACCAACACTGCGCAGCCGCTGCCTCACTAAGCCCTCGTCGAATCCAAACAGCCTGTCGCCAATGCCTCGCCTCGACAAGCACAGCAGCCCCACCGAACCATCGTCATCATAGCAAAACGGCTCTCAAACCATCAACAACGTTCATAACAGAAACAGAAAAGAGAAAAAAAAAATGAGAAGAAGACAACGAAGGAGCAAGAAACGGGTGAAGAAACAAACGGGTAAAGGGGAGGGATTTTTAGGAGAATGGGGATGTGAGGGTGAGAGAGGGGAAGTGAGGAGAAGAAAAAACAAGAACAAAACTCACCGGAAAACTTCAAAGTGGCCGGATTTCCTACTTTGACCGAAGCTTTGACCATCGATCTACGGAAATTGGTCACTCCTTTGCAAAAATCAACGGTGGAAATGGAACAAGGAAGTCGAGATCTATCGGATGGTGTACTTTTTGTATTTTTCCGGCCACCGGAGGTGGTGGCCGGCGGTGGCATCGCGGTGGCCGGCCGGTGGAAGGCGATTTCCGGCGCGGCAGTGGAAAAAATGGGCAGAGTTTGATTAGTCACATGGGACTCAAGTGTGTGTGTAGTGAAATGAAGAGAAATAAGGTTATATATTTGAAAGGGATGGGTGAGGAGGACCCTTGGATTAAAACAAATGAAGGGCTGAGATTAAACCGGGTCAAATGGGGTGGGCTGAAGTGTTGGGCTTCATTAGCTTTTCTTTTGGGTTTCACAAATAGTCCTAATTGCTGGTTATATATTAACTAACGCACCCACAATTAACAAGTAAAACTAATTAAACAAACAGTTAAACTACGCGCGTGCTAGATTATCACAGTCAACATGTAAAGACACAGTTAGACACATAACAAATATATATTTTGATAGTTTTTTTTTTTCTAATATTTTTTCTCCTAATTAAATGATTAGAATTAAATATGATACAGATAAAAATTGAGGAAAACTAAAACTACTACTTTAAACGCACTTTGGTATTTTTGGTGCCAAAATTAGGTGATTACAGCTGCCCCTCTTTGTTCGAGAACATGAAGAGTTTTCGGACAAAGATATAATCACGACTAATTTTGGCCTTTTGGTTCTAGCCAAGAATGCGCTTGCAGAATTGTGACCGTACCTTGACTTTCGGTTCTAACCGAGAACAAAGTTACCTACATATCCCCGGACTAAGGAATCAGGTCAGTGTAGTTCCTTACGTGCGGTAGCTGAGACTACCGCATTCAAACAGGCACTAAGACTCTTCTAGACTCTCTAAGCTCACACTAAATTAAACACCTGACACTTCTAGACTAACTGGGACTGACTCGATGCTCCTAGACTTACCCGGACTGACACAAGACACTTTTGACATACTAGAGTTGTTGCTGCTGGTCACTTGTTGCTGGTTGCTGGCTGGCGATCATTGCTTTTACAGAGAAAAATGGGATTACAAAATTGAAAAGTGTAAAAGTTACAATTCCTAGACTACTCTTCATGCTTCCTTGAGGTAAATCTTGGCTTGAGAAACAGCTCCATCGCCCGTTGTATGGGCAAGCATCATCTGAAACTTGAAACGGTCGCATTTGTTTCAACCAGGTCTTGACTTGAAGCTGGGGATGGTTGCTATCTTCGAGCAGGACTAACTTGAGAAGGAAGTGGTTGCTATCTTTTAGCGCGAATGACTTGAAAAGGAAATGATCGCTATCTTTTAGCAGATCTTGACATGGAAAGGAAACGACACTATCTTTGAGCGAAACTGACTTGAAAAAGAAACGATCGCTTCCTTTAAGCAGATCTTGGTATGGAAAGGAAATGACGCTATCTTTGAGCGAAACTGACTCGAAAAAGAGATGATCGCTATCTTTTAGCAGATCTTGACAGGGAAAGGAAATGATGCTATCTTTGAGCGAAACTGACTCGAAAAGGAAATGATCGCTATCTTTTAGCAGATCTTGATATGGAAAAGAAATGACGCTATCTTTGAGCGAACTGACTCGAAAAGGAAATGATCGCTATCTTTTAGCAGATCTTGACATTGAACGGAAATGACGCTATCTTTTAGCAGATCTTGACATGGAAAAGAAAATGAAGTTATCTTTGAGCAAACTGACTCGAAAAGGAAATGATCGCTGTCTTTTAGCAGATCTTGACACGGAAAAGAAATGAAGCTATCTTTGAGCAAACTGACTCGAAAAGGAAATGATCGCTGTCTTTTAGCAGATCTTGACATGGAAAAGAAATGAAGCTATCTTTGAGCAAACTGACTCGAAAGGGAAATGATCGCTATCTTTGAGCAGATCTTGACATGGAAAAGAAATGAAGCTATCTTTGAGCAAACTGACTCGAAAAGGAAATGATCGCTATCTTTGAGCAGATCTTGACATGGAAAAGAAATGAAGCTATCTTTGAGCAAACTGACTCGAAAAGGAAATGATCGCTATCTTTTAGCAGATCTTGACATTGAAAGGAAATGACGCTGTCTTTTAGCGGGAATTGACTCGAAGAGAGAATGGAGTTCCGTCTGACATCTAGCGCAACTATCCCAGTTCAAGTAGTCCTAGCTCTTTCTTAGCAACATAGCAAATGTCACACTTACTTTCCTGCATTGTGGATACACCCTGTTTTGGATCTTGCAAATAAGCTTAGTGACTCTTGTTCTATCCTTCACAGTACTGTGGGATGAACACGCTTAAAGCTTCTCCCAAACATATCCCCTCTTCATGATACAATTTTGGTATGTCGTCCTTCCGGCCAGATGTGCCGTGCTGGGCTCCAATTATCAATGTTGATCATGACTTGCTGCGAACTTTTCATTGTCGAGGATGCGCCCTGCTCGCTGGAATTAAACCTGAATCCTGAGAGACAGAGTTTTGCAATTTTCTTTTGTTGCTCATGTGAGGTTAGCGCCGAAAGGGCGAGGAATTAATGGTGAGGCAAGATGTACAAAATGGAAACAAAAAAGTTTAAGGGCGAAAGTCGTTTGGACAGGGAACGTCTTTCTGAAAAGGGAAACTTATCTGGCAATATACTGGCAGCCTTGATGATCATGACATGTATCTTGGATGACCTCGTCCGACCAGTGCCACTTGTTTGTTGAGAGTTGATCCACGGAAGATATCAAACCATAACCAAGTTGAGGTGACTCTCAAGTCGACTAGTAGCGCCCTTTCGGGTTTTCGCCAACTAGCCTCTCTCTTTAATCTTTTTCCTCACTGTTTGTCTTGCGGCGCCTTCTCAGGTTTTCACCGACAAGACTTCTTTCTTTTCTCTTTTTTTTTCTTTTTTTTTTCTTTTTTTTTTTCAATTCAATTTACAACACCAACATCTCTTGAAAAATGTGAATAGATGATACAAAAATGATAGAAGTTTGTTTTTATTTTATTTATGAAATAAAATAAAAACAAACTTCTGCCCCAGTTTAGCATGAAAAGGGGAATCTAAATTTCCTTTGATGTTGGCCGCAAACTTGAAGGCAAGTTTTGCGTCAATATGAGACAGGAAAGAATGAACTTTTCACTGTTACGAACACAAAGAAAATGGGGAGGAATATTGAATTTCCTCCATTTTCTTGACATATTCCGCAAGCCTGGAGGCAAACTTTGCGCGAATAAAAGTAGAAAGGGAAAGAGGAATTTTCTTTTATTGCGACCGCACCGAAATGGTTGCCTACGTATCCTTTTGAGAGGAATCAGGTCAGACGTAGCTATAGGCAAATGCCCAGGTTTCTTTTTGATGCTTTTCAGTTTCATTTCATCTTGGTACAATTACATTGATTTCAACTGAGAACATGCCTCAAAGGTACAACGTTCAAAATGCTAATAAGGGATACAATTTGGGATAGCAAAAAGAGAACAAAAGCCTTGCATTCATCCTGACTTGAAAGCCATCTTGAAATCAAATGTAGTACCTCTTGACCGCGTCTGCATTGACGGGTATTTCAGTTGTCCTACCTTCTGGATCTGTAAGGTACAAGGCGCCATTTGGCAATACCTTCTTTACCAGGTACGGCCCTTGCCAATTTGGAGCAAATTTTCCTTTAGCTTCTTCCTGATGAGGAAAGATTCTTTTCAAGACTAATTGCCCTTCTTTCAAGTCGCGGAGGCGCACTTTCTTGTTGTAGGCTCGGGCCATTCTTTGCTGATACAATTGACCGTGACAAACTGCATTGAGCCTCTTTTCATCAATAAATGACAATTGTTCCAATCGGGTCTTGACCCACTCTGTGTCCTCAATCTCTGCTTCCACGATGATTCTGAGAGACGGTATTTCCACTTCAGCGAGTATGACTGCTTCAGTTCCGTATACCAATGAATACGGGGTTGCACCTATGGAAGTGCGCACAGTTGTGCGGTAACCAAGGAGAGCGAAAGACAACTTCTCATGCCAATCACGAGATCCTTGTATCATTTTCCTAAGGATCTTCTTGATATTCTTATTGGCTGCTTCAACCGCGCCGTTTGCCTTTGGTCGGTAAGGTGTGGAATTCCGGTGCATGATCTTGAATCTTTCACACACGTCATTCATTAAATGACTGTTCAAATTTGCCGCATTATCAGTGATGATGGTACTTGGGATACCAAAGCGACAAATAATATTAGAATGAACGAAATCCACCACAGCTTTCTTGGTCACGCACTTGAGAGTCACGGCCTCAACCCATTTGGTGAAATAATCTATTGCAACCAAAATGAATCTGTGCCCATTTGATGCTTTTGGTTCAATAGGCCCGATAACGTCCATCCCCCATGCTGTAAAAGGCCAAGGGGCTGACATTGTGTGCAACTCTAAAGGAGGTGAATGTATCAAATCACCGTGTACTTGGCATTGATGACACTTTCGCACAAAGGTAATGCAATCATGCTCCATGGTGAGCCAGAAGTATCCTGCTCTAAGTACTTTCTTAGCTAGCACGTGCCCGCTCATGTGGGGTCCACAGATCCCCGAATGCATGTCATTGAGAATTTTCGTGGCTTCAGTTGCATCCACGCATCTTAACAGTCCCAGATCAGGTGTCCTTTTGTACACCACTCCGCCACTCAAAAAGAAACCACTTGCCAATCGTCGAAGGGTTCTCTTTTGATTGTTTTCCGCCAATGGAGGATACGACCCATCTTGAAGGAAATTCTTGACATCAAAGTACCATGGTTGGCCATCAATTTCTTCTTCAATCACATTGCAGTATGCATGTTGGCTTTGGACCTGAATCTCTAACGGATCAATATGGGCTTTATCAGGATGGACAAGCATTGAGGCCAATGTAGCCAATGCGTCAGCCAGCTCATTATGTATTCTGAGGACATGTCTAAACTTTAGAACATCGAACTTTTGCCGAAGATCGTCCATACACTGCTTGTACATGATCAGCTTAAGGTCTCGAGTTTCCCATTCACCCTTCATTTGGCGTATCAAAAGATCTGAATCTCCGATCACCAGCAATTCTTTGATGTCCATGTCTAGAGCCATACGCAAACCCATTATGCATGCTTCATACTCAGATGTGTTATTAGTGCAACTGAAGCGGAGTTGGGCAGCTGCCGGATAGTAATGTCCCGTGGGGGAGATGAGGACTGCTCCGACGCCATGGCCCTTTGAGTTAGAAGCACCATCAAAGTACATTTTCCACACGTGCTCTTCTTCATTAATCAACTCTTCGAGCACATCTACCTCTTCGTCAGGGAAGTAAGTCTTCAATGGTTCATAATCATCATCCACCGGATTTTCAGCCAAATGATCAGCCAAGGCTTGAGCTTTCATTGCAGTTCTGGTGACATAAACTATGTCAAATTCTGTGAGCAGGATCTGCCATTTTGCAAGTTTGCCGGTTGGCATCGGCTTTTGAAATATGTACTTCAATGGGTCCATCCGGGAAATCAGATAAGTGGTATAGGACAAGAGATAATGTTTCAACTTTTGTGCAACCCAAGTTAGGGCACAACACGTCATTTCCAACAAAGTATATCTGGCCTCGCAATCTGTGAACTTCTTGCTCAGATAATAAATGGCTTGTTCTTTCTTTCCCGAGGCATCATGTTGCCCCAGTACACAACCAAAGGAGTTTTCATTGACTGATAAGTACAAAAACAATGGTCGGCCAGGCTCGGGCGGAACCAAAACAGGAGGATTTGACAAGTATTGCTTGATCTTGTCGAAAGCTTCTTGGCACTCCTCGGTCCATGCAATTGATGCATTCTTTTTCAACAACTTGAGGATCGGCTCACATATTGTGGTAAGTTGAGCAACGAACCTACTGATATAATTCAACCTGCCTAGAAAGCTTTTAACATCCTTCTTGGTTCGAGGCGGAGGTAGTTCTTGTATTGCTTTGATCTTTGCGGGATCCAGTTCAATACCTCGCCTACTAACAATGAAACCTAGCAATTTTCCCGCCGGCACACCAAATGCACACTTGGCTGGATTCAGCTTCAGATTGTACCTACGGAGTCTCTCAAAGAACTTTCTGAGATCTCTCACGTGGTCTTCAGCAGTTCTAGACTTGATGATCACATCATCCACGTACACTTCTATTTCTTTGTGCATCATATCATGGAAAATGGCAGTCATGGCCCTCACGTAGGTTGCCCCAGCATTTTTCAAGCCAAACGGCATCACTCTATAGCAATAGGTTCCCCAAGGAGTAGTGAATGCCGTTTTGTATGCATCATCTTCATCCATCTGGATTTGATGATATCCAGCATAGCAGTCAACAAAGGATTGTATCTCATGTTTGGCACAATTGTCTACGAGAGTGTGAATGTTAGGCAATGGGAAATTATCTTTGGGACTTGCCTTGTTCAAATCTCGATAGTCGACGCATATCCTTGTTTTTCCATCTTTCTTAGGAACCGGAACAACATTTGCAACCCAAGTAGTGTACTGAACCGATTGAATTACTTTTGCATCCAACTGTTTCATTATTTCATCATGGATTTTCTTGATCATATCAGTTTTGAACTTCCGTTGCATTTGTCTCACTGGAGGGAAACCTGGTTGAATTGGCAATTCGTGGACTATCAATTCGGAGCTCAAACCCGGCATCTCATCATATGACCATGCAAAAACATCTCGATATTCAAAAAGCACCTTCCGAATATCGTTCTTCACTTCAGGTAGGGCATACATGCTTATCTTGGTTTCCCTCACATCATCAGGGCTCCCAAGATTAACATCCTCTGTATCAGCCAAATTGGGTTTAGGCTTGCCCTCATGGCGTTCAACTTCCAGGCCTATTTCAAAATCAGCCCGTTCTCCATCATATTCAACCTCATTAACAAGTTTCTCAATGTTTTCTTCATCACTTTCAACCTCAACTATGGTTATGGAGTCAAAATCAGATTGTGGTCCCTGGATGGACGATAAGTTTCTTGAACATGTCATGACATCAGGACCAGCAGATATATCACTACAGATAAACAAAATAGAATAAAATTAGGAATATGAACAGAGATTGAAGTAAAGCTTGGCTCTTGGCCTTTCATTAATGAAAAAGGGTTTGAATTACAAAGAAAAGATGAGCAAAATAATACACTTGGCATACAACCCTTAGAATATCCAAGTGTATTCAAAAGAAAACTGTAAAACAACAGTCTACCAAGACCCCTTCCTGACGGGGAAGGGAGTTGCATTCCAGTTAGTCAGGTGCACGTCCGGGCCAATGTACTGAATTGAAGCATTACTGGAGCCTTCACCCGGCTGTACCATGCAGATTTCAAAGATGCCACCCAGATCAAATGGCGCATCCTGGTTGTCTTCCATTGTGTTGACATTTGTAGCGACAACCTTTGGTTTCATGACATATCCCACAAAAGACTGAGCGAGACACGGAATTGGCTTTGGGAGAGACCAAACTTCCGACTTCTTTTCTTTGCTTGCTTGCGATCAGCTGCTTTTGGCTTGAAACCTAGTCCCCATGTGCCTTGCACGCCATTTGGATAAACCGGATTTACCCTGCCTTGTAGTGACGCTCCCAAACCCTTTCCAAATTGGAAACCATGCTTTAACATTTCGGACGCCATCATGATAGACGTCTCTGACACTCTTGGGATGGGTATAGGTTTCCCTTCTGTTACTTTTTCCACATACACCACATCGGAGGTTTGATACATGATGGTCGGGCGTGTAGTGACGGCTTCAAGGGCTGGTACGTCCAGGCTATTGTTAAACTGTGAGTCATCCTCTCCATAAACCACGACAGCTTGATTATCCCAAGTAAACTTGACCACCTGATGAACTGTGGATGGTACTGCACAAGCCATGTGAATCCATGGTCGGCCCAATAACAGATTGTATGATGCATCCGTCTCCATGACTTGAAACTCAATGCTGAAGGTAGCGGGCCCAATGGTTAACTCAAGATTGATGATGCCCAAAGATTCTCGAACTCCACCATCAAAAGCACGAACAACAGAGGAACTTGCCCTGATTTTGCTCATATCCACCCTTAGACTCTTCAATGTAGACAGAGGGCAAATGTTCAATCCCGCGCCACCATCTATTAGAACACGTGTGACATAGGAGTCTTCACACTTAACTGAGACATGAAGCGCTCGATTATGACCCGTTCCTTCTGCTGGCAGCTCCTCATCGGTGAACATCACACGATTAGTTTCAAATACTCTGCCAGCAAGTGCTTCCAGATTAGCCACAGTAGTTTGTTCGGGAATGTAGGCCTCATTCAATATCTTCAACAGTGCATTGCGATGTGCTTCAGAGTTCATAAGCAGAGACAAAGGTGATATCTGAGCTGGAGTCTTTCTCAGTTGCTCGACGATAGAATAATCTGTCGATCTCATTTTCTTCAAAAATTCTTCAGCTTCTTTCTCAGACACCGGCTCTTTGATGGGTCCTTGGTCTTCTCGACCTGGCTTCGCCTTTCTCAATTCTTCCGGGGTGAAACATCTCCCGGACCGAGTTAGACCATTTACATCTGCAGCAACATCCATGATTTCTTTCCCGTTGTAAGACACAATTGTTTTGTTGTAGTTCCAAGGAACGGCCTTTGTACTTTTGACGGGGAGTTGCGCTGCTTGAGTGATGATAACTGGTTCACACTTCTTTGCCTTGACCTCGAAGACCGGAGCTTTCTGGCATGATGCCCCTTGCACAATAAATACTGGTGCACTGTCATGAACCTTTTCCTGCTTTGCAGCCGGAATTGTGAAACTTGGCTCAACAGCAGTATCTTGCTTTGCTTTGTTGACAACAGACGCACTTGACTTTCCCCTGATTACAACAATAAATGGCTCAGGGCCTTTGATGTCTGGGAGGGACCAACTGCCACAACCTGCTTGGCGGCTTTCCCTTTCATGTCCTCTTCTATGCATACCATCCCTACCATGTGTACGTTGTTTTGAACATCATGAGCTGGTAAGGGATTTTGATTTACATTTTGTGTTTCATCCCCCACGACTTTTATCTGGTTGTTGTCTATCATTGCCTGGATTGCCCTTTTGAGTTCCCAGCAAGATTCTGTGTCATGTCCAGGTGCTCCAGAATGAAACGCACAATGGCGTGAATGATCAACTCTTCCATTGGGGTTCACCTTCCCTGGGATTGGCTTCAACAGATTGGCTTGTTGCAACTTTTCAAATAAATTAGTGTAAGTCTCCCCCAGTGGGGTGAACTGCCTTTTCTCTTGTTGCATGTTTCTCTGTTGCATGTTTGGACGGAAGCCCTGCGGACCTCGTGGTCGGTAAGGCATCTCCTGGTGAGCCTGGAATTGAGTATGTGCTTGTTGATTGTTGTATTGGACTGGAGCAGGAGGTGGACGCCATTGTGGACCAGATAGCGGCTGAGCATAGGATGCTGCATTTACAGGGAATGAGAACTGCGGCATGGCAAATTGTTGGCCGTGAGTTGGATAGAATTGCTGTGGCGGGGGTGCCTGAATGTACCCCTGACGGTCATTGTATCTCCTATCATTTCTTCTCGGTCCAGGACCAACCATTGCCACCTCATCTTTTTTCTCTTTCTTCTTCCCAAAAGTACCCGACCCTGATTGCAATGCTTGGGTCGTGGCTCTCAAAGCTGTTTGGCTAACAATCTTACCCGCTTTGATTCCTCTCTCAATCATCTCCCCAATCTTTACTGCTTCACTGAATTGCTTCCCAAGGGCAGAGGCCATCGCCTGGTAGTATGTTTCGTCAAGCACTTCGATGAATTCTTCAACCATTTTATCATCTGGGATCAAAGGGCTCACACGCGCCGCCTGTTCACGCCACCTATAGGCATACTCTCTGAAGCTTTCGCCTGGTTTCTTTGTGATCGTCTTCAAAGAAGAACGATCAGGAGAAGCCTCCATTTTGTAGCCATAATGATTCAGGAAAGCGCTGGCCATGTCGTCAAAGGTGACCCACTTGGAAACATCTTGTTGCACAAACCATTCTGTGGCCGGTCCTCCCAAACTGTCCGCAAAGTACGCCATCAATAATTCGTCCTTCTCGATACCCCTCATTTTGTTAAGGTATATCTTCACATGGATCCTTGGATCACTTTGTCCAGTGTACGGATCGAATTTGGGCACAACAAAACCTTCAGGCAATGGCACATGAGGGAATAAGCACATGTCTTTGTATGAAATACTGGTTTTACCCCCTTGCCCTTGTATGTTTTTCACAGTTTGCTCCAGGCTTTTCAATTTCCGAGAAAAGTCAGCCTCTTCTGTTTTCCCCAATCTTTCGACATCAGCATGTGATTCTGGGTGGTGTCCATGATCATACGACTCAGTGGGGCGGAGTACATTACCCCGGGTTTGGTCGAATTATTGATCACGAGCCCTCAACTGTGGGTCACTGTTTGACCTTTGCAAAGTGTGTCCCGCAGGAACAGTGAATACTGTGGCAGGAACTTGGGCTTGGCCATGTTGTCCATGTTGTGGGAATTGTGCCCCAGGTTGTACAGTAGAGGGTCCAGCTACGTTGTCAGTTTCTGGATGTGGACCGAACCCTGGAGGATAACGGGGGTCTTCTGCCATTGTAGATTGCCCTTGCCCTGGTGGTTGAGCATTCGCCGTGAAACCAGCAGCACCTGGCGGAGCAGGAGGTGCCTGAACTGCTGACAAGTTACGGACCAGTTGCATCATCATTTCTTTCATGGCCGTGAAATCCTCGGCCATCTTAGCCTGTTGTTCAGCCAAGCGAACCAGCTCAGTGTTCTCGGTTTCTTCGGCCATTGTTGCTGGAGTGCCTTCTTGAGGAGGTGCTTCAACCACTTCTGGAACAGGCAGTGGTCCCTTGATTCTGGTGGAATAGGAATGTGGGGCCAGCACGGCAGTTGCTCAAGCTCTAAACAAATCAAAACACGTTAGTGCAACAAGATAGCATGGAATATGAATTTGCTCGTCGGCCTAAACAATGCCTAAGGTCGTTATGCGTCATCCCAAATTGGTTTAGATTAGATCCCCAAGTGTATTGTTTGACTTCTTCTTTTTTTTTCTTCTTTTTCTCTTTTTCTTTCTTTTCTTTTCCTTTCTTTTCTTTCTTTTTCTTCTTTTTTTTTTTCAAGTGAGGCTAGAGGGTGAAATGAATTGACACATAAAAAATAAGCAAAATATTTTCATTACTTCAAAAGAAAGAGTACATACGGTGCTTCCGGAGCACGACCAAAAGGAACGTACAACTGACTGAAAAAAGTGAAAATAAATTACCACATGCCAAATTCAGAAGCGACATAAAATACAACAATGCCAAGATGTAAAATAAATGACAAAAAAAAAAAACAACAATAATCTGCATCATCTTGGCCTGATGTATCTACTAAGGTGACTGGGGCACAAAGTCAGCTGGCTCCTCTGGGTCGAACTCGAACGGCTCCTCAGGATTTACTGGCGGGCCTTCTGCAAAGGTACGACGCAATCCGTTCAAATCTGTTGCAACTCTAGTGACGAAGGGAAGCACATGTGGGAGTATGTCCTCCGCGGGAAGCCTCCTATACTCATTGATGGACTGTGCAACATATGTAGCAGAGTCGTAAACCTGCCGATAAGCTACACTGATGGTCTGTCCTGCAGCCTGTATATCTCGAAGTCGGTCCTGTGCTAGCCTTCTGAACTGCTCACCCTGCTCTAGTGCCCTGTCAAGTTGAGCTCGAGAATCTATGGCATCCTGTCGATGATAATCCTCCCTTCTCCTGCTTTCCAACAAAGCTTGCCCTGTCGGCATCCCGCTCTGTCAATGCCTGTGAGTGCATGACACGGAGTCGTCTGACTGTGTCTAGGTGCTGATGCGCGAAACCCTCACTCTCTGACTGAGCAGCTCTGGCGGCATCCCTCTCTGCCATTAAGCTTTGTATGGTAGCGCGGTATTCTTCCCTAATCTCACGCTTAGCAAGTTGAACCTGCATATCCAGCCTAGCCTCAGTGTCGACCATGCCTGCTCTCGATCTCGCGGGCATCTCTCTAGGTATGGGCTGGTGGTAATACCACACCTTGTACTCCCGAACGACCTCCCCCTTAAGTCCATCCTGAACCTGTGTGCTTTCTGCGAGGCGCCTCCTAGTATCCCACAGGCGCAAGATCTCACCTCTAAGAGTAGCTGGGTTGAGAGGATAGTCTGAGACATATGCACTCATGTCCTCAACTATTGGGATCTCCTGCTTCCGACCCAACTGCCTAAGTACACGCAGAGGAACATAAGGCTGGGATGCTGTCAAACCCATCAGAACGAGAAAAGGACGATCCACGCATCTGTATACAACCTCCCTCTTAGGAAACCAGCTACACTGCCACAAAATCTTGTCCGGCGTGAGAGAGTTCAAGAAAAACCTCCAGTCTGGCTCATTTTCTGGGAATTTATACTTCTCGATGTGTTCGAGATGGTATTCAAGATAATCGATGTCACAGTACCTAAGAATATCACGAGGTGGGCAAGGGCGTACATGCTCCAAGAACCAGACCTGCAATAGAAGGTTACACCCCTCAAAGAAACCGCTTTCTCCCTTGTGGCATCGAGTCAAAGCATGAAATATGCTACCCAGAATCGTCGGGATAATAGTGGCGTCTGGTGCTCCACCATATAAAGCTGCCATTATCCAACTGACCTTAATAGATATCGCTCTATCCGGTAGTGGAAAAACCAACAACCCTAGCAAAGCGAACACGAAGACCTTAGGGCAAAGTAGCACCCAATCTCCATATTTCAGCTTGTCGTGGAACTCAAATCCATACTTCTTAAAACCGTTATCGGCCCCAAAACGATCATACAGGTAATCAAATGAAATCCAGCCTTGGCGAACACTAGCGATCGAGAGGTCTGTTTGTAGCTTGATATTATTGAAAAATTCCCGCTCATTAACCTTCCTTGGAGCAATCATATTCTTTTTCTCAAAATCCAGCTTAAGAAGCCCAGCTATCTCTTCGAGGGTCGGCGTCATCTCAAACCCCTTGAAACAGAAGGTATTTTGGCTTGGATTCCAAAACCCAACCAATGCACTGACCAAGTCTCGACGCGGGACAATAGGTTTAGTCACAAAGTCGGTCAGAAAACCAATCTTTTCCTGGACTATATCTTTCTGCATTTGACTCATTGCGTCCCACCAAGACTTCAGAGATTTATCCGATTTGGGTGGGCCATCAGTCATCATAATAGAGGGTGGAGTGGCATCAGCAGGATACTTTCTCTTGACTGTCCTAGAAGATGATGCAGCCATTGTTCCTAATAAAAAAAAGTGTCAAATGTTTTGAAAACCTGAGAACAACTTAAGACAACTGACCGACAGAGCAAAACAGATGCCTAAACTGCTAATTCGAAACTCCAATTTTCAACAAAACTTTTGTCATTGTAATGACGTAAAGTTGACCCTAAGAGAATCGAAAAATTTTGCCATCATAACGGCATCAGGACATGACTCCGGGAAATTACCACCATTGGTATTTAGATGTAATTTATAAAAGAAAAATTCGACGTTACAACGACGCCACATTGACATCAAAACAAAATTTCATTTCCAGTGATGAACACTACAGTACTTTTGCAAAAATTCGCCGGTACAACGACGTGAAAAACTGGATCTCAAAAACTCCCAACATCGGTATACGAGCCTTTTTTTCTAAAAATTCGCCATTATAACGGCGTGAAAACTGACACAAAAATTTTTTTTTTTTTTGACTTTCTAACTACTAAGTATATATATTTTTTTTAAAAATTTTCGTCATTATAACGGCACAAACTGACATATACAAAAGACGGCAAACACCGGCGTTTTTTACAAAAATTTGCCATTACAGCAGTATGACTCAATTCTATAAAAATAGCAAAACATTTACATTTAAAACATAAAATTCAACCTCTTCCTCACTTTTCCTTTTGTTTTTCTCTCTTTTTTTTCTATTTTTTTTTCTTTTGAAATCCGTCTCTCCCCAACTTGGTCAGCATAACAACCTTTCCTAATCGCATGCAACACATAGAATGCTTTTTTTTTTTTTTTTTTTTTTTTACAAGTCTTTCCCGGGAAGTGGGTCCCGTTCAGACGAAAGGTAGTCAACCTAGACAAGTGCAATACCGGTGTATCGCACCTCATTAAGTCGGATATGATGCAGATAATTGGGCCTAAAGGTTTAACTCTAGGTGACACAACTGACTCAGTGTCTAGACTGGCTGAAAACCCGGTGGACAAACCGGGCGGAAAGCGTATCAGGGCCATCCGGAGACAGTGTGTCCGGCCTAAAACCCCGTCACGCCTTCCTCCTAAATCATGGGCAATTTAGTAAGAAAGTCCCAGATGCCACAAGCAATCTGGTAAGTGTACGTGTGTGTGTGTTTCAGGGACTCAGAGGGTTGCGGAGGAAGACAGTTTATATATACAGTTCAACAATATCAAAGCGGTAACATTCAACTTTCAGGTGATAACGGCAATAAAATAACAACCAAATATTTAATAAATTAAAACATGCGATAATTTATCAGAAGCCGGAGATTCTAGTTTTCACTAATTTCCCCAGCGGAGTCGCCAAGCTGTCACGCCCTAAAATTTACTAAAATAATAAATAAAAGGTAGGTTGTGACTTAGGTGTTTAAAGGTACAAAATTATTTAGAGATTTTTTTTTTTTTTCGGAGTCGCCACTTGACATAGTTCAAAGGTGTGCCAAGTCACCAAAGAGGTACCTTGGAACACCTATGACTCGTAAGTGGTCTGCGTCAGAGTTCCGGGTAAGGATCTCGATTGACTCGCGGGAAGGTGTTAGGCACCCTCGAGTCCTGTGCCAAGCACAGTTGCTTTTATTGACGCAATTTTTAACTTTATTAAATATGGTTGTATTATTTTGCCGTTTGAGTTTAAACTTTAATTCAGAAAAAAAATTTAAAGTGTTATTCTTATCCAACTTCACGGAAGATTGAACGGATTAACACTTTAACTCATAATAGCTAAAATATGTTGCGCATTTCCAACCTCACAGAGGATTGGTCTATTTTTTACGGATTTTTATATGTAACACATTTGCTTCCGACATTTTTGATTAGATGTGGCTTAATTTAATATTTACAAAAGCGCGATTCGAAATAAATCAAAAAAATTACTAAGTTTACATCAAACACTATTAGGGCTTAACATTAAAAGACTGAAATTAATCGAGCTAGATTCGCAAAAATTTTGATCCACTTATTTTATTGTAGCCTTAAACTTAAAGGCTGGAGCTAAAAAGGGGCAGATTTGCAAAAAATATGAAAGCCCATTTGTCTTCAAATTCACAGATTCACTCACATAGACAGATTTGCACTAATGTCCTGTTTTGCATATTTTCTTTCAAGTTTAGCCAAGTTTATAATGCACTTGTTTACTGCATTTTTTTAAAAATTTATGTTGTTGTCCATTATTGTACGATCTTGCAAAAATGTCCTGATTTAGCTCATTTTTTGCCTAATCCTTGGTTAAAAATTGCCTATCTTTGCAAATTCATTCAAGCAAAGTTTTCTGTACGTTTTTCTTTTTCTTATTTTTCAGTTTTTTACAAGTCCTTTTTTTTGCCTATAATTTTAAATCTAGCCTATGAGTTTCCAATACCACAAAATCCAAAGAAAGAATTAAATCATAACATAACATAAAAATACAAAAGAAACACATCTCTTAAAAGTGTCACATTTATGTATATCAATTTCCTAACATATTAAAAACTAAACATAGCATACATCATTCATGTGTAAAAAAGAGGTTAGGAAATAAATACCTAGTGAAGTAAACTTCCAAAAGATTCAAGCCAAGCAAACTCCCACCAACAAGCCCAAACAAACTTTACCACTCCCAAAGCAAACAAACAGCCACAAATGACAAACCTTTTGAAATAATAACCTAGACCCAAAAACCCTTTCTTTCTTGCTATATTTTTGCTCCTCTACTGCCTTCTTTTTTTTAAAAGTTTTTTTTTTGTGTTTTGCTTCTATTTTTCCAGATCTGAAATGTTGCTCTTTTTGAGGTAGTTGAAAGGAGTTAATGTGTGTTCAATGTGTAGTAAATGCCTCTATATATAGGGGAAAGAGATGAGAGTAAAAAGGGGGGAAAATAGGTGAAAATAGGGGGGAAAAAGGGCTGTCAAGTGTAGAAGTCCAAGGCTCATTAATGCAAAAGATTTGCATTTCCATTTTTGTGCTAGCTTTCTCACCTACTTAAAAGCAAAGCTGAATCTTTCTATTTTTAAGCTTCCCCTTCCCCCAAAGTCTGACTTCTTGACACTTTCAAATCCCACCTAAAAACTAAAGGAAAATTTGAAACTCTGAACTTAAACTCCTAAAAGGCTCTTTATCACTACTACACTAATCAAAAGAACAGCAAACTCACAAAATTTATGATTAAGCCTAAACTATATGAAAGCAAAGAACAAACATGCTTATATACAATTGAAACTAGACAGAAACACTCAATTTTTTCAAATTTTATATACTAAACAAACATCTTAATAAGCTACTAGTACTAACACTTAAACAAAGCTGAGACCATCTACTTGCACCCCACAGCCTTCATTTTAGACATGGAATATACAAACTAAACATGCTGTCAAACAGTTTCCCATGAGTAATCAGTCATAACCATGGTGTTTCTAATTCACTAATGACATTAAACAATCATTGAAATCTCATGCTTTGATCCGAAACAACAACACAGAATTGTTTACTAGCTAAACGTTACACTAAACATCAATTTCTTGACTAAACATATGAAAGAAAGAAAAAAAAATCAGAGCAAAGAACGGTTTTAAACCAATCAAAGCGAAGCCGCACCAACACTGCGCAGCCGCTGCCTCACTAAGCCCTCGTCGAATCCAAACAGCCTGTCGCCAATGCCTCGCCTCGACAAGCACAGCAGCCCCACCGAACCATCGTCATCATAGCAAAACGGCTCTCAAACCATCAACAACGTCCATAACAGAAACAGAAAAGAGAAAAAAAAATGAGAAGAAGACAACGAAGGAGCAAGAAACGGGTGAAGAAACAAACGGGTAAAGGGGAGGGGTTTTTAGGAGAATGGGGATGTGAGGGTGAGAGAGGGGAAGTGAGGAGAAGAAAAAACAAGAACAAAACTCACCGGAAAACTTCAAAGTGGCCGGATTTCCTACTTTGACCGAAGCTTTGACCATCGATCTACGGGAATTGGTCACTCCTTTGCAAAAATCAACGGTGGAAATGGAACAAGGAAGTCGAGATCTATCGGATGGTGTACTTTTGTATTTTTCCGGCCACCGGAGGTGGTGGCCGGCGGTGGCATCGCGGTGGCCGGCCGGTGGAAGGCGATTTCCGGCGCGGCAGTGGAAAAAATGGGCAGAGTTTGATTAGTCACATGGGACTCAAGTGTGTGTGTAGTGAAATGAAGAGAAATAAGGTTATATATTTGAAAGGGATGGGTGAGGAGGACCCTTGGATTAAAACAAATGAAGGGCTGAGATTAAACCGGGTCAAATGGGGTGGGCTGAAGTGTTGGGCTTCATTAGCTTTTCTTTTGGGTTTCACAAATAGTCCTAATTGCTGGTTATATATTAACTAACGCACCCACAATTAACAAGTAAAACTAATTAAACAAACAGTTAAACTACGCGCGTGCTAGATTATCACAGTCAACATGTAAAGACACAGTTAGACACATAACAAATATATATTTTGATAGTTTTTTTTTTTTTCTAATATTTTTTCTCCTAATTAAATGATTAGAATTAAATATGATACAGATAAAAATTGAGGAAAACTAAAACTACTACTTTAAACGCACTTTGGTATTTTTGGTGCCAAAATTAGGTGATTACAAAATTGGAGCTAAGGAAGAAGATAAATTAGCAAAGAGACAGAGGAAGAGGCTAAGCAAAAACAATGATGATAAACGTCCAAACTACTAATTAAAAAATCAAAGTCGAGAAAGCTTACGTATTTCTTTACATGTTAATAGACTTTGAAGAAATTAGTTTTCTTATGATGTACTTGTGAAATGGTCCCCCCAAATGTACTGCTTAATAATGGGATGGAAAACGATCCCTTTGAATTTTCAATAACAAAATTTTATTGCCGTATGCATTCGTGCTTTTACACCATTTTAATAAATTCTTTAGGTATAAGCTGCTATTCCATGTGGTCTGTGCAATTAAGCAATGAAGACCAGTTAGGCGATATTGTGGACGTACGGGCTACTTCCATATGCGCAGGTTTGTTTGTACACACGTTTCCATTCTCCTTCTTTTAAAGCTTATTTTATGTGTTGTTTAACTTTGTTAATTGTGAAAGGATTCAACACTGCCTTCCTACTTTACTCCTGATATTCCTTAAAGCATGAACGTTATGTTGACTGAATTGTGCAGCCAGTTATAGTATTAACCCCGATTTTCAGAACTAACAGTGTACTATCAAAGAAAACACTTTAATGCAAGGTAGATAATTTTAATAAACTCCTTTGTGCAAGCCTTCTTATGAAAGACTGCAGATGGAAGAATGAATACTATCGGAGTTGGTGTTGAAGTAAAGATAAGGAGTTCGCTTTTCTGGTCAGGATTGATAGGAAAAAAAGCAAATTATGGGAGTTTAATTGTTGAGAAAATACATGAAATTTAAGACGTTGATGAAATTGGAGCTAAGGAAGAAGATAAATTAGCAAAGAGACCGAGGAAGAGGCTAAGCAAAAACAATGATGATAAACGTCCAAACTACTAATTAAAAAATCAAAGTCGAGAAAGCTTACGTATTTCTTTACATGTTAATAGACTTTGAAGAAATTAGTTTTCTTATGATGTACTTGTGAAATGGTCCCCCCAAATGTACTGCTTAATAATGGGATGGAAAACGATCCCTTTGAATTTTCAATAACAAAATTTTATTGCCATATGCATTCGTGCTTTTACACCGTTTTAATAAATTCTTTAGGTATAAGCTGCTATTCCATGTGGTCTGTGCAATTAAGCAATTATATGTGGTTATTGCCTGTCTTAAGATAGTTACTTTGCGCTCAATTGTTCACTTGCTTTGTCCGATAACAACAAACCAGTAGAAAGTAACTCGGCATTCACGTGCAACGCACGTGCCAAGACACTAGTAACTAATAAAAGACTTGGGTCCTTCTCACCCAAAAATCCCTAGTTATATAGACATACATCATCAATTACGAAAGTAGGTCTTCATGACTTTTCCTTGATAGACTCATCACTGTTGACATAAATTTTATGTTCACATTAATTCAACGTTCTCATTAGTCATGTTTCATATCATCTCACATCTCGTGTAATATTAGCTGTGCTAACTGCTAACTGAAAGGGAATCAGCATTGGCTAATAGGAAGTAAATGACCTTTCATTTGCATGGTCATATTACCTATACTAAGTAATATTAATGCAGGTACGTAGTTGATGTCGCTAGTGAAGGAGCCACATCGAATCAAGGAAATTAAATTCCCTTCACTGGAAAATCACAGTAGTACACAAGTAGGATATAAACAACTTTTTCTTCTTATATTTATAGCTTTTGCATCTCCTTCATATAAGAAACTTATCATTGTAGTGGTAAATGCCATGGTTCAGTAGCTGTTTTACAATGCAGGTTCAAAAATTCCACTTGTTAAAATTTGTGGCATGTCACTGGATGATGGAGCTTGTTTTGTGTCTTAGGTTCAAAAATTTAGCTAGCGTTTACTAAGCAACACTACATTCTGCCCTGACGTACGGGGCAAAGAAGAAATTACACTGTCTATGCCAACGATTTGTACGCATACGCCATGAACAAGGAAAAGATTAAAGGCAGCGACGTCCTTTCCTTTTTCATTTACATGAAAATACGAAAAAGCAACCTACTACTACACACGCAACCTAGCTATTTTACCCGTTTGTAATTCAAGATTCCAAATTCCTGGTTGACAAACATCAACTTTTATTTCCTAAGTAAAATGTATGTTCAAACACAACTTCAAGTTCCAAATTTTCTTTTTTCAACTCAACCTCAAAGACTCAAATTTCTAAGTTTCAACCAAATCTATGTCCAAATGTTAGCTTAGTTTTTCTGCAATAACTAGGAATAATTGTATTTCAGTAATGTTAAAAACAGATAAATTGTTTGATTCACTGAATAAACAAAAATAAGCCTACCATTAGATTGTGGACAAGTAATATGTTTGGGGTGTGTATAAAGTCTTATCTGGAAAGTAGAAAAAAATAATTAAATGAACTGCTTATAAGGTGTTGGATCCCTCATTCTCTACTCTTAGTGGTATATGGTTTCTGGGTAATCCTGTAGCTTAACTCAAATCTGACAATATCACAATTCAAATTAGCTCATTGATCGGCACTGAGTCATGTAAAATTTAGTTCAAGAGGGAGGTAATTTAGTGCGTGTAAACGTCCTTTGTTACTTCACTAGCTAGAGTTTTATGAGGGAGATTTAACAATGTAAATACACCAAGAAAAATCATTTTACTTTAATTTCAACGAAGACGACTCAATGGAGCCTTATTTCTTTGAACTTAGATACACCCTTAATGAAACATGAATATAAAAAGTAAAGACTTTTTTTTTTTTTTTTGAAATTGATTAACCACCACATAGGTTTTTGTTTAAAAAAGTCTTTCATTGTTAAACTCCGACTCATTCAAAAAATTTATATATAAATTGGAATGGATTAAGTATGCATTGAGTAATAAATATAATAGTGTCATGTAACAACACTATCGAGTTAATATCTTAAGTGACAACTCAACTTTAGAAAAATAGCCACCAAAGTTACTTTTTTTAATCGGAAAAGGGTCATATTTACCCCTCTAATATAGTTTAATATATTAGCCTAATCTCCGTTATACTATTCGTCCATATCTGCCCCTACCGTCAAAGTATTGAATTTATTTGTCCTTTTTCTAACGTCCGTGTCACGTGGCAGTTGCTTAACACAACAATCTTAATTACACTACCTAAAACTTCCAAATCTATTACCTATAATTTATCCAAATCCACACGATACAAATTACCCAACCCGAACCAAAAACCCACAACCTAAAAATTGTATAGTTTGTGTCATCTTCCTCAATAATACTTAATCGTCTTCTTCTTCATTATCACATGAAATAACCAGCACTACCCTTCTCTGTCCAATAAAATTCTTCTTCTCCTTCCAGTAATTGAGGAAAACAGAACAAGAAAAAAATATGAAAAAATTGAGAACAGTAGAAGAAGCAGATAATGGAGTCATAGAAGGTGGGAAGGCAAGAAGAATACACAAGTTCCTTGAAGCTATTCAACGTTTGAAGAAATTTGGGCTGAACATACACTTGATTTCAGAAAGTTCATACAAAAAATGAAAGCTTCACTATTTAATTTTCATTTTGATTATTTAGGTTTACGGTAAATGGAAGAAGATATAGAATTTTTTTAGTATAAAAAGATAATAATTCAAGTGCCCCCTTCAATTAATTCTTTAAAATAATAATTCAAGTGCCCCGTAAAATTCATGTCTATAAATATTTGTGGAGAAATCGTACAAGCGGCAGTGACCAATTTTGGATTGCAGGGTGGCTTTAATTTTGTACGGGTTACTCTATAAGACAAATTAATTGATGTATGTGGTGTAATTTTTATGGTGGGAGGCTGCTATTGGTGTATTTTCATGATGGTTTGGAGAGGGAAGAAGGGGAAGATGATAGCTTATTCTAACTTGGGTTTGGGTGTCGGGTCATACAGATGGAAATGTAGAATCCGAGTGGATGAGTAATGTGCAAGGGTCTGAATTGTTCTTAATTGGGTTTTTCTTTTGTTTTAAGGCCTCCACGTGTCCCCTCCATTAAGATAGGGGCACTTTTATTCAAAAGCTGTATGATAAAGGTAAATTTATTTGAAAGTTGGATGATAAGGGTAAATATGGACGAATAGTATAATGGAGGTTAGGCTAATACACTAAACTATATTAGAGGGGTAAATATGATCCTTTTTCGTTTTTTAATTGGTTACAATAAAGTCACTCAGCTTATGAAAAATTTCTCCAAAAATAATCTGTGCTAATTTTTACACTCTCACTCACCTAAAAGTTGGCATGAACTTTTTTATTATTATTTATATTATATTAGGACCCATTATCTTGCCAAGTGGCATTTTTGAAATAAGAAAAGACTCAAGCCTATGACCCTTACCTTAAAAAGTCCAACTTTGGGTTTTCATTTCTAAATAACTTCCTTCTATTTAACAATTTTGAAGCATAACTTATTTAGTTTTAAATGGTGATAATCAAGATTGGTTGAAAATGTTTAAGAGAACGGGGAATGAGACGTTTTATGACTAATGGACTCTATTCTTACTGAAAACGAAAGAGGGAAGTTTGAGAAAGGCACTATATTTATTACCATAAATTTACCTAGGCTAGTACATTTAAAAAAAAAAGTGTAATATAGCATTCAAAATGCAGTTTCTTGGTGAGGAGAGTACAATTCACGATACTAAAATTACAAAGACTGGAGGATTGTGGGCTTTAAGTATATGTAAATTTCTGTTAAGCGTAGCTAGTTAGTTATGAGCTTGCACTAGGTTAGGTTGATAATAATAATTTTTACGCTAGCTTTTCAGTTCGTGAGAGTGCAAAATTCGATAAGAATTATTTTTAAAGATATTTTTTAAAAGTAAGTGACCATTTAAAAACTTTCCTCGAATAAAAACATAGGTGAGTGATGTGCATATTCATTTTAAATTTGAATTTATTAAATACTCCATTTTTTAATCTAGTGTAAGTATCAAGTTATAACTACGAATAAGAGTGGTAAGAGTTAGCATCAATATTTTAAAAGACGGGGCGCAAGGCGAGGCGTTTTACTTACAATAGGGCAAGGCGTAAGCTCCGAGACATGGGGCGTAAGTCCTATGGATATTATTTTTTAATTAATTTTAAATTAATAAAATATCATAATGAGCCAAAAAATATCAAAGTACATTAAAAATTTTAATAAAATTTAAAATAAGAAAAAATATTATAGAAACAAAAGATCTAACATTTTTAACAATTGTAAGAAATTGAATAATATTATAGTTTTTATGAGATACAAATAAACCCTAAGGCCTTTTTTTTTTTTTTTTTAATAAACATCCCAAAGCAGGATGCTTTTTTATTTCACTGAAAAAGAGCTACATTGTGATGATCAAGCATCACACAACAGAGACTGACTTGCAGCCTAACTATACAAACTTTCAACTAACATAGAAATTAGCTATGTCGTACCTAAGTCTAATACTTGGCAGTTGACATTTGTCCAATTGATAGTATCCTATTGCTTCATTTGGGATCTGCTGCCAATGATGAAACAGTTTAGGACTATCAATTGTTACAGCATTTTTAGCTAGACTATCAGCCACAAAGTTTGCTTCCCTATAACAATGTTTGATCTCACAGTTAACTTGGGACAAGATCTGTAATATGACATCTACAAAAGGTTTTATCTTCAGGTTGGTGCAGCATCATTCTCTTAGCATGGTAGCAACCATCAGGGAGTCCATTTCCAGTGTACAGACTGTGATTCCATTATCTAAGCACCATTGTAGACCAAATTTTGCAGCTAATGCTTCAGCTTGGACATTTGAAGAGCAGCTCACTGGTACTGAGAATGCTATGATCAGTTCTCCATGCTCATCTCTCACTATACCACCAATCCCAGATTTCTCTATGGAAAAACTATCATCAGTGTTGATCTTCACAGAGCCTGCTTTTGGTCTGCACCATCTAACTATTTTTCAGATTGGAACTGGTTTTAACCTCTGTATTATATCGCAGAGCTCATCCCAAGTATTGCCCAAGTTGCATTTGGGACCCTAAGGCCTTAACTTTCAAACAATTTAAAACAAATATTTATTACTATAAAAAGTAAATAAATAATAAAATTTATTACTATTATAATTTAAAATATTAATTTTTAATTGATAAATATAAAATGGCAAAATAATTGAAGTCTAACAATTTTGAGTGACAGAAATAAGACATGAAGATCAATAACAAGTGATGATATAAACATCGACTCTGCATTTTCAGATTAAGTGTATAGATGATATTCACGCTCATGATATTCTCAATTATAATACATGTAACATTATGTCTCGTTAATTGAGCTACACTCAATTTTTAAATTTCTATAAATAAATATTACTTTATTTTTAAAGAAAGTTGTGGATGAACAATCTTAATTAGGGAATTGGACAAATCATTTGCATAGATTCTATAAGGCAAATCCCGAGTGTTGGGCGTTCGGCATGTTCTGGGCGCACTATCGGACGCTTGAGGCCTAAGCCTCATGGATCTAAGCTCTCCCGAAAGCTTCAGGATGCCCGGGGCGAGTCCCAAAACTACTTTCTAAAACGGAGGTTAAACAGAGCATGTGGGTTGCACATTTTATTCCGTTTTTTGGAGTGGCCGGTGTAAGTCAACATATCCATGTCTCTCTTAGTGGATATCCGTTGACGCTTATACGTACTCTTTCTAGAATTATATACTTATGTTGTTCAAATTAGAATCGGATGTTCTCGAGTCTCCACTCTGTAAAAAATTAGGATTTGACAACTGACTCGATCCCTTTTTCCTTTATAAATACCAATGAAAACAACCATTCTTTGGAAGGATCCCTTAATTCCAAGAACCACCAACATCTCTTCAATCACTTGTCCATACTCGATCCTTACGTTGTATTGATCTTCTACACATTTAGTCATAATTCTCCGGTTTGCTCAAGTACTATAATAAGACTAAATCCCCGTATTCTGGGAAATTGTAGAAGTGGTTTTTAAGAATAGAGTGACCAATAATATGTATTCAAATGGAAAGGAGCAGTAAGTGCAATAATATTAGTAATACTACTTCAGAAAAGCCTGATCGGAAAACAGTGGAAAAGAACAGAAGAATCCAAATGAAGTATCTTTGTTCTAAGCTTTTTTCTCTCATTCCTCCCCACCACTTCAAACCCTCTAAGGTACGTATGTTAAAACCCTAATTCTAAATTCCTCCTCTTCTTCTTATCTATTTCATACACAAATGTATTATCTTAATTTGCATACGATGTTAAGTTATACTATATATACACCGTCAGTGTTAATAAATCAAACGACCTCTAGCTAATAGTGCTACTTGTATACTTTACAGAAAACATGTACTACCAGCTAGCCAGTGAAAATATCTGTACTACTTCGTTTGTTTAATTTTGGTTCACTTGGAAGATGAAAAGATCTTATGACTATCATATCAAGATTTATGAGCAGCGGAAATTTGCAGATTTACATTTAGGGATACAGAGAGAAAACTAATGGAGAAGATGAAAAAATTCTCTGGAAACTTCTTTCTCTTTCTTCTAATCTGTCACAAAATATCTACAACCCCTTATATACTCGGGGCAAAATAGTAAAATCATAAAGGAGTACCGGGCCTATACAATTATACTGGACTCATACATAAAATGGACTCAAACCACTACACTAAATAAACAAATGAAATCATCTACCTAAACTGACTATTATTAACCTATACAATGTGTAGTGCTATGTGACTCCAATACCCCCCCTCAAGTTGGAGGGTGGGTGAACACCCAACTTGAACAGCAACGAACGATGATGAGCCCCTGTTAAACACTTAGTAAAGATATCAGCTGGCTGCAAATCAGTGGGAATATGATGAAGAGAAATAAGCTCATCTACCAATTTAGTGCGCACAAAGTGACAATCCACCTCGATGTGTTTTGTCCTCTCGTGGAAAACTGGATTTCGGGCAATGTGCAAAGCAGCACGATTATCACATAAAACAGGAACTGGACAAGATGCAGGCACATCCAAATCAGACAATAAACGCACCAACCAAGAAAGTTCAGCCACCACCTTACTCATGGCACGATACTCCGCTTCAGCGGAGGATAAGGAAACAATGTGTTGTTTCTTAGACTTCCAACTTATGAGGCTGCCACCTAAAGTAATACAAAAACCAGTAACGGACCTTCGAGTGTCTGGGCAAGCTGCCCAGTCACTATCACAACAAGCAATAACAGAGAAATCTGAAGAATTGTTCAGCAATATACCAAAATCTGATGTCCCACGTAAATATCGCAAAACATGTAAGGCAGCATCCATATGAGGGACCCTAGGACACTTGAGATATTGACTAAGATGTTGAACAGCAAAGCAAAGGTCAGGCCTAGTATGAGTGAGAAAATTAAGTTTACCGACAAGGCTTCGATAAGTATCAGGTCTAGAAAGAAGATCACCAGCAGTAGCACGGAGTTTTACACTCAAGTCCAAGGGACAAACAACTGGAGTGACATCGGAACAGTTATATTCAAGAAGCAAATCAGAAACAAATTTCTTTTGATGCAGCAACACTCCAGATGAATGATATAGAATCTCGATGCCCAAAAAATAATTCAAAAGACCCAGATCCTTGATTTTAAACTCTGCATCGAGGAATTGTTTAAGAGCTGAAATCTCCACCAAATTATCACCCGTGAGGATGATATCATCAACATACACAGCAAGAAAAACAGTGGAATGTGAAGACTTCTTAAAAAATAAGGAATAATCGTTCATAGAGTGTGAATAACCTCTGGAGTAGAGTGCCTGAGTTAGTTTAGCGTACCACTGCCGGGAGGCTTGTCTTAACCCATAGAGGGACTTTTTAAGTTTGCAAACCAGTGGCGTAGGAGGGAGAGGAAAATCAGAATCAATGGAAAGACCTGGAGGAAGTTTCATATAAACTTCCTCATTTAAATCCCCATGCAAAAAGGCTGTATTCACATCCAGTTGGTACAAGGACCAACCTTTCTTAATCGCAGAAGCTATTAAACACCGCACAGTACACATCTTAACCACGGGGGAAAAAGTTTCATGAAAATCTATCCCAGCCACTTGAGTATCACCCCTTGCTACCAACCTAGCTTTATACCTTTCTACAGACCCATCAGCCCTATATTTTATTTTATAAACCCACTTACAACCAATGGCTTTCTTACCTCTAGGCAACTCCACAATATCCCATGTTCGATTGGCCTCCAAGGCCTCAAATTCCTTCTTCATGGCTTCCTGCCAAGCACTACTAGCAACAGCCTGTGAATAGGAGTAAGGTTCTGATGCAACAGATAGTGCAGTAGTAGTGAGGATAGTTGAGGAGCATGACAGAGAGGGAGGCAACTGGACTACAAAATCTTGAAGATGGGAAGGAAGGTTATGAGTTCTAGGAGGTCTTCTTGAAGGAGCAGGAAGAGGTGAAGACAATGCACTAGGTGCTGAACCTGGTAAAACAGTAGGAGAAGTAGGTACTGATTGTGCAGGGGAAAAAGTATGCTGAGGTGATAAAGTAGGTGACTGAGGAACAAAGGAAGAAGTGACATTAGGAGGGGTCTGTAATGATTGTGAGGTAGAAGTGTCAAGGTAAAAGAAAGTATTTGGTGAAAGAGGTGTAGGGGACAAAGGAAAACTAGAAAAATTATTCTCTTTAGAAGTAGAAGGAAGATGGAAAGGAAAAACCTTCTCATGGAAAGTGACATCCCTGGAGATGAGGATAGATTTGGTAAGTAAGTTGTACAATTTGTATCCTTTCTTCCCAAAAGGATAACCAATAAAAACACATGGGGCTGCCCTTGGTTGCAATTTATCTCTGTGACATTTAGGTATAGTAGCATAACAAAGGCAACCAAAAGGTTTTAAATTGATATATGAAGGGACTGTTCTATAGAGCATTTCAAATGGAGTTTTATTCCCAAGAACAGATGAGGGAAACCGATTGATAAGATAGGTTGCTGTCAAGAGGCAGTCCCCCAAAATTTAGTGGGAAGTTTAGATTGAAAGAGCAAAGCTCTAGACGTCTCTAGTAGGTGTCTATGCTTCCTCTCAACAACACCATTTTGTTGTGGTGTGTGAGGACAGCTGGTTTGATGTACTATTCCATTTTCTAAAAAATATTGGCAAGCCAAATTAGAAGATCCTAACTCCAGGGCATTGTCACTTCTAATTATTTTAACAGAAAGATTAAATTGAGTCTTAACCATAGCAATGAATGCCTTAATTAAAGAAAAGGCATTACTTTTAGAACTCATTAAGTGTGTCCAAGTAGCCCTACTATAATCATCAACTATAGTAAGGAAATACTTGGCACCAGAATATGTTTGTGTGTGATATGGTCCCCAAGTATCGATATGGACCAATTGGAAAGGAGCAGTAGAAGTAGATGTGCTGTCAGGAAATGGTTTTCTGGCTTGTCTAGCTAAAGGACAGATAGGACAAATGAAAGATTGTCTAGAGGACAACTGTGATGAAATGGAAGGAATCTGTTTCATTTTAGTAAAAGGAATATGCCCTAGTCTATGATGCCACAGTACATCAAAAGTATTTACAGAAGATAAAGAAGAAACAGGTTGTACAGAATGAGCACTTCCATTAGCTAAAGGCATAGCTGGAATATCGCACAAGGTGCTTACATTGTCAGGCAAAACAGAAGTAATGAAGCTATTTACATGAGAGACTTCTTTATTCAAACTAGGAACAGAAGTGTTATTCAAACTGGAATGAGAAAGATTGGAAGTAAGGTGGAGCTTGTAGAGTCCTTGGTGTAATTTACCAAGTTCCAGAAGCTTCTTCTTGGAATGGTCCTGTATGAAACAGGATGAACCAGTAAAGAGAACAGTACAATTGAATTGCTCAATTAGTTTGTTCACAGAAATCAAGTTATATTGAAATGTGGGAATGTAGAGTACTTGCTTAAGCGTAAAAGAAGGAAACAAAGTGAGAGATCCTGTACATGTAACCTTCACTTTGTACCCATTTGGTAAAGTTACCAGATGTGGAATGGAGAGAGGGATTATATCGAAAAGTAAAGATTTATCATAAGACATGTGGTCGGTTGCTCCTGAATCCACTATCCAAACACTACTATTTACACTAGACATGCATGCAACATTACCATCACAATTATTCACAGAAAAGGAAGAATCATTACCAGCAAAATTAGCAGAGCCTACAAGATTGCATTGAGTGCCATCATTCAAACTTGACTGCTGGAGCAACATCATTAGTTGATTGTATTGATCATGTGAAAGTCCAGGTATCACTGATTGAGTAGTTCCCACTGATTGCTGAGAAGGTCCTGGGGAAAAATATTCAGAATTACTGAAAGAAGGAGACTCAACATTTGCAGCAGTGCCATGCTTCTTCTTTGGAAAATTTTGTTTAGAATTGTTCCCAGGCTTGAGCTTGCGGCAGTTCTCAATGGTATGTCCATTGATTTTGCAATACTTGCAAAAGAGATTATTTTTGGACTGGTTGTAATATTTCCTCTGATTGTTCTGATCAAAGTTGACTCTCTGAGTGTACTGCCCGTGTGTTTGATTTGTGGAGTTGGTGAAAGGAGCTTTTGCATTGAAGGATGCCATCTCAGAATTAAACTGAGTACCTGGAGTAACTTGTCTCTGTTTCTCATCTTGTAACAATATGTTGTAGGCACTGTCCAGAGATGGTGGAGGACTCATCATGAGAATATTACTCCTTACTCCGATATAAGTCTCATTTAGTCCCATGAGAAATTGATGAAGTTTATCCTCCTCCTTCTCCTTCCTTATACCATCTCTAGCGGCACATGTGCACTTGTTAGCATTATTTTCGCACATAACCCCTAATTCATCCCATAACTTCTTCAATTTATTAAAGTAAGAGGCTATGTCCATATGACCTTGAGATGTACAAGCCAATTCCTTCTTAATTTCAAATTTCTTTGTCCCATTAATGGTTCCATATCTACTATTCAGTTGCTCCCAAATACTCTGTGCAGTCTCTGAATACTGCACACTTTCAGCAATTTCTGGGGAAAGTGAACTGGTCAGCCAAGATATGACCATGTTGTTACACCTATCCCATTGCCTTACAGTTGAACTGCCTTCATCAGGTCTGGGACATGACCCATCTATGAATGCTAACTTATTTTTAGCCGACAGAGACACAATTACGCTTCTTCTCCAACCCCCAAAACCATTACCAGAAAAAGGTAAGTGAACTAAAGACACACCAGGAATATCAGAAGAGTGGATGAATAAAGGACTCGAAGAGTCAATGACTTCTACAGTAGATGTACTTGCAGCAGAATTGCTATTGTTAACCATACTCGATGAAGTAACTAAAACCAGATTGATATCATTCAACAATCCAATAATAACGAAAATGACCTAAAACTTCAGATAATACTTCAGATTTATGCAGTGAGAATTGATTGATATTACCGGAAATTGAATCCAGAAGAAAACTCCGATGAAATACCAATGCTTAGCTCCGACGGATGAAAGATCACAATCACAAAACCCCAGCTCCGGCAATGAAATCACCTTGAGAAAATGACTCACCGATAACTCCGGCAAGGTAATCGCTAGAAACAGAAGTGGCTCCGTCGTACGAAAAAAATCTCCGGTGAAAAACTTCGAGGGTAGGATCGGACGATTCAGGAACACGAGAACATCACGGATCTATGCTCTGTTACCATATCAAGATTTATGAGCAGCGGAAATTTGCAGATTTACATTTAGGGATACAGAGAGAAAACTAATGGAGAAGATGAAAAAATTCTCTGGAAACTTCTTTCTCTTTCTTCTAATCTGTCACAAAATATCTACAACCCCTTATATACTCGGGGCAAAATAGTAAAATCATAAAGGAGTACCGGGCCTATACAATTATACTGGACTCATACATAAAATGGACTCAAACCACTACACTAAATAAACAAATGAAATCATCTACCTAAACTGACTATTATTAACCTATACAATGTGTAGTGCTATGTGACTCCAATATATCATAATATAATTAATTTTTTCTCATTAAAATGTAGGTTAAGTGAGAGGAGAATCTTCGAACTATGCGATCTTTCCCATTCAATTACAAGTGGGGCATCAGATATGCCAACTGATCCACATTTTCGTTAGAAGAATAAATAATACGTTCAGATGCATGCAAAGAACAAATAAAGATAGGCAATGCTATTATGGACATCCAAATTCAGTGAAACTAATAACTATAGGATGAAGCATAGCAATACTGATCTATCATTTCTATACTGTATCTGATTTCTACCTAAAAGTAGAAACGAAAGAGTTATAAAATGGAGTCTCTAGGATTGTTGTAGTTTAATTGTGAGATGCTCTAATAGAGAGAAAAGGGAAGGATTGATGGGCATTTACTGCTTTCAACAATCTGTCAACTTTTAGGTGGACAGTAATTGCTGTTCTTCACTTGAAGTAGTGCTTCATAGGAGATCAGGAGTAGTTCAGATTAGCCAGTCCCCCACCCCATGAATACAGCCATAGACTCTCTCTTGGACCACACTTTATTAGCAATGAAGTATATATACCATTCCTCAGTACTAGTTGTTTCTACGGGGAAAGATGTTACTAATTTGTATAAACTCGTTACAAAAGTTTATATACTATATTTAATGAAGTTTAAGAAATATGGACCTAATTCTTGCACAAAATCATGATTCGTTTGGAATTTTCTGCTGTCCAATATGTGTGGTCAAAGATAAATTGGTTTAGCTTGTCCTATAAAGATGTTCTTTTTTTGGTTAACTGTGCGCCCTCCTTAAACTATACAAGCTCAGTAGAGCTTCTACAACTGCTTTATGTCAAGCGCCATCGTAGGAAATAAATGAAAGAAGTCGAATTTATTCAGAGTAGTTACCTATTTAATTAGAACTTGAATTTGAGCCCTTTAGAGTTAAAAAATGGATGATATGATGGGTTATATGCCTGTATCGTAGCATAACGGATAACTACCAACATAGGTTCAAAATAATTACGTAGAAGTTGGATTTCTTATCTAACATATCATGCAAAACTGGATATGGAGATATTCGTATCCAAGTAATTAAGAACTTGGCAGCAAAGTATAAAGATGGTAACAATATATGGAGAGGAGCCCTTGTTGAGTCCCATATCAGTGGTCTTACATTATTTGATATCTTTGCATATACTGTACAGTTTTATGAAATCTTCGCATCTTGAACTAGCTTTTGGGTTAAGTAAGATTTGTTGAAATGTGAAAATAATAAACTTGTTCTCATTAGTTCACATTAGTTTACATTTGTCTACATATATTTACATTAGTTCATGAACTAGAATATTAAGTTAGTACATGTATTAGAGTGTGAATTCATCTATGTATTAGTGTCATCCATGTATCTTGGGAGAGGTAAAGTGTGGACTAAGTTAATGTGTTTACATGTAGTGTAGGCTAGATACATGAAGGAATTCTTCTATAAATAGCCATGTATTCCTAGACATTTGGAGTAAGTCAAGTTGAATGAAAACAACTCCTCTCTCAAAATACAAAGTGTTCTTTCCTTCCTCTTCTTCTTTGTTTAGTATACAACCTTTCTTCTATATTGTTCTCCTTTCCTAACATAGTGGTATCAGAGCCATGGCAAACAATGGCAATGGCCTACTTGCTTTCCAATTTCCTCGTCTTACTAAAGAGAACTATCAAAAATGGTGTATAAGGATGAAAGCCATACTTGGCTCTCAAGATGCATGGAAGATTGTAGAAGAAGGGTTTGAAGAACCCGACAATGACGAAACTTTGCCTCAAAATGAGAAGGATGCTTTAGCAAAGTTAAGGAAGAAGGATCAACAAGCCCTCTCTCTTATCCATCAATGTTTGGATGATACCATGTTTGAGAAGGTGGCTGATGCAACTACCTCAAAAGAAGCTTGGGAGATTTTACAAACATCTCTCCAAGGAGTTGACAAAGTGAAGAAGGTGAAGCTTCAATCTCTAAGGGCTGATTTTGAAGCTTTAAAAATGAAGGAATCCGAATCCATTTCGGATTATGGTTCAAGAGTGCGGGCTGTTGTGAACCAATTGAAAAGGTACGGAGAGAAAATTGAAGATGTCCGTGTGGTAGAAAAGATCCTTCGCTCCCTAACACCTAAATTCGATTTTGTGGTGTGTGCTATTGAGGAGTCTAAAGATTTAGACACTATGACGATAGAGCAACTGGAAGGTTCTTTGCAAGCCCACGAAGAAAAAATCAAGAAGAGGCAAGAAGAGCCGTTGGAGAAACTCCTTAAAACCAAGGCATCATTGAAGGATGATGGAGGTGAAAAGAGCTATCGAGGCCGTGGACGAGGCAGAGGACGTGGTGGCAGTCGTGGAAGAGGAAGAAGCATTGATAGAAACTCCAACAATGAAGAGAAAAGTCACCAAACATATAGAGGTCGTGGCCGAGGAGGTGGAAGAGGACGTGGCTACCATCAAGAAACAAATGAAAAGAGGTACGATAAATCTAAAGTTGAGTGCTATAATTGTCATAAATTTGGCCATTATTCCTGGGAATGTCGTAGCAATGTTGAAGAAAAGGCCAACCTTGTTGACGACAACAAGGAAGATGAAGAGTCAACATTATTGCTAGCACTCAAGCAAGAAGACAAAGATGATTGTGGTTCGTGGTATCTGGATAATGGAGCGAGCAACCACATGTGCGGATATAAAGACAAGTTTGTGGAGCTCAACAAAAGGGTGAAAGGCAATGTATCTTTTGGAGATACTTCAAAGATCCAAATTGAAGGGATAGGTACGATTCTTATCTCCTCTAAAGATGGTAGTCACAAATTGATCAAAGATGTTTACTATGTGCCAAAGTTAAAAAATAATATTCTGAGCTTGGGCCAATTTCTTGAAAAGGGATATGACATACATATGAAAGATATGAACCTTTGGCTTAGAGATTCAAGTGGCACTCTAATTGCTAAAGTTAATATGTCAAAGAATAGATTGTTTTCTTTGAATCTTAAAACAATTGAAGCAAAGTGTTTGAATGCAAATGTGAAAGAAGAATCATGGTGTTGGCACATGAGATTTGGGCACTTGAATTTTGAGTCGCTCAAATCAATGGGAGAAAAGAAGATGGTGCACGGGATGCCTTTAATAAATCATCCCAATCAGTTGTGTGAAGCCTGTCTTCTTGGAAAACATGCAAGGAGGAGTTTTCCTAAGGAAGCCACATCAAGAGCAACCAAGCCACTCCAACTTGTTCATACCGATGTGTGTGGGCCAATCACTCCACCTTCTTTTGGTAAGAGTAAATATTTCTTACTCTTTATTGATGACTTCAGTAGAAAGACCTGGGTTTATTTTTTAAAGAAAAAATCAGAAGTGTTTGGTGCATTTAAAAATTTTAAAGCACTGGTGGAAAAAGAGAGTGGCTTTGAAATAAAAGCTTTAAGGTCCGATAGAGGAGGCGAATTTACTTCGAGAGAATTTAATGAATTTTGTGAATCTCATGGAATTCGTCGCCCTCTAACGGTACCTTATTCACCGCAACAAAATGGAGTTGCAGAGAGAAAAAATAGAACCATTCTTAACATGGCTAGATGTATGTTGAAAGCTAAAAATATGCCCAAGGAATTTTGGGCCGAAGCTGTTTCTTGTGCTGTTTACTTGAGTAACAGGTCTCCCACAAAGAATGTAAAAGATCAAACTCCTCAAGAAGCATGGAGCGGAAGAAAACCATGTGTCAAACACTTGAGAATTTTTGGGAGCTTAGCCTATGCCCATGTGCCACAACAAGGGAGAGCTAAACTTGATGATCGAAGTGTCAAGCATGTGTTCGTTGGTTATGACACAAGCTCAAAAGGGTACAAATTGTACAACCCAACAAATGGAAAAGTGGTGGTGAGCCGCGATGTTGAATTTGATGAAGAAGCAGCATGGAATTGGGAAGCTCAAGAAGAAAGGACATACGATTTTCTCCCATATTTTGAAGATGAAGAAGAACAAGAGCACATGGCACCTGTGCAAGATCCAACTCCTCCTCCTTCTCCAACTAATGTTGCATCTCCTTCCCCTGCAGAAAGCTCAAATGGAGAAAGGCCAGAGAAAACGAGAACTTTGGTCGATCTTCTTGAGAATACCGAAAGAATTACTAATTTTGATTATAGTAATTTAGTTTGTCTCTTTGTTGAAAGTGAACCAGTGAATTTTGAAGAAGCTGTCAGGGACAATTGGTGGAGACAAGCCATGGAAGAGGAGATCAAGGCAATAGAAAAGAACAACACATGGGAGCTAACAACTCTTCCCAAAGGACATCAAGCAATTGGAGTTAAATGGGTCTACAAGGCAAAGAAAAATGCACAAGGAGAGGTCGAGAGATACAAGGCAAGACTTGTGGCGAAAGGCTACAAGCAAAGGCATGGAGTGGACTATGAGGAAGTCTTTGCACCCGTTGCCCGCATGGAGACGATTCGCTTGCTTATTTCTTTAGCGGCACAAATGAAGTGGAAGATCTATCAGTTGGATGTCAAGTCGGCTTTCCTGAACGGCTATCTTGAAGAAGAAGTCTACGTTGAGCAACCGTTGGGCTTTGTCGTCAAAGGTCATGAAGATAAAGTTTTGAGGCTGAAAAGAGCATTATATGGATTGAAGCAAGCACCACGGGCATGGAACAGCCGCATTGACAAGTATTTTCAAGAAAATGGGTTTGTTCGTTGCCCTAGTGAATATGCTCTTTATAGCAAATATTCTAATGGAGATATATTACTTGTTTGTCTTTATGTTGATGATCTTATTTTCACGGGAAATAACCCAAGTTTGTTTGAAGATTTCAAGAAGGCTATGTCCCGTGAGTTCGAGATGACGGACATAGGTCTCATGTCATACTACTTGGGTTTAGAAGTGAAGCAAATGGAGGAAGGCATATTTATCTCTCAAGAAAGCTATGCAAAGGAAGTGTTGAAGAAGTTTAACATGCTTGATTGCAATCCCGTGAATACACCAATGGAGAGTGGATTAAAGTTGTCAAAGTTTGATGATGGAGAAAAGGTAAATCCTACTTTTTTCAAGAGTCTTGTGGGAAGCCTAAGGTACTTGACATGTACAAGGCCAGATATACTATATGCGGTTGGAATTGTAAGCCGCTTCATGGAAGCTCCTACTTCTACCCACTTAAAGGCTGCTAGAAGAATTCTTCGTTACCTAAAAGGTACGATTGATTTTGGCTTATTTTATTCATCTTCTAGCAACTTCAAGCTTGTGGGATTTTGTGATAGTGACTTTGCGGGAGACGTTGATGATAGAAAAGTACCACCGGATTTTTATTCTTCTTGGGTAAATGTGCTATTTGTTGGAGCTCTAAGAAACAGGATATTGTTACTCTGTCGACTTGTGAAGCTGAATATGTGGCTGCAACATCATGTACATGTCATGGTATCTGGCTAAGGAGATTATTGAAGGAGCTCAATTTGCCACAAGATGAAGCCACAGAGATTTATATTGACAACAAATCTGCGCAAGAACTTGCCAAGAATCCGGTGTACCATGAACGAAGCAAGCATATTGATACAAGATATCACTTTATCAGGGAGAGGATTGCCAATAAAGAAGTGGAGCTCATATATGTGAAGTCGCAAGATCAAATTGCAGATATTTTTACCAAGCCGTTGAAGATTGAGCTTTTTCAAAAGCTAAGGATGGCAATTGGTGTGATGAAACAAGTTTAAGAGGGGATGTTGAAATGTGAAAATAATAAACTTGTTCTCATTAGTTCACATTAGTTTACATTTGTCTACATATATTTACATTAGTTCATGAACTAGAATATTAAGTTAGTACATGTATTAGAGTGTGAATTCATCTATGTATTAGTGTCATCCATGTATCTTGGGAGAGGTAAAGTGTGGACTAAGTTAATGTGTTTACATGTAGTGTAGGCTAGATACATGAAGGAATTCTTCTATAAATAGCCATGTATTCCTAGACATTTGGAGTAAGTCAAGTTGAATGAAAACAACTCCTCTCTCAAAATACAAAGTGTTCTTTCCTTCCTCTTCTTCTTTGTTTAGTATACAACCTTTCTTCTATATTGTTCTCCTTTCCTAACAAGATTTAAGTTCATTTTCTTCAAAAGCATGTGGCTTAGTTCATGTAGCTTTTGGGTTTGTTCCGTTTCTTGACTCTAAATCCAATTTCAGGAGATGCTGACACAACAAGACCAAGTTGATCAAGCTATTACTTACATTGAGCAATTAAAAGAAAGAGTTGAGGTATTAAAGAGAAGGAAGGAGGTATCACAAGGTACAGGTCATAAAACAAGTAGTTCAAAGGGTGTCATGACAAGTACTAAAAGTTTAAAAACACCTGTGGTTGAAGTTAGAGAGTTGGGTTCAACAATAGAGGTGATTTTAATTAGTGGTTTGGAGAAGAACTTCACCATGCAAGAAATTATTAACATCTTAGAGGAAGAAGGAGCTCAAGTTGTGACTGCTGATTTTGCAACACTTCATGATAAGGTTTTTCATACAGTTCATGCTCAGGTGATTCCTCTATAAGCTTAACTAGTGGAGTAGTATCGTAAGTATGAAGGATGATGGAAAATATATAGCTAGTTAATTTTGGACTAATGCTTTTCTTGTTATAATCTCATGTTTTGCAGGTGAGAATTTCGAGATTAGGGGTTGATGCTTCAAGGGTCTACTGGAGAGTGCAAAAGCTAGTTAATTTAATTAGCTAAATGTACTTAGCAAAAAGGATCAATTAAAGGCAAACTAGGAGAGATACTCTATATATACAATATACCTACACACCCATGTTTTAAATGATGAAGTAATATTCATACAGTTTGTACTTCATGCCAATTTATTACCAAGGGCGGTGCCAACCTTACTTGAACCCCATTTGTTGGAAAATTACACTGTAATTAAGATAAAAATCAATATTTTTATTGTATATATAAGCTATTGAATCCTCATAAAATAATTAAAAAAACTCTAGTTAGTGGCATAGGGGGTTTCAAACCTAATAAAATAGCTAATAAAATTTAATAGTACAAGTACTTTTTCAATCTCACAGTAGCTATTTTTTGCAGAATTTTGTCGAGACCTAAAATTATCTCAGTGTTAATTAGTCGGATGCTTGATAATTACTACTCCCTCCGTTTCAAAAAGGATGAACCTTTGCGGAGTACGAGGGTCAAATTGACTAATTTTGACCGGAAATTTGCACATCGAATTTTTAAATTTTGTGAAATAAAATTTACATATTTAGAAACTACATGAAAAATACTATAAGTCACAATAGTTAATAATTCAAAATAGTTAGAAAATATTTGTAAGACATGTGGTCAAACATAATCTTCTTTGACCCTTCAAATAGTAATAGGTTCATTCTTTTTGAAACGGAGAGATTAGTACTTATTAGCGAAGCAAAATATCACTAACAAACTATTTATCCGTGATATATGCAAAACGTCACTAGTTTATGACATATTCAACCACACGTGAAAATTGATGTTTTAAGTCCAGTTTCAGATAATTGTTAGACTCAGGATGGGTCAAGCCTAGAATAGAGAAGATTCAGTGAACCACATGTTTTTTTTTTTTGTTTTGGTTTTTTCATTATTCCTACTTTTCCTTCTTTGTCAATCTCAAAATGGCAACTACTTATTAGGCAATTGGACATAGATTTGGTTAAATTTGAGGAAAAAAAAACAAACTAAACGTTGAGTTAAAAAATAATAGTATTAGATAATTAAATTATTTTTGGACAACACATATTTCACTTAAAAAGGTTAAACTTTGGGAGCAGAGAATTTTTCTCAATGAAAATGTTGAAAAAGTGGTCTAACACTATTTTTTATTTTGAAAGACCATCTTGAGAAAAAAAAAATCCAAAATCTCAATAAAGTTTCATAACCTAATATAATTTTAAATTATCTTTGGAAAGAATAACTTTATAGCTAAACGGTGAAAATCAAATTCTCTCCTCAACTATGAACAGTGGTCATTCTCCCCTCTTCATCGTATACACTCTATTTTACATTGAAATTTTCATTCACCATTTATGTTATATATTTTATATTATGATATAATTTTTGAACCATGCATAATGTTCTACCTATATTTTAAATAATATTATATCTTACTTTAGTAATTTAAGTTCATTAGTATTATAAAAACTATAATTTCTTATGATTAAT